>JAOXJM010000023.1:5370958-5396879 GCA_026413425.1 Tringa solitaria | reverse complement strand
CATGGTTTAGTGTTTTGGGGGTTGGGTGTTTGTTTCTTGGGGTTTTTTTTGGTTTTTTTTTTTTTTTTTTTAATCAGAGTTGGCTTGATGGTTGGACTAGGTGATCTTAAAGGCCCCTTCCAACCTGGACAATTCTGTAATTCTAAATACAACACATAGTGGCTCCCTTCAAGTAATAAGGCACACATGGAAAAAACAGACATCTGCAAAAGCACTCTGAAGTAAGAAAGAATGAAAAGGTATGTTCCACATTTTCAGAGTTTACAGACTTTACACCATATGTCACAGCTACAGCACTGCCAAGACTCGTCTTCTTGGATAAGGAACTTTTGCACACAAGCATGACTGGAAGGGTGAGGGGGATGCACACCTCAGATTTTGTGCTTTATCACAGCAAACCACCACAAACATCTGATCTAAACCCCAATGAGCTGCAAAACAAAAAGATTAATTATGTTGTTTTTACCTTACGAACTACAATTGCATCATGGTTGAGACACTGCACAAAAAATTTTATGGCACGGACAGGCAGTATCCTATCATCCCTCAGGAGCAGAGACAGAAAACCGATGCTGATGTGCTCAAACTTCCAGGGACTAAAAAAAATAAAATATTCAAAACACACAGTAAGTAGCATAGTTGCATGTACTGCTTTTGCACAGAATTGATTATATGTATTAAGATTATGTAAATATGTTTGGACTAACATAAGTAATGTTTATGCCACTGCCATAGTCAATAAGCTTAACTGTCATGTCAGGAAACCTTCAGTGTTCTGAGAACACGCAAGTGCAATCAAACATTCAGTTAATGGTGCCTTCTTGATCTTGGCATTTCAATATGAAATATAGACCTGTAAGGATATTCTTTTGAAGTTTTTAAACACAAATGTTATGCTACGAATTAAAATCTATCTGGATATCAGTATTATGCAGACAGATCCAGAGCTTTTTCCCCAGAATAAAAAAATACTAAAAAAATAAATAGGTGAAATTAATTAATGACAAAGCTTAACTCGGAGATGCGATGATGCCTTATACTAACAAATCAAGCTCCAAATGAAAAGAAATTCAAGACTCATTCAGTTTACCTAGGAGACAGTAATGGCAAGACTCCCCTGTATTGGCCTTTGTCTTCCTGTTTGGCAAGCAGAATTCATATGCAAATGCATGATGACCTCCAGAAACTCAATCCTTTTGGATACCTTTGCAAAAACTCTCCAAGAAGCTAGCCACAATCCATTCTGTGCTACACTGCTACTGACAAACTGCTTTTGGACAACTACTTCAAGGCTGAAAAAAATACTACTCAGTTCTGGTCATGCTAACTGCACTTCTTGATGAAAACGACAGTTACTCATGTAGCCACCTTAAATTAACCCCCCAAAAATTTTCTTACCCACAGACAGAAAAGGAGACTTACAGATTTCTTTGTTCCACACAGTCCAGCAGCATGTTGACCAAATTTTCATAGTTTCTGAGGGAAAAAAAACAGGGAATCATCAACCAGATGCTACTGAGGGAATAATTTAAAAATAGAATAAATGTTCCACAAAAGGTAAGTGAAAGCAATGCAGTAAGTCTAGCACAAATGGGGAGGACAGGGAAGAGGAAGGAAGGAAATATAAGCATAGAGAAAAGAGGCTGCCAAGTCAGGAGAGAAGATGCACCACAACAATCCTTGGATATTCTGAGTTTGTTGAGCTTCAAGATTTAGCCTAGCAATTTCGGATTATTACATTGAATGTACAGTAAATACTAGGCAGTGTAAGCCTGCGTTAAGGGAACTAACTTACCGCAAAGCCTCAGCATTCTTTTCCTTCTGTCGCTGAATTCCTAACTGAATTTCTTCTGAACAAAGACCTGTGAAGTTTGAACTTGGATGTTCTGATTTTTGCAGCAAAACAGCTACCTCAATGCATTTCTCTGGCACCTATAGACAGAGAACACAAAGATTTGGGACTGAGCAGCAATTCAAAAGTTTTATGCGTGTTTGTTTCTTTTTCAAAATAAGGAGAGTTCAGAATAACATGAAGAGTGCAGAGTTTCCCACCCACATAGACAAATCCATGAAAAACTAGGGAAGACGTCTTTTGTGTTCACACAGCAGAATTGTTTCTCTGAGTACATGTTTTATTCTATTTTAAAATAAAGGTAAAACCAAACTTTAATATTTCATTAAGCATAAAAATTATTTATAAAGTATTTTTATTAATTTGCACTCATTCTGAAAAATAAGTACCATGCCATTTAACCCATTGATTAGGCAAGAGGAAGCTGTGCAATGAGTGCTGTGGGTTAGCACAGTGGGACAACACTACAAATACTGACAATGTTAATTTGAAGACCCTGTCCCACCAAGATATATCTTCACACTTGATCAGCATGACTCCTACCAATTAACACTGAACAGCAACTTAAACTTCCTTTAGGTAACAGGCTTCCTTAGAGGTTAACAAAAAATTACAAATTCCAGTGGTATTATAGGGACCTCTATAACTTCGGTCTCAAACGTACCAGTCTGCAGTCCTGTGTCACAGAAATCGGAGTGCGTAAACATCAGAACACTAACTCAAATAATATACCTCGAGTCTCAAGCAATCAAATGTTCTCTGAATCCAAGACATTCTCCCTAAGCAATATGTCACTTACTGCAAAATCCAATCCAATTGTTTCATACTGCCTATGGATTTTTTCTGCTAGGTCATCAAAGAGTCTAACTATGGATGGTTTTTCCAAGGACATAGCTTTGCTCAGTCCAGAAGAAACAATTGCTGGCCACGTCTGTGCAATACAATCCCAATCGTGAAGATTTGCCAAACATACTCCACTGTGATTTCCAAGAAGACAATATAAGGCACCCTGTAAAATGAAAGATGGAATTTTAGAAAGGTTAAGGATTGTTCATATGTAAGTGATATCTATCCACATAAGCATGCACCCACACAGAATAAAAATTAATCTTCACATTACCAAATTATTAAAAAGTACCATAAATATACCGCTATACAGTCTCATTGTCAAAATACCAAAGATTTTTTACAGAATCCTCTTTGTGCTAAAGAACCCTTTTAAGGAGACTGAAAGCTCTGCCAATTAATTTATCCACAGAATGGCTGATTTCTGAATTACATTATAAAGGACATTATGCAATGATCAATTATCACACCTGGCCTTTCTGTGAACTTATGTTTGGGCTGCAGGCAAATCATTTGGCTGTTAACTAGGCACCCGAAATGATGCTGACTGAAGACAGCATGTGGGTCCAGTATATGGATAATTACTGGACATGACACAACAAACTGATGAACATGACAGGTGATTGTGTAAGAAGCTGACAAGAATGAAACAGAGTGAAACAAAGAGGGGCTGGATTTCACAGGTGATTAAGTGGGAGTTACGTGAAAAATGGCCAAATTTGACAGGCAACTGGAAGGAAGTCTTGGGGACCTTCTGGAGAGCAATCTTACAAGAACAACAGTGCCTAGGTAATCACATCAGTAATATCACAAAGGCAAAGACTGGTAGCAGTATCAGATATACCAGATTCAGGTACGGCAGAAAATGTTGCAAGTGTAGCAAAACTGGGACCAGTTGGGAAAAAGTAAGTAAGCGTGGGTTGCTTATCTGGGAGGAGAGGGATGGAGAAAGGGAGGTACAAGGATGGCATTAAAAAATAATAAATCAAACAACAAGAACAGGTATACTAAGATATGCAAACAATGTAATTCCATGCTGTCTGATAGTATGTATCAGGCAGCTGGAGCAGGATAATAAGCCATAGCTGTTGTTCTGACCATACAATGAGCACAAATTGCCTCTGTGGAAAAGAGGACTGAGGGGGGTGGAGAGGTAGGAGAGGAGCATGACGCTTTTGAACACCCGGATGGACAGACTGCATCCTGGCATCACCGTGTCAATGGCATTTCCAGACCTGGCAGCGTCACCACTTCATAACAAAATCCACCTGATTCACTGTAACTTTTTTGGGTGACCAACTTTTTATCCAGTTCACAATACTTTCTTACACTACTACAGCTTACAGAACTCCTTAATGAGTTTTATCATCTTGGACTATAGCTTCTCAATTTCCATTTAATAATTTATCAACAGGTGTTAACATACAAAGTTGTAATGCCTGACCACATAGTGAAATTAAAAAATAATAATCTGTAAACACAAAATTTCTCTTGACAACTGATCTAATCCAAATAATTCCTTACACTAGTCAAGCATAAGCTATATGCCATGAAAGTATCAGAGTAACACTGATAAACAAGCAAATCCCACTCTTCAGCCTTAAAAATTATCCTCTAGTAACACTTCAAAAGGCAGGCATAAAACAAATAAGACAGTACTTTAAATTGCTTTTGAGTGACATCTTGCCGGTCTGGACGCAAGAACTCCAAAACCAAGGGAATGATATCTCTGCAACAAAAATTGTACGTTCCTAGAGCTGTGAAGAATGCTTGCTGAGCTTTGCTTCTGACCTGTGGGAAGAGAGATGTTACTAGAAAGTCTTCTGAACCAAAAATACACTATACAAACCCAATACTCTTATCCATTTCAGTTACTTATACATGATGTATTTGTGCACAGGAACAAAACTGTGTGTAGAACATTGTAAACAGCATGCTTCCCCACACCCTTGCTCACAGCTGTTTATAAAACCTACTTTTTGTTTCCAGCACTTAATTCAGAACAGTACAAAGTAAAGAGAATTCTTTATGTTGCTGAAAACAATGTGTTTTTAAGATCTTTTAAAGAGCAAACAGCTAGAACAACAGATGCAGTCAGGAGAATCTAAAGAGTGTAAAGATTGTGGATTAGTTGCCAAAATTGGCAACTAATGCAAATGAAATCATAGACTTGCCTAGGTTGGAAGGGACATTTGAGATCATCAAACCATGAACCTAATACTGACAAAAACCACCACTAAACTGTATCTTTAAGCACCATGTCTACCCATCTTTTAGATACCACCAGGGATGGTGGTATCTAACTCAAACACTTCCCTGGGCAGCCTGTTCCAATGCTTAATAACACTTTCAGTGTAAAATTTTTTTCCTATCTAAAACTCCCCTGAAATAGTAAATATTTCATGTTGCCATGGAAATAAATTGAAAAGTGAAGATCTTAAAAAACATAACTTGAAGAGATCAACAAAAAATTCCATATATTTCAGTTCAAAAGGTGTTTTTCCTTACCTGACCATATGAACTTGTAGACAAACACAAAAGATCTCTGATCATCTCCTGGTGAGAAGTTTTATATTCACAGCCTTCCATTGTTAGTGTTCTCAGCTAAATTGCGTAGAAAACACAAAGAACAGATTTTTNNNTTACATTTCACACATGTAAGAGAAACTAGTGCAGGATTATTGCATGTTTTGCTACATGACAACTTATCAAATCCGCTTTTCAAGTAGTTAGTGAAGATTAAACTGAAAGTATTACCTCATGCTGCAACATAACTCTGTCAATCAGCAAAGCTCTGATATGCTGCTTCTTTCCTTGCAGCTGTAAACACACACATAATTTGGTTTAGATTTCAGTATTCATATTAGCAATTTGCACTGACTGAACTCCCCATGTACTCTTCTTCTTCTAGAAACACGCACATTTTATGTAGAAATTCTACTTGGCAGACAACCTTGATTTTTTTGACCTAGTAAAGTGTTTTATTTGCCTATTACTCTGTATGCAAAAGAAAGGTCTGATCACAGAAACTCTTCAGTTAACAAGTGCCACAATAGAGCATCGTGCCAAATCTCAGATTTCGGTGCAAGGAGATATGCAAACTGGGGGTTACTTCAATTCAGAAATGCTAAGCTAATTACTCATAAAACTTCCAAATAAAGGTACAAAAGCACTGCAAAACAATATTCTTATCAAGAAATTAGATTTCAAAATGATGAAAACTGATTAGTACAGTAATGAAAATATGAAAAAAAAGTCTTTTTGAACATCAGGAACTATTTCCATCCCTCACCTAAGCTTTACAAAGAAAAATCACTGACCCTGTTTTCCATCGATTTTTTCACTAGATTAAAGCTTTTCCATCGTGAATCAAACTCATGCTTGTGAGACCCTTGGAACTGTAAAACATCACTAATAATCTGTAGAAAGAAAAAGATGACAAAGAGTGATTATTCTGCAAAACAAGTAATATTGTCTTAAGTATCACAAATTATAATTATACCTTTATTATTAGAAATAAAGACTTGGTATCATCTTCTGAATTATCAAGTATGTAACCTGCAATTGGAAGAAAAATAGTTCATTATCAGACAGGGAAAGAGTTTTAAAAAATAACAATAGTTTTATTTCTACAAAGCTTAAATTTAATAAATATAGTCAAAGAAGCAAGTTACTCATCTATAAAAATATACTTAAGAGCACACGCAGTACTTTTTATATAGAGGAGTGGTTAAACTTACGCAGCAATTTCCTTGTAACCCTTGCAATCGTTTCTCGATAATTTTCTCTTGATAAATCTACAAAAAAAATTAAACATTTTCTCTTTATTATGCAATAGCATAAAAAGCAATTTATAGATAAGTAAAACAGGGGAGAGCCAGAGCAGACTATTCAGAAATGGCAGTATGGACTATTATAAAAATAACCATTTTGTTTTATCTAAGGACACCACTCTCATAAAGCCTGGTTTTGTTTATCAAGTCAACAGTATGTTTTCTATAGGTACATAAACTTCTTCATCTGTCTTGACAGTCGGCTTCATTTCTAACCACAGACTGAAGCAGAGTATTTGGCATATGAAAACTGAGTAACACATTAAGCAGGGCAAAAACCAAGTCAATAGAATACAGATTTTATGTGTCAGGTGATCAAGCCAGTAGAAGACTGGGGACTCTCCCCCCATGGAGGGGAACAGACATTCCCAATCTGAACAACAACAAATGCAGAAGCAAGAAGCATCAATGATACAAGCAGTCGCCTTGGAAAGTTTTAAACCAGAAAAATCTTAATTGCTGCAAGAGACCACTAAATAAACGCCCCTTCCCTATTACAAACTTGCCACTTGCAACCTAATGGACCAGATTTTAGAAGTATTAAAGCACCTAAAACTATTTAATAGTCTAATAAGCAGTTACCACGTGCCTCAGTTCCTTGTTTAAATAGCCCGTCTTCACTTGGAAGATGGTTAAGAATACACACGAAGCCTGAAAAACGCAGTTTTCTTCTGAAGGAGCTATCAAAGCCTCTAGCAGTTTATGCCGTGATTCCGTCTCTCAAGTGCAGTTCCTGGGTGGTGGGTGCTGCTTCCAGCACCTCTCATCTATGTGGAAATACACAGGTCCAACCATTCTGACCTGGGGGTTGTATCTGAGCTCACATTCCCAGTTATATTACTGCAGCAGATTTGTGACTTGTATACCGTTGCTGAAGATGAAACAGTGTGTACAGAAGAATTTCTGAGTTGGCCAAAAAAGCCCATTTAATATAAGGAGGAGAATCAAAATTATGGTGTCAAAAAGAACCTACTCCTTTTACAGCAGAAAAATAAAGAAGAATGAAAACAACCCTTATAACCTGTCCAAACAGAACTAGGATCTACTTACCATATTCAACACCAGTGTACAGTTTTGTTTCTTCCAAAGACACCAGACTTGGGACCCTGTATGAAAACAAACTAAATATTACTATACATTATGGAAGTCATTGACTATGTGAATTTAATTGCCATTTAATTAATTTTAACAAGTTAAATTTCATGCCAGTAGTGCCAAAGATGTTTCCATTTACTAATAGTATGCCTCCGCTCTAACATTTATAAATCAACCATACTTATGGGTCAGACTGTTTGTCAGAGACAAACCATAAGGACACTACCTTGAACCCAGAATCTTCTTTTCTCATTTAACAGAATCCCATCAGCTCTGTTAAACAGCCAGAGATTTGATCTCATTGTCAAACCTATGAACTCGCTCATCAAAACAAACATGGCTCCTAGTTGTCTTAGTCTAGGGAGGACAGATGAATTTGACTGCTGAGGCAGAATCCTTTCCTGACAAGTTAAGCTGATGAAGCTTTTGACTTTGGTCCTTTCTTGTTATAAAGAAATGTACCCATTATTTACAGAAGTCCTACTTATTGCCATATGAAGTTCATTATTAATAACCACACCAAAAAATAAAGTCTTGCTTCTTCCAGGATTTGGGTCAAACCTAACTACAATTTTTTTTAGAAGTAAATTCTTAGTCTCTGTGGATTTGCTTTTATGTAATCATGCAAAAAAACACAGACTCAGGTATCACACACCAATGAATTTAAAAGACAAAGATATATCCTACATACACTTGGAGGTTTTGTGGGGTATTCTGTTTTGGTTGTATGTTTTGGGGTGTTTTTTTTTAAACCTACAGTCTCATCTCTAAAAATTAAGGTAGACAAATTCAAGCTTTCAAGGAAAAAAATACACCAGTGTATTATATTAAACAAATAGTACCAGCAAGTAATCCCTATAAAAATGATCTTCACATAAAATTACATTGACAGTATAATCAGAAAAAACTAAATGAAGCAATGCGAGTCTACTCCTATTAAAAATGCTAAATAACGTATCTGCTCTGTATCTGAGCATGAGCTACCAGATACTAAAATAAACTTTCAGATTTCAGGCAAACTTCCATCTGTCAGAACCAGAAATAAGGGTCATGTTTCTCCTGTAAAAGTAAACACATTAAAACACAAGTGCTACAATTATTGTGCCCATTAGGTGAAGGAAAAAAACCTCACAAACCAAAATTAGCTAAGCTGAATTCACAACCCTTGTAACAGTCACATCTGCATCAACAAAATTCAAACTGAAATGTTTTAGTCTTAATTGATTTAGACATCAAGAAGTGAAATCTTAATTTCATTTTCCTTGTTGCATTTCTGGTAGTGGTAGTTTAACTTGAAAATAAGCCATTCCAAAAGTCTTCCCACTTTTTTTTCCCACCAAAAAATCTCAGGACTGGTATAAGTGCTTAAGGTACAACTTGACTATAAATAAAAGTTTCAAAATATCCAACATCAATCCAGTACTTCAGCCCTGAATATAGAAAAAAAGTTTTTATGGCCTCGCACGCTTGCTCTTTTAGAATAATCTACATGACTGACTTTGAAAGTGTTTGCTATGTATTTCTCCAAGATCTGATTTTTCCAGTTGGGAAGATACAGAGAGGGGATATTTCTGCAATTAACAACTAGGAAAAAAAAAAAAAAAAAAAGTATGAACCTCCCCACCCCAAATACTATTCCTTCTTAAAAAAAGAAGGAAACAGATAAATCCGACAATCTCAGGCAGCTGCACATTAAGGAATTACTTTTTCTTTTATATTTGGGTACAGTATGCTGGATATGTAAATGAGTTGATAACCGTAACTTTTTTTTAGAGTATTTTAATGTATTTTCAGCCTTAAACATTTTCCCCCAATATAAATTAAATACACAAATTAAGTTCATATAAGGTTTTCCTATCTATGAGACAAGGAAAATTAAAGAGCAGTTTCCCACTTTTCCCCTAGGTAGTCTACAGAAAGATTACAAATCTTTGTGCTTCTTTCTCACTCTCAGCAAAACATCAGCAAAACACATTCAACTTTTCTTTGCCAGCTAACCAAGTTCCAAATGAAATCTCTACTATTTAAGACAAATCACAACCAACACCCTAAGCTCTCTTTATGCTTCAGGTTCCTGAGCAAATCAGGAATAACAACTGAACACAGAGCATCCAGTAATCAAGAACTAGCCTGGTATAGTCCTTACATTCACTGTGACATTACTCCAGAGGCAGAACCATTTATTTCAACAAGGCTACTAATAGGATGAAAGTATTATATTCAAAATGCAAAAAAGTTTTATAGTTGGCCCGCAAACTTACATCCATGCTAGTAATGTTCAGCATTATAATGTGTCAGCCACTGAGCCAGAGAAAACTGTGTTTTATTTCAGACACACAAAAGGAAGGAGGCATGAAATGTTTTTCTTAACTTCAGCCAATACTTATAGCAAGACTCTCAGGACAATGCTTCATACAATGGATAAATAACACTGTGCTTCATTCTGTATCAACAGTTTTCAACTCAAATTGTGAATAAATCCTATGAACAAAGAGTATCCAAAATTATAGCTGTAAACAGAAATCCCAATTAAACAGAACTTTGAAGACTTCACTCCCTTATTTGCCACAGTACAAAAACTAAAGCATCTTTATTTGAGAAAGACTGATGCGCTACGTTTTTCAAACTCCAGACATTTTACAGAGCAGCAAAACAGTAAAGCAGACTTTATTCAAGTCTCTGTGTATTTCTCAGTATGGAAGTACAGATCATCAATTATATACAGCTTTCAGAAAGAAATAACTTTTAGCATCACTCCACTGAACCAGCCGCAGAAGAATTTTTTTCTAATTGCAAAAAAATCCTGTGCCACGTTAAGGACTACATCAAGGGCTGCATCAACCTATTTTGACATATGAAATTAAGAGACAACAGTCGGAAGGTGAACAAGGAGAAAACGAGGTTACTCACCATGGAGGAGTAACTGTTTCCTTTTCTGTGTGCAGCTCCCCCAGCAGAGCTGGGAAGTTTCCTGGAGACGCCAAGAGAGGTTAGCTAGCCCTGCCCCTCCGCATACCATATCACATCCTTACACATTTATAAGAAGTGGTCTTATCCTTGACCTGTAGTCTGAACACCTTCAGTGAAAGAACATTAAGAAAGCTCCTACCAATGTCTGTAGCAGAAGTAGAGCAATAGAGCATTCTAACTAACCACTGTATTTAAGAGGGAGACAAAAAATGGATGTTCTCTGAGTAAACACGGTTTTGCTTCCTTAAGTCAGCTGCTTAAGCTTTACCTTGTTTGTAAGGAGGCTGCAAGGAAGGTAAGGTAAGCGGAACTCAATTGAACATCAGTGAAAGACTTCTCAACCTTAAAGAGCTTTATACTGTCTGCATTCGAGATAATCTTTATCTGTATATCCTTGCAGTCACCATAACAAAAAGACTTTGATATCATTTAAAATTACAAAGACTTTTTAAGAAAAAGGGTAGACTATTCGCACACAGGCATTATATATACCTGCACCCATCCTGTGTGCCACGTTGTGTTTCTGCAAACACAGAAATACTCCTTTCACTTATCCCTCAACTATGTCTGGATAATTCCACACAGCTCTGCCTCCATGGCTCTGAACACCTTAATTCAGCCACAAAAAACTACTGCTGTCATAAAGGATTGCTCCTCACAACCTCTGGCAGCCTCCTTAATGCTTTTTTTCCCTTCCCCTTTGTAACTATCCATTTTGCATGAAAAATAATTCACAGAACACAGCTGAAATCAATGGCTTCTCTACTAAAGATTAAGAACGCTATATGGAATAATAACATAAATACACACTATTGAGTCATGCAATAGTTTTCTATTAATTTGTTATTTATGGCACGTCAGAAGAGAATTCATTCATCCTCCAAAAAAAGATGAAGTTTCAATTCCTTCCTACTTACAGGCTACAAAGTAAAAAGTCAACACCAAGTGACATTTATTAAAGTTCTATTTGCTACTGAAATTTAACTATTCATTTCAATTATGCATTTTATTTGCGCAAGGATTGTGCACAAATTTCTTTTCTACTGAATTGCCTACCTCTTCCCTAAACACCTGCTCATGTATGAAACATTCACAGTAACCCTAAGCATTTAAAATAGCATGAGCTATTTTCAGAAGGATATAAATTATTTACATCATTCACGTAAAACACACATGAGAATTTTGCTCCCAAAACTGGGAAGAAAATAGAAATAAAAATTGCAAATTACACATAAGAACTGCTTGGTCTCCAGAAAAGATGGAACAGTATGAAACCTAAACCTTTTGTGCTCAAACTCACTCAACAAGGAAATCACTCCTCATTCACAGCAGCTATGCTGATGTGTATGCCAAGTTTGTGTATGTACACACACACAGAGCACATACTTTTGAGTATACTGAGCATACCCATGTCAAGTGTTGGTCAATTTAACAGTGTGTTTTCTGTACTAAATATATCACTTTTCCATTCAGAGACTACCAGTCATCAAAAGATTAAAAAAAAGGAGTAAGAGAAACTAATGAATCAACATGAAAAAAATTACCTAGGTTGACAGGAGATTCAAGAAGACTCGTGACAATGTACACGTTTGTTGTTAAACAGAAGTTCTGAAACCTTTACTCTACCCAGTATTTATTAAGCCGTGAAAATAAGGGCACTACCTGATCCTGTCAAACAAGGAGAACACACCAGACCAATGCTGGGGACTTTTATTCAGTTTCAGCTTTATCAAACAATAAATAAAAATTAAATAAAGAAGAAACCAACAGAAAAACTTAGTATATTCACTATTCAAAAAACAAATCTGTTTTCTATAGCTAATAAACACAAACTGCAGAAACATAAAACTGACCATTCTTGACAAGGAGAGATGAAAAAAGACATTTTGAAATTATTGGGTAGTCTCAGGTATTTGACACTGAGGAACAAAAAAACCCCGTAAAAGTCCACAGAAATGGACTAAGTAACTTCCCACAAAACTTTTAAATATGAAAGGTTTCTGTAAGTGAATAGTGCAACAGACTTTTAAGCACTATTGCCATAAAATTATGTTGATGAATTGTAATACACCATCTATAATCAAACAAAACAGAATCCTGGGTTTAAAATACTAGTACAGCAAAATGTAGTAGTCTCCACACTAGCAGAGAGGCCTTATATTTACAACAGCTCTATTTTCCTACTGTAGAAGTAACTTTAAAAGAATTACAGCAACAACAAAACACCAAGCAGCAAACAGTTACTACGTTAGTGGAAAGCAGTCTCATGCATTCGTTTCTGCAATTTATTTTAAAGCAGAAAGATTTAGAATGTCAATCTAGATTCACTCATTTTCTTCTCCCAAAACACCACTCATAACTTGTTATATTCCCATCCCTCTAGAAGACTACTACGTTTATGCAATACCGTGATTTAAAATTCATCAATCCAAAAAAAACCCAAACCTCGCATCTAATGAATGGGAATTTTATGCAACAACATATGTTTTTGTATGATAACCAATAATGAAATAAGTGCTTGGCCAGCTTGTGATATCTGTAACATACAGTCAATATATAATTTTCATAATTATTTTTCCCTATTACGTAAGCAAAAAAACCCTACTTCCTCAGTCAAGTCATCTTGCTTCGCATTGCTATGACTGAATCATTGAATTAATGATCAAACCAGGTACAGTGGTCTCCTGCTGCTACAGCCTGCTCCTAATGAAGAAAGCAATCTTTCTTCTTTATTTCTGCCACTGCCTTCCCCTGCCTGTCACACCAAGGAAGGCTGCACAAACCCCCAAAACAATGTCAGTAAATATCTGGGTAACTTTCAGTTATCAAACAGAAAAATAACCCCCCTATGTTTTGGGGAAAAGCATCTTGGTGGCAGGAACAGTCTGCGGGCAGACAGAGCTCACAGTACTAACCGAACCATCATACCTAGCTCATCATCCCACAACACAGAGTTTTGCTCCTGAGGTTCAAATTACATAGCTCCAAGCTCTTCCCTATCTACGTGACCTTCCTTTCATTCAGTGAGCAAGCTAGGGGATGACAAAGGAACAAATACTCATTATCTGGCTTTCTAAGCATGAATCTTCAGGCATCCTTAACCATCAAGATGAAGGAAAATCTAGCAGTTACACCTACTTAGCTCTACTTTACAGGAAGCACATACAACAGTGTTCTACATGGTGTGTGATCAGCTACAGTTCACTGGAGTTAAGTGGCATAGGAGGTATCTGACAAGAAAACTCCTGTGCCAGTTTGTTTTAGAAGTAGACATGTAAGATTTTTGAAACTGAAATACATCAAGCCATTTCCAATACCTGCATTTAAAAACATTCCTATACTGCCACGTTAGGACACTGAATACCATCACCACTACTGGTAAATACTAACCGTGAATATGCAGTACTTAAAATAAAGGCATTCTTGGTAACTGACTTAGTCACTGACAATTAATTTTCAAATCTCAGTGCTTTATGTGCATTCCCACTATATATAATGGGAACAGGCTTGGGAATGTGAACTAGTATCTTATAAAAAAAAAAATCCCAGGAACTCATGACACAATAACCATTGCCATCAAACTTTTTTCCTGTTTTGACAACAAGTTCATCAAAAGACACCTCCTACATTCAAACTGGATATAATTTTATGGACATATGGCATAGAAAACAGTATTCACAGTAACCTGTTTAATATTGTTTTATAATTCAAAAGATATCTCCCTCATCACAAATATTGCAGTTATTTCTTGGGGAAGGAAGAGGAGGGAATAAAGTCGCAGAGAAGACATCTTCCTTCTTGGTACAATTCCCTTCCGTGACCCTTGCTTACACACAGTAACCCATTAAAACAGAATATTAATTTCTTAAGAAGCAAAACCAGAATGAACACCATCTGAACTGGATACATCAACTCAGCCTAATCTCTCAAGATGCTAAATTGATATTGACATTTGTAACTGTTGTTCTTAAGTTGAATAAACTGACAGGGATTCAACAATTCCTTCATATGAACCGCAATAGGATCTCCTGAAGTATTCAGTTGGCCTTATTAGGCCAAAGTAAAACCCACTGCACACAGACTCACTTCCCTTAGATTGTCTCCTTCATTAAAAATCCATGTTCTGTTTGTGATAACTCAAATCACACAAAGAATAAGAACTAAAGTTTATGTAAATAAGATTCATTCAACTTCAGTGGGCAAATTCGAGTCCTGTATCAAGTCACTGAAAAGATAAACTGCTTTAACTATGTTTTTAGAAAGCCTTAAATGTAAACAAAGTTTGGATCCAAGACATTTTTCACAGTGGGTAGAAGATGTTTCATCAATACGCATAGTCTGTCCAAACCAGGTAGTGGTGGATTCTGAAGCTCTGCAGGCATTTAGTAGAATGAATGAGCGAGTTCCAGAATGACGAGAAAAGTCTGATTTTGATTTCTTTAGTAACAAATTGATTTCAGCATGTTCTCATGGAGTGCGTCTACATTTAATAAAGCCAGCACAGATAACTAACAGAATGAAGCAAATCTGCCATGAAGTATACCAGTAACTTAGAAGTTGATTATAGGCTAATGTCCTAATCTGTACACTGGGAATTTACAGACCTTGCCCAACAATATAAAAAGATAATTCTAAACAACCCACACCAAAACAAAATCAGAGAGAGTCAACATGAACACAGTCTAACAACAGCTGCAGTTCACTCTTCTCCACAGGTGGTAAGGTTCTTTCTTCTGCCAAATGAAGCTTCCGTTATTGACAATCAGATAGCCTAGACAAGGGTACAAAACTGCTTACTTTTACACAGGTGTTTCTTCCTTGGTTAATAGATTACCATAATTACAACAATTTATTTTTTTCTTGTAACATTAAAGACTTTTTCGTCCAAGATAGCCCTGTATTTTGAAGTTCACAGCATCCAAGAACAAAACATCCTTCTCCTTTGAAGGACCAACACCAGAAACTCTGTCCCTGAACCCATGAGCCATATGAATTGCCAGGGTCTGGTTCTTGCTGCCTAACAGATGCCAGGGCAGGATTCAGACTGAATCAAAAAGCGATGCTAACATGGTCCCACATTTTTCCAATATGGGCCAGCAGCACATTGCTGGTACAGGAACAGTCAATGCCTCCTGTGAAGTGTTGGAGTCCTTATTTTAGAAGGCAGTCATAATCAGTCTGAATGCCCTTAACTGCCTCTAAGATTACTTCCTTTTATGTAATGGTAAAAGATGGCCTCTTCAAAGTTCTCCAGCTTAACAAATGTTCTAACATATGTTCTAACTCAAGAGGAGCCCCTTCCACTGTACAAGAAGCTCTCAGAAGCTAGGCACCTGAAGCAATGCATTTTAGACTCTATCGATGCTCCTTGCACTTTTAGCAACTGCACTTGGAAAAAAAAAAAATCTCTCAGCAACACCTTTATAGTCACCAAATACAGACTCCAAACATAAGCTTAACTGAAACCTTCCATATTTTAAACATGACCTGTAACAAGAATACCAAGACCAAATTTGTAATTGCCTCTAGCGTTAATATTCAACATACTTTCTTAAAGAAATCAAAGCTAGAGCAGCAACACCATTTATTGAAAAAGTCTATTTTAAAGCCTGAACTACTATAACACGACAGGAAGTTCCTATTACTTCCAAAATGAACGTTTACTCAAGTACTTTTGCTAGAGCTGTACTGTATGCCAGCACCAGTAGCCAGGTTCTGCTTTGGCATTGTTCACAGGTGTTTGAGCATTCAAATTGGACTTATTTCCTATTTGAATATGAGAATACAGCTGGCAAGAAGTTCAGAATGTTTATGACTTTATTCATTTAGAGTGACAGGAACATCAGAAAGACGGAGTGCACTATGGTTTGAAGGCTTTTTTTAGAGGAAGGAAAACACATAAGTAAATGCCTAGCTTCCATTTCCTTTACATAAAGTAGCACCAGAAATGCAGTGCCATCACCTACCTTTTTAAAACATTTTTAGTGTTGCACAAAAAACCCCATTTTTCATGTTTTAAGTATTCAAGTGTTTCTGTAAGTCACTATTTCAAATTTCTGTATCTTTATACTAGCATGAGAGCCTCTTTAAAAATAGCCACTAGAATTAGATGTGTGATAATAGCAATAAGCACTAAAAGCCAGTATGAATATAATTGCTAAGAATGTTTATGATATAATAAATTTTACTTACAGATGAGCCACCCTTTCTCCTTTTAGAGGAGGCAGAATGTTCCCAGAGCCAATCAAGCAGTTGTGCACTATAGCAAGGCACTGCTGCACATCATCTCTTAAACAAAGAAGAAAAACAGATTACTTATCTGTTAAATGCTTGAAAATATACAAATGATAAACCATGTTTTTTGGTGAAGTCATAGAAAAGCCCTTTTCTTTAGCTGTATCACTTCTAAACACAAGAGGGAGCACTACAGAAATCAATCTTTTTGATTTTTTGATTCAACCCAATTCTATTACATAACTTCAACATTCAACTTTGTCTTCTGAAAAACTTGTTTTGGAGATTTTACATTCTGAAACAGTGAAGGAAACATCAGTATAAGGAGCTAAACTAATCTCAAAATAGACAGCTTTACCCCAAAAGCTTGTTTTGAATAATTTTTTATGAATCTCAGATAAAATACATGAAATAACTCTCCACACCAAGACCAAGAAAAGTCCTTCCCACCATGAATAAGATGAGGGAACATTTTACAGTCTGAAGATAAATTATAATGCAAGAACATGAACAACTTTTTCTGTTATTTTAAAGAATTAAGGAATTCTGTTTAAAGCTGTCTCTATCTAAAGTATACAGTTACAAGCATACAGTTACAAGTTTTGCCATTTGTTTTCATCTTTGTAGATAAGTAGGTCTGATTTATAAAATAACTCCTTTGAACCCTCTTAAGAGGTTCCCTAACTGAAGAGCTCTTAGTACTTGTACTTTACTTATAAACCCTCTAAATATATATGTTCAACAAAGGCTGTTATAATTGTTAATTTTATCTTTTGTAATAGAAAAATCTGACTCTGAAGCTCCTAAATACATAAAAAATGCTTGATTTCCAAGTATTACTTGGTGGAATACTGAGAAAAAAAATATAAATTTGACAAGAATTCAAGCTCCAGAAATACTGCTATTCAAAGCAATAGCAGACTCACCTAGTATCCCATTTACTCAAACCTGTTATTTCTTCAGCAACTAATGACATTCTCTACTCTTGCAGCTTTGCTATCTTGTGTTCCAGTTAATTTGCAATTCCTGCACTTGGCTATATTCTCCCATATCACCACCGTTAGAAACATATTTCTATTAGCTAGCTCAATGAAGCCGTGACCAAATCAAAGTCCAGTTCTGTTATAAATTAACTGCTTTACATACAAAGTGCCAAACAGAAAAGAAAAACACCAAAAGAAATAAACATACAAATAAACTTAAGAAATAACTTACAAAGCCTTAAGTAGGAAGTATATCCTAGTCTAAATATACTTTCTGATTGCAGTTTAGTGGCATTGATTTGTCAATCATATGCTGTCTTTTCAGATTAGAAAATGTGGGAACTTAGTCAGAGAAAAATATTTAGAAATCTAATACACCATGTCCTGTTCCACGTAGGGCAGTACTTTACTGCATGAGGTATAATGTCACATGGTGTGAACATCAATTGAAGTATATATAGCTTCAAGGACATGAAGATTTAACATGAGAAATAAAGAATGTTTGAGATTCAATGCTTGTAAACAGCTTTAGCTATTTGATACTTGTAAATGCTTTAGCACATACTAAACTCATGATTATTTTGTGCTTAGGAAACTAACCTTATGAAGCCACGGTTTTACACTAACAGAGTTTAACAACATTGGGCAATGGTATTCTTGTCTCTGTTCCTATTTTTTATGCCACTGACTCTGCACTACCTCCTCAGTTTCAACACTGCCACTTTTTGCAGGGATACACTATGTACTGAATCCATTTACTCATAGGAAGGAAGCGGAGAGAGGCAGATTTCCAAGCCAAATCAGTTCTGTGTTCCACGTCATAGCTTAGGAACACAAATGGTTGTGCCAAAATAACAAGATAAAAGTTTAGAAGACTTTTTTATTGCTGACTACAGTTAAATGGAAACACTATTTGTGGTATGTATTTAAAAAGATTCTGGAATACAAAAGTCTTTATACCAACATCAAGTGTCTTAAGACTTTTTTTTTTGTTTTAAAGAGTGTTTCTATTCATATTAACATGTTATGAATTTTATGAAATGCACTTTCAAAATAAAGGTACTCTTAAGAGTTAAAAATCCTACGAGTTTTGGATTAATGTAAAAGACAGTAACATTATAGTATTTACTCCTTATTGGCAATAGCTACTTAAAATGGACTAGACATAAGTGGATAAATACACCTTCTTTGTACTGCATATCACCACTAACCTTGACATTTCTAATTCTCCAATTGCATAGTGCTCTAGTTTGGTGAGCTCAGGCTGAAGAAAAGTATCCAGCAAATAAAAAGCGAAGTTTATTTCCTCAGATGAAGGAACATGCCACTGAATGTCCAAGTTCCATAGGTCACCTGGTTTACCCCAGTCCTATAGTAAAAAAAGACATTTCTTATTAATCAAATTATGAAGCAAACTGTCTTTTAAAAAAAATAGCATTCAAGATTACTAAAAAAACCCCAAACACATGACTAGCTACTGCTGTAAAGTTGTTATCCTGACAAATCCAGAAAAAACACAACCCAAGAACACAGTAAAACTGAATAGAAATCCCAAACCTACTATAATGTCTACATGTACCTGGAGAACACCACATACCTGAAAGGGCTAAAAGGAAAAGGACTATACTGATCTAATTGAAACAGAACTTTGTAATTCCTTTGGCTAGAGAAATCCAGAAATATTCTTAAGTACAACTCAGACTTTTGATACTCCTGTAGAAGCCAGCCCATTTAATACTACTTCTTTTCAGTTTTGAACCATGATCAGGTAACTTAGCACTTCAAACGTAAATTTTAAGTTGGACTTTCCATTACGTTTTAATATTTGGCTTACAAAGAGCTCAAACTTGCTACAGAATCACCACCACTTAATTATTTAGAAAATAAAAGTAAATAATTGTCACTAATTGATATTCAAACATGAAGTCCATAGGACTATATTAATTAATAGGCTTTTGCAGTCTTCACTCTCCATTTACTGTCTTTGTCCAATTTTACACAGTAATTTAAGATTACAAAACTTCACCATCTGTTGATGGTGGTCTGACGGGACAAAAAGTACAAAGAGCTACAGTAGTAAACTTACTCAATGTAGCCTATTACTTCTCTTCCTTGGAAGAGCAGGCTAGTCCTCCATGAATATTACTTGAGAAAGTGACAGAACTGCAATGTTACACTGGTGCAGGGTAGGAAGCATGTAAGTGACAAACTCAAGCTGTTAATGGCAATTAAGAGTTGATATAATATACACTTTCTAAAGTAGCCACTCATGCATGGAACAGCAAAGTAACTGCGAATTTTTTCAATTCAGAGGAGAAATTATAAAAAGTAATCTATTTTTTTGTGTTGTGGCATTTAATTTTTTGTTTGTTAAATGATTATCTAGTCCAACTTGATCTTCCCATCAGTTTAAAAAACTGTACTGGCTTTCAGTAAGAAGCATTTACAACAAGTTATAAAAGTCTGTAAAAGAACATTTTTCAGCAAAATGCAAGTTTACATTCAAATAGGCCAGCTGAAAACTTCCTGTGATACTGGTAAACTGACCTCAAAGTCTTAACAGAAGACTAGCATATTACTTTTGACAGTTTCAGTAATTTTTAATATTGTCACTTCTACTTTCATTTTATTGCAAGCTCAGCGTAGAATCATTGGTCATTTGCTTTTCTGCCTACCTGTAAAATACTGTACTTCTCTTGCCATAGTTTTGCACTGATGTTCTCATTTTTCCATGCACTCACCATTACTTTTTATATCTGACAACCACATTTATAGGAAGAGGCACAAGGAAAGGCTGCAACTCTCATCCACAAAATGAAATGAAAGACTAAGTTTCTCCCAGTGCAACAATGCTTCCTATTACTGGATATTTAAGTTAAAGTGAACAGCAAAATTCTCCTGATAAATTCCAAACTTAACTATTTATACCATTGTCCTTCATGATAGCAGGGTCTCAATTAAATGCATCATATATTACAGAATTAAGAAACACGAGCTGACAACTCTTGCTTTGTATTATCTTATTGTAGTCATGCAATCATTGTAAAACATCCTATGTCACATTTTAAAACTTCTCAAAAGAAGTCAGTATTCATTATTTTGCTACCAATACAAAGTAACTCATAATTTGCTATATATTTCAAAGCCCAAAGCATCTTTCAATTACACTTTCCATTGCTGCTACCTATGTTCAGAAATTTCCAAATAAAAACAAATATTATATAGAGAGTATGATTGCTTTTTCAAAAAGAAAGTCAAATCCTCTAATCCTAAATAAATGAAAATCCTTGCCTTGATAGGAAAGTATTCAGAAAGAGGCTTGTCAAAGCCACCTGGCACACTGCAGTATTCTGTGGGGTAGATAAGTGTAGCAGAACGAAGAAGATGATGCAGTAGGTTACAAGACAGAATGTAACCCTGCTTACAGGTTAAATGTAGGGTTCGCTGCAGTATCTTCCCAAGCTGCTCCCTGTACGGTAGCAACTTCTTCCCATCCACTCGAGTGATCTAATAGGAAAGAGAAACGTTTCAAAGGTAAACATAACTGATTTTGTTCTAGAGGACTAAAGAGAGGATTGTAGTGCTCAAATGATCCTGTACCAAGTTTCATTCTGTGTGTCACAGTGACTTCAAATTAAAGACCGAACTTGCACATGAAGTATCACTTCTACTGACATTAGAAAAGTGTAACACATAAGAACTGGGATATATGTTGCTTCTCGAACCCGTTCAAAAATTTTCTAGCAATATTTGTATAGATTTTGAAATTCATTTTATAAGATATATCTTTATCAAAAACATCTTATGTTTTTCGCTGCATCGATCCCTCTTGACCCACAATAATTGTATTAAATGCTTTAATTTTATTCCACATACACACTGTACATTTATTTGCTTCAAAGAGCAGTCACTGACATCCCATTTAAAGTTAGATAAGAAAAAGAACTTATGCAGTGTCATTCAAACATTTACTTCATTTTAATAGCAGAAATTCTTATTGCAGGGGCATTAAACAGGATACACTCTTAGGTTGAACATTCTTTGCAATACCTCTGACAAAAGCTGAAGATTCCAAAGTAGCTCCTTATCTAGTTCTTCATCATGTAATACATCATCATCTAGAGGAATAAGTGATAAGCACGGCTGTAATGATGCTGAAGTCAAGTTTTCCCAACAAGCTAAATCATAAACCAGATGTGCTTGCATCCTAAAAGTTTTACTTTCAACACTTCTATTGCAACCTACCAATTCATACTGCACTCACATGCAACTGGGAGGTACTTCAGCCAACTTAACATCTTGAATACTTTTTGAGAAATTGAGGAATGTCTAGAGATATTTTAAACTACCACATTTTAAAAGAAGCATGCTCCTGTAGCTTTTTTGATTTCTGTCTTGAAATTATACATAAATAGCTGTTTTGTTGGTTGTTTTTTTAGATGAAATAACAGACAGAATTAATTTTCCATCATTGAAATCAAGTTGCAGAAAATAAAAAATTTTAAATGTGATTTTCAAGTTTAACAAAAGTCAACCCAAACCAAAGCAAGTAACACTAGAAATCTTTTAAACTTACTGACTGTGAGGTGAGTTATAAGATTGCAGCAATGTGGTACAAACAGCTTCAAAGATTCCTCAGGGCGGCACTGGAAACAGCATCATAAATATCCCATTTAAAAAAAAAAAAGATGATGCCTTATGGAACTCAGAACACACATTGATAAGAATCTCCTAACATTATTATTGAAAGAGAGAAGAATAGATTGTATCTCAACTCCAATTCAATCCAGAGCAGCCTGACTGCACGAGTTTTAAACACTCAATAAAACCTACATTTAACATAAATGCAAGAAAAAAAGTTTGTGAAAGAACCTCTTGAAATATTGCTATATGCAACCATCCAATTTTAGAAGACATAATATTAAGAACCACCTGCATTTAAATAAAAAATAAAGATATAACATAAGAAAAAGTAGTAGTATTGGCTTTTTTTTTTTAAAGTAAAGATCAAGTGCAGTCAGAGCAATTTCTCTCACTTTTACTGCAGCTCGGCACATATCGGCAACCATTCGACCAGCAACTCTTGTCTCAAATATATTTGAAACAGCAAAGTTAAAAACCTTCTCCAAGGCGACCTAAAAATGAGTACAAAAAGATGGAGGTTACTTTTTTGAAAAAGGAAACTAGGTATCATTAAATGTTTGATGCTACATTTATTGCAGTGTCTGTACATAATACTGTGTTCTTTTAAAACAGAAGACTGAAACCATAATTCACATTAAAAAAAAAAACTGGAACAGCAATATAGAAAAAACAGTTCTGTAGAATGCTGAAAGCTGAGTAAAATGGAACTACCATCACAATGAAAGCTAACAATACTATAAAATAGAAAGATTAAAAACCAATGTGAATAGTAACTGCTCAGGACAAAAACCCTAAATATTATCAGTACACATGACGTGCACTCTATGCAACACCTATGTCTAATTGTACAACTACTGCCTTGAGCAGGAGAACAAAGGCTGCCGCAGACGTAGCAATGACAAAAGGTTTCAGTCTGCAGAATTTTGCTTTTTTTCCTCTCTATTGCAAGACTCAGTTACAGAAACACATTGTACCACGAAAAGAGATGACAGTGTCCACTATCACTAAAATAATTCAATTTCAGGAAGGTCTGTATTTCCCTCCTCCCCCCAAGAGTTTATAAACAAAACACACCAAGTGCTTTCACTCATAACATAATGGGACACTGCCTTCAGCTGGAGATTATAGACATTTTTCAAATGTTCACTTTGGGAAGAAAGGAGGTCAGATAAATCTTGTTGACTAATGTAAACTTGGGATGATTCTGTGGAACTACACAGAACAATAGTTTTGTCTGAATAAGTCACAGTCCGCTGAAAAGAATACTATGCTATTTTACATGTGAAAGTGAAGCCAAGACATCCCTTAGTTAACAAATAAATAGGGAATTGACTATCAACTATTTAAGTGGCCAGTATGTTTAAAAGCAGCTTATTAAAGCAAGGCAAGCTGAACTATAATATAGTGTGCATTGCATATGATTGCTTTAATAATGAACAACCAGGAAAAATACAAAATAAATACTTAATGACAACAAAGAACTAACTTAAGACTTACATTAACCAAAATGCAATGGTTCAAAACATACAGAACCTAGCACCTCCAAATATATACATAATGTAATGTAATCAGATTAAAACACATTAACTCAACCTGCAAGGAAAGAATCTGTCCATGTATCAACATGGATTCTCCATCCCCCTCCCTCAGAGTTATTTTAATCCAGATAATTTTTCTGATCCCATTACCCCTACGGCTCCTTGAACAGCTTCTTCTGCCCAGCTTAAGAAGCAGTAGGAAGGAGCAAAAAAGGAAAGCAGGGCTCTGGGCAGGTTAGCATTACCATCAAAAGACATGAAAAAATCAATACCCTTTTATAATCCTTTATAATGTCAGTATTTTATAGGTGATAAAGTAAGCTGTTGTAATGATTTCTCCTAACATTTACCAACATCTGGCAAGAGAGCATCAAGGACCTAAGAGCTCTCTACTGATGTATATAAAATCATAAAAGAAATTCACATGAAGTCCTAAACTTCCCCTCCCAGCCCCTTCTCTGGTTAAACGTGAAAGTTTACGACAATGAAGGAAGGAAGGATCTGAATGCACCAGTCATTCACAACCAAAAAATAAGCCTCTTAAAGTTAGATGGAAAGCTCATGTGCTACATACCTTAAATATATCCTTTGAACACTGAGTGAGGATTGTACTGAAAGTAGAAGAGAGACCCAATTCCACTAGACTCTCTAGGTGAGTCATTTTCTCAGTTTCAGTCTCCTCTCTTGTTTGTTCTAGTGTGCTGCTCTCTATAAGTCCAAAACATCTACACAAATACAATAAGTACAATTTTAGTAAGTGGAACTTGAAAGGTTCATGAAAGTTCTTCATGCCAAGTTTTCTCATATCCTTAGGTTACTTACCTATCCATAAACTGCAGTACAAAATCCTCAAATTCAGCAGTTGCAGAGCACAATTCTCTTTCCACCTACAATTTACCAATGCAAAAGCAGCACAAAAGGTTGGCTTTTCTTAAGGAAACATAACATAAATTTAATTTCCTATGTTAACTACTTCAAAAACACTTCCAGTTTTTAAATCATGTATACTACAGTGCATTTCCCAAAGCTTGTATATTCTCAAGTATGTTACATGAAACAATTACTACATTTTCTTTACACTGTGATATCAAATTTCCTGGATTTGATGTTTAGCCAAATAACCTCTCAGGGTGCAATCGGGTCTGCCTCCATGGATACAACCTTTGGCCTTACTACTGATCCTCCTTTCCAACAGGAGGTCAGCAAGTGCCAACTGTGGTGACAGACTTGGCTCTGTTGACATATTTATGTTAAATGTTCAGCATACAAACTCCTCTGTTTTTATTTCTGAGTGCTGCAGCTCTGGGGCAATGAAATTAACCTTCTTCCAGTAACTAAGCATTCCCAATCTCTGCAATCTACAGCTATTAGCTGTTCTCAGAGCTACAAGAGGAGATTTCTAGCAACAGATGAGACATTTTACATGGCAGTTGCAACTACCATAGCAGACACTGTTGCTGCTGCTTTATTTGCTATATGCCAGATATAGCTTCATCATCTGTGCTTGAACTACTGTATCAAAAGCAGAATCAAAAGCCTAGTGATACACAGAAAAACACAAAAACTATTTTCCATTCTTTCTTGTATTTTTTGCTATGTGGAAAAGGACAAACTATTTAGAACAATGATGGAGAAATGGAGTGCAAGGAGCTCTAAAACTAGAGATGAATATGAACAGCCCTCCAGTGGAGCAAACAGGTGGGTGACTATGTCTAATAACAAAGGGGCAGCAAAGGATAAAACATAGAAGAGGGAGATGAGGCTCACTGTCTAATGCTGTTACTATCTCTTGATTGCAAGAGATTAACAAGATCTGAAGAGAAAGCAACAGAACTCTACCTGGCTTTGGATGTAAGAGATGTAAGAGAAAGCAACTAGAACTCTACCTGGCTTTGGATGTTAAAAACAATAAAAAGAATTTCTATA
>JAOXJM010000023.1:5350968-5362001 GCA_026413425.1 Tringa solitaria | reverse complement strand
CTCTCCTTCAAACATCAAGTCTAGCTTCTGCCAAAGTAAGCTAAGAAAAAGCTTGCAGCATACAGAGGCTTAAATTGGATTGCATGGTCAGAATCCATATGTCTAATTATCTGCATCCAAGCTTGATGAAATGAGCAAGCCTGCCCTCAAGAAGGGAACAAGACAGCAAAGGAAACAAGAAGAAGTGAAAACTTTGGGGAAAAAATAAAATTGTTTGGGCCTTCCAAGCAAACTGTCAGAATGCACTGGAAGAGGGGGAAAAAAAAAACCCACATGAAAGAATGTTGATTATTTGTAAGATTGTTTGACAGAAAGAACCAAATCAAGATATTGAAGTCCAGGCTGTTGTCTTTCTGTCAGAAAGAGTATACAGAACTGTGATTTTTTGGATAGCCACCAGAAACATGCAAAAGTATCTACAGGCAGTCCCAAATAAAACTTTGGCAATTACCCCTGTTCAAACCTGGATGATTGCCAACTATTGGAAAGACTGCCTTCCTTTATTTGTGATAAAACATAACTCAAAACATAAAGACCTACACACAAGCCTTTTCACAAAGGAATTGCCAGACATGGCAATGGATGTGTTACAAGGGTAGCATTCAGTGCTGTTTTAGAAATCAGCTCTCTCCAAAGACACTGAGAAGTCCTCCTTATGTATACAGGCAGGAGATTAGTAAAAGAAGCCAGATGGTCAATGAGATTATGTTCATACTGAGTATGGAAAAAATCTGGTAATATGCCAAGTTTCACTACAGTAAAGCAAAGCCACAGGTCAGCTGACAACAATAGCACCTAAGCTGCTGGTGGTGTTGTCTCAAGTTACTATCTAGTCATACCAAACACATAAAACAGGCAGACAGGTACATGGTAGACTATTTTCCTTGAAAGATATTACCCAATGGCTTTTTTGGCCAAGGAGACTACAGGTTCTTTACTGTATCTAAAATAAAGATGACAACAACTCATTGCAGTCAAGGCAACACATTACTACTCAAAATTTGGGATCATGAAAGATGTGGTAATATATAAAAGAAATCACAATAGCACTTTACATCATTGTAAGCATTTGCAGGCAATATGGAAAATGCCAGAATTCCCGAGTCTGGAAAGAAGAGCTGTCCAAGCTAGCCATTAAATAGTGTTCACAAAGCACAAGTGCAGCCTCATTTATTCAGCCAGTAATTGCTTGCTAACAATAACAAAATTCTTGTTTCTGCTTTCTTGTACTAGTTAAAGCAGAAGAAAAAAAAATCCATCCTATTACTGTTTGACACCAATGCCTTGCAAGCACACTGCAGAACATTTAACTGATTTCTACTAACATAGGTGAAAAGTACTTACCCCTTCCCACTGGGGAAGATTTTGAACTGACACCCAAAGGCCTATAAATTCATCAAACCAAAGCCTGCAAGAGAAGAGAATCAAAATCATTTTAATGTTGTTAAAGCAGCTCCCTCCCTGGATATTTATCCCTCGCTTTGTGAGATGGTCGCAGGAACTCACCTGCCTCTCAACTCATTCAACAAGAACAGGCATCAACACGGATGTGCTTGTATCACTGTCTCCCACAGCATCTTCCCTGTCCCCAAAAGTTTCCTGAGTTTCAGTCCTTGCTTCTTTTACCTCTCCTCCTCTTATTCTTTTCTGATCCCCCTTTTTCACACAGGTGTTTCACCAGGAGTTTTTCTTATCTTTGCCATTTCATTACATATTGCTTTCCCAATTCAGGCAAAACAAATGAAAATGAATCACACTTCATTTCCCTCTACCTTAAAATCTAAAATTTATCCCTACTAACCGATGGTTACAAACATCGTTAGCTTCTATTCCGGATTCATCTGAAGCCAAGGACGCAAACCCTCCATACCAGTCCCTTTCTTAAATTCCACCTCTACAAACTACATTCACTTCCTTCCTTGACGTTTTCACTAACTCTATAGCACAAATATACTTTAACCTAACCAGCCTATATAATCTCTACACGCATTAAACATCACTGACTTATGTTTTGAAGTACAATAGTTCTACCTTAAAGATGATCCAAGTACTGTACTGTCCTGCAAATGTTTCTCCTATAATTCTCAAATTCATTTCCTATAGCAGGCTTCCAACTGCCTCACATTTCCACACCTTGACAGTGAATTGAAGACCTCTACCTCACAATTCCTGATTTGTAGTAACAGCTGTACTTTAACCTACATGAAGGATTCATCAGAAGCTACCCCAAATTAAAGAGAATGTAGGACTTTAAGCTGTGCTATCGTTACGGTTAACGATTTTTAACTTGTGAAACTATTCCTTCAGAATTAAAGAGCATTTAATTCAATTTAGTTTGCTTTGTTGTATACCGTGTGCTTTACTCCAGAGAAGGGAGAAGTCAGAGAATAGGTACCACAATTCTCTCAGGTTACTCTTACAAAAGAAGAACTCTGACAGAATTTCTGTCTTGAATGCCTTCCAAAAATGCTGTTAAAAGCCACCATTCAGTTTGCTGGTTGACTTCAAGTCATCCCGTAGAGGATAATTGCTTGCATTTGCAACAGAACACTATAGCAATAGACATTCAATTACACTTACTTGAAACCTTTCTGGTGAAGTTCAGGAGGAAGGGTAGTAGGTAGAAACAGTTCAAAGTAGGTAATAGCCTTTTGCATGGTAACATCAAATGGACACATTAAAGGCCTCCATTCCTCTAGCATCTCCGCAGTGGCATCTTCGGGAAAGTATCTGAAAGCAAGGGAACTATTGAACATATACAGGCTTGGTTTTAAAGTTTGGATCTATATTAAATGTATTTAAAACTACCTATTAATTTGTCATAAATCTTAGTTTTACAGTGAGACCATCTATCTGGGGGAAGAGATAGGCAGTTCTCAATTCCACTTATCCTTCACAAAAAACAAAGTTCAGATTAAAATGACACTCCTTAACACCACAAATGTAACAAGATTCTTGTCTAATTGAACCAGAAAAGATTCTGTACAATGGAGAACCATTTCAGTGCGAAGGCTTGCTAAAACCAAATAACTACTATTCACATTTGTAAGATGACTTAAGGCACATGGAACATTTATCAGAACATTACAATAATCCTGAAGCGGCTATTTAATTTCTTTTAAAAGAAACTAAATATCCATACAATGCAGTATTTGAAATGCATACCACGCACAACTGTTTATACAGCATAATTATTGCAGTTGATATGGGCCTGAGTGGAAGTAACATTATCAATGTCCCAACCTTAAGTCAGAACTTTCAAGAAACAAATATCACATTTCTATTTTTAAAACACTCTGCTTCATTGACTTTTGCATTCATAACAGATAAAAGAAATAAATCAACATGGAAAACTAAGGGGTTTTATTTAGATACAAAACCACTTATCAGTATATGAAACAACTGCTCCCATGAAAGCAGATGATAACTACAAACGCCCATATGAACGCTAAATTAAAGAGAACAAGTCTCTTATTGCTTCTTTGAGATCTTAAACTGCTAACAAAGTCGATTAGTGCGAAGAGCAAGACTGGTTCAGGCACATACATTTCCAGAGAATGAAACAGAGCACAAAAGATCAAAAGCAATGCTGGCCTTCGCAAGTGATATCCTGGCTGAACTAACTATTAACGAATCATCAACCAACACTGTTAAAAAGAAACTATCTTACACTTTCTTTACATATTATACCATGGAACATGTCTGTCATTTTGTTTTCATTTTAAGCAACCTATGAACCTGAGGTATTGATCATTCATAATGTAGTAAAACAGAAAAGTCTCAACCCTCCACCCCTAACCTCTTAGTTGAGCTGGGATATCATCAGCCAAGGAACGACTAGTAGGGTGGGGGATTTTTAGGGGGAAGCTGATGGCTTTTGGCTTTTCTTCCCCTCCCTGCTCTTCCTGCCCACCCCCAACACTTTTCTTCCCCCTCTTAAAGTAACATTAAAGACACAGGCTTAAAAAAATTTTCAAACAACAAACACTTACGGCCTGCAGCTCTTCACAAGTGTTTTCAGAACACTTTCTACAGAACTGAAACAAGAAAGGAAACATTAGGGATAGCGTATTATCGAATTTCAGTGACATTATAAAATAAACAACCATTTGCTGATTTTTCCCTCAAGAGCTTAAGATAACGTTGATGCAATTAGATGTCTTCTGTGAACATGCAGTAGCTAATCACCTTCTACACAGACCTAATCATAACAACTTAAATTGTTCTGCTAAACTCCTGATTCTACTTTGCATATACTGCTCTAATATTTACTGCAGTTAAGTGAAGAGTGAAGAATTATTATAATTTCTTACAAGTAACATCCTGCATTTTATCCATGAGCAACCAGCAGAGCAAGGTAACTTCTTAGGGGAAGTTAAAAACAGCAACAGAAAAATCAGGTTCATGGACTTCATAAATATTGTAAGACAAAGGCAACAGACTTCACAAAATTGTTGTTATTAGATCCCAAATACCGTATCTGTCCTTTTCAATCTGGATTTGGTTTTTGTCCAGTGGTTCTAAGAAAGAGAAGTGAACTATCTGCAAATCAATGGTTATTTCATTAGCTTCTCTCACAATTAATAGCTGATTTTAAAAGAGTTCTCATCCATAGCAATAAAATTTGAGAAATCATTTTAACATGACTTATCATAGGATGCCATCAAACCAATTAAAAAAAGACTAAACCTGAGAATAAACTCAAAGAATAAAAGGGACAGAGAGAAGAGAGAGACAGATTGATGGAACAATAAAAGTAGTGAACTGTCATGTTCTTCAGATCTGCTTATTGCAAGACAAGCTCAAGACTGAATTGTGCTTTTACCAAAAAACATTCCCCGAATGAAAAAAAAATAATAAAATAGTTCTGACAGAAGAACTTCCTACATCATTTAGATGCTCTTTCTTTAATAGAAGAATTGCATCCTTTAGTTCATCATCAAAAGTTAACATACAGAAATGCTGTTTTGATCAGAAAAAGATGATGCAAATGTATCATCTTCAGAGTTTTACCAAAGATCAGTTTAGGTCAATTAATTTTGAGACACACGAATACTGAGCATGCACACACTCTCTTTCTAGTCCTAAAAAAAATAAACTGATCCCATACAAGCCAGGAGAAAACAGATAAACCACTATTTCACTTCACCACCTCAACATTCACTGCAAGCCAGCAAAAGCCCACCCAGTCCTCATATCACTACTTCAGTCCAAGCAGCACTCCAGAAGACGCAAAATTCTGCACGTCTTATGCAACAAAGTAAATCCATGACATCTCCCAGAATGAAAATTTTGAGCTGATGGCCTCTAAAATTTGCAGAAGAATGGCCAACCATTCATGAAACAAAAATAAGATCGAACTCTGCAAGAACCTCATAAAGATTCTGGGTTAAAGAGAGTACGGTTCTTGAAAGAGTTAGGAAATAGGTAACAGTTGTTCCAAGAGCAGATAAAGCATGAACCAGCAACATTCCTTATGAGCATTAAAGATTAACATGAAAAAGGTTTGTGTGACAAAACACGCAAAAATGCTATCCCCATACGATCACACTCCACTGAAGTAAACTGTTACTAAGGAGAATCTGGATGACAGGAATTTTAAGACATCCCGATGCCACATATCAACAAGGCTTTCAAATTCACAAGTTTTCAGTCAGATATCATCATTTGTTAGTGGAAGAGAGCAAAGGAGAAAAACTGGAAGGGATGTCCCTTCCTGCCTTCTGATCACAAATTTAGAATGGAAGCTAGAAAGAAAAAATCACCAACAGACAATTTTGTACCTAAGGTAACTTTCATCTAAGACCCAGTTAAAGTACAGACCAACTACAGAGAAATCTTGAAAGACTCCCATTTGAGGACTACTAGTTAGAAAAGGACAGGACAATATAGCTGGGGAGAAGAAGAAACCGCTGGTTACTGTTTTCATTATCATTTTGAATCATCTCTCCAAAACTTTTTAACAGTGGCTTCTCTTCCACTTTTGTTGACTTTCTGCATACCCATTACTACAGAATTGCTAAAAATTATCTATTGTTATTGCACTCATGAATTTCCATATGCTATTCTACTGCTAAACCTAGCCATGGACTAACAGAGCACAACAGCAAACAGCTATATACATAAACCACAGAGAACTGGATCAGCCTACTGTAGTTCCTACTCCTATCCTTGCTCAGGTATTTAATGCTGACCATTTGGATAAGGTATTAAAACTTTTGTAATCAAGAGACAATGCAGCCACTCACACTGGAAGATATCTCCTATTAATTACTGAAACAACAGTGTATTTAATGAGATAAAGGAAAACTTCTCATCCCGTTCAGCTTTCTTTGCTTTTAGTTCCTCTTTATTACCTGAAGAATTATTAGCTTATTATGTCTTGCCCATATGGATACGACCACTGGGGTTTCACACCCCACTTGGAGTCCTGCGTCCAGCTCTGGAAGTACATGGACCTGTTGGAGTGGGTCCAGAGGAGGGCCACAAAAACGATCAGAGGGATGGAACACCTCTGCTATGAGGACAGGCTGAGAGAATTGGGGTTGTTCAGCCTGGAGAAGAGTCCAGGGAGATCTCACAGGAGCCTTCCAGTGCTTAAAGGGGGCCTACAGAAAATACGGGGACAAACATTTTAGCAGGGCCTGTTGCAATAGGACAACGGATGATGGCTTTAAACTAAGAGGGAAGATTTAGACTAGACAGAAGGAAGACATTTTTTATTATAAGGGTGGTGAAACAGTGGAACAGGTTGCCCAGTGAGGTGGTAGATGCCCCATCCCTGGAAACATTCAACGTCAGGTTGGATGAGGCTCCGAGCAACCTGATCTAGTTGAAGATGTCCCTGCTTGTGGGGGGTGGGACTAGATGACATTTAAAGGTCCCTTCCAACCCTAACTATTCTATGATATGTTAAAAACCACTCAACAATACCATTAACCCCTATCACTCGTCATCATTACAGCACTAGATCATTTTCTTCTTTTCGAAAGGACATGACGATATCAATTTGTAAATCGGGGGTTTTCCCCCTCCCATGCATTTTCAAAGGGAAACATGTTTCAGCTAAAACAATTAACACAAACTGACACTCTTGACTCTTGCATCATCAAAAAAACCACTAAAAGCACAGTTTTCAGTTTTTGAGGTCAAAATCAGTCCTTAAGTGAAATTCTAGCCCTGCAGTGGACACTCCATTACAAGAGCTTAAATTAAGACAATGAAAAGACTAACCAGCTGTAGTTTCACAAATTATTTTAGTGAATTTCAAACTGCAGTGAGCCAAATAGCAATCTCTCATTGGATCAGTACAACTAAAAATTTCTAAAAAACCCCAAAGCAAAAAAAACCCAACAAAACATCTCTACAATTCCACTTATACCAGTTTTCTGAATTCTGAAATACCAATTTTCTGAATACACCAAACCTCCTGATATGATTTTTCACTGCAAAAAATCACAGTAAACTCTTCTGATGCAGAAACTTTGTTTCACACTTCAGCTATGAGACTGTTGCTGGGTGTATTTTCCAGAACCTATTACCTCACTGCTAAAGCACTTTCCATGATTTCATCGTTTTTAATAGTAAGGTACACTTACTCGGTGACATGCCCTCCCACATCAATACTGATTTTGTCCATATTCAAACACAGTAATAATTCAAATGTAAAATTTATCTTTCATTTGAGTCTCTAAATATATATGCTGGTTAAATTAGTTAGCATATTGCCACTTTATCAGCCATTTCACACACACTATCTTGTTCCCCAATTAGAAAGGTTTACATACAGTGCGACATTCTCATAAACAGTGGTGTAATGTTAACATTGGTTTTCCAATACAATTATTTATGCAGAAAATTACACCTGTGTGACAAGTGTTACAATCTAACAGAACATGCAGAAGATTACACATCGGCCAGAGCTGAACAAAACAAAAAATCATTCTTACCACCTATGTAATACATTAAGCACAAATGTTTTAGGTGAAGACAAGCCTGGTCGATATGAACTGAATGTAAAAAAAAAAAATAAATAATTAAAACAGTAGTTAAATTAACAACTATAAATGAAATCAACTTTTAAAAAATATCTCTTGACTTCCACCAAAAAGATACCCCTCAAAAGTGATGTTAAAAAAAAAAGAAAAAACACCGTATGAGAACAAATCGCACTGCATATTAAGGTTGAGTGTCTGATATCTAACACAGTTAATAAAAGTTAACAGTTTCAGACAGACCATCACAACTGATATCCTCCTCCCAGAGTAACCTTCTTTTCCCTCTTGGAGAAGTTTCTTCCCCACTATGCTACTTTCTCACACAGCAAATGAAAAATGACTAGTCAACATCTGCAAGTATGCAGTTTCAATAGGGTCTCGCATATGCATAAACAAACCAACTAAAAAAGGTTCTGCTCTTTTGGATTTTCACTGGCAAGTAGTATCTACAACAAGCAAAATTATTTTTCCAGTTATGTAGCCAAATTCAGCATGAAATGCTGTGTAACAAGTTACAAGGCTACATGTATTTTCTGTTCATGTCACTTCTCAGCAACAGCGTCTTCCACTCAGTAGAAGGAATTGGTGGTAGTACTTTAATATCCCTGGAGGTAAAACTTTTTTTTTTTAAACCAATTAAGTATTTTCACCTGCATTTATTTACATGAAGTTTGAATTAAAAAAAACAATTCAAAATATATCTCTATGATATATTTTGTAATCTACAATTTATAGAGCAGGGCCTTGTCTAATTGGAATTATTAGAAAAATTGTAACTTTGGAAATTTGACAGATGGGGAGGGATTGACAGTGTAAAGAAAGCAAAGAAAACAAGTTTTCATTTTTAAATTCAGCAGAACACTTCTAAAATTCTTAACTGGGAAAAAAATGACTTTTCCATATCATAACATTACTTTGAAAATATATATACACACACATATATGTATTTCCTACAGAAGGCACATCGCTTTTCTTTGTATGCATACTGATCTACACCTACATTACAGATACTGGAAATGCCTACAGTACATATATTTAACCATAAATTTTTATTTTCCCAAACACTTACTGTGTCTAAAACCGAACAGCAGACATTTAACCTGAATATCATTAAAATTTTAATATTAAATCTGTTAAACTGTTGGCTATCACCCTAAAACAATTTGATGAAGATCCCTGTTCCAGCATATTTAGAAATGAGCTCAATCACATTCACAAAGAGGAACATCATAACACACAATTCATTGGCAGAAGGATATACGTGACTTTGTAGTCTTGCATGCAATTACTGAAATGTACTTCATGAAAATATAAGCAAAGTATTTACTGTGTATCAAATTCCAGATATTAAAAGCAAATTTCAGGGACTTTCAAGCATTACAGGTACTTATTCCCTCTCAAATGTTTTAAAATGCAAACTCACGTGGGAAACCAATTTAATCCAAGATGTTCTGTTTTGGAGTATAATATCCTTTCCAACATGTCATAAAGTGGTCTCCATGGTAACTCTAAATCATCCCTGGAAAGCAGTTCTTTTTTCCTAATAGAAAAAAAGAAACCAAACACAACAAGCACTTTAGGATTAAACATTTACATCGACACGCTGCACATCAGAATACCCCAGATCACTACTCTGAATTACGCTTACCTTCAGCATTTAGCACAAACTGCAGGAAGGTCAGGCAATAAAAAAAGCTAGCTACTTACAGCATTTCTGCACAAACAGAAGCTGTCAAGACCTTCAGGAAAAGCCTAAGTAAAATACGTATTATCAAGTGGTGAGACAGTCTTCATCATCTCCCTATTTGAGATTCAACCTTAAAACTTGGCTCTCCGGCATGTTTTGAGGTACTTAATGCCTTCTTTGCCCCTGTCTTTAGTAGTTCCCTGAGGACCCAGGCCCTTGAGCTAGTAGATGGAGTGTGGAGCAGAATGAAACCCCCGTAATCCAAAGGGAGATGGTGAGGGACCTGCTATAGCACCTCAACATACACAAGTTTATGGGGCTAGATGGGATCCACCTGAGGGAGCTGGCAGAAGTGCTCACCAAGCCACTTTCCATCATTTACCAGCAGTCCTGGCAAACTGGGGAGGTCCCAGCTGACTGAAGACTAGCAAATGTGATGCCCACCACAGAAGGGCCAGAAAGATGATCCAGGGAACTCCAGGCCTGTCAGTCTGACCTCAGTGCCTGGGAAGGTCATGGAACAGATTATCCTGCGTGCCATTGTGCAGCATGTGAAGAACGCCCAGGTGATCAGGCCCAGCCAGCACAGGTTCATGAGGGGCAGGTCCTGCTCGACAAACCCGATCTCCTTTTATGACACCTGCTGGGTGAATGACGGAAATGCTGTGGATGTTGTTTACATGGAGTTTAGTAAAGCCTTTGACATGGTTTCCCACAGTATTCTCCTGAGAAACTGGCTGCCCATGGATTGGATGGGAGGACTCTCCGCTGGGTTAAAAACTGGCTGGAGGGCCGGGCCTAGAGAGTGGTGGGGAATGAAGTTAAATCCAGTTGGTGTCCGGTCACGAGTGGTGTCCCCCAGGGCTTGGTAGTGTGGCCAGTTTTCTTTAATATCTTCATCAATGATCTGGATGAGGGAATCGAGCGCACCCTCAATAAGTTCACAGATGACACCAAGTTGGGTGGGAGTGTCGACCTGCTGGAGGGTAGGAAGGCTCTGCAGAGGGATCAGGACAGGCTGGATGGATGTGCCAAGGCCAATGGGATGAGGTTCAATAAGGCCAAGTGCTGGGTCCTGCACCTGGGTCACAACCAACCCCCTGCAGCGCTACAGGCTCAGGGAGGTGTGGCTGGAGCTGGTCAACTGTTGGCTGAACAGTCCAGCTGTGTGCCCAAGAAGTCCAACAGCATCCTGGCCTGTGTCAGGAATGGCGTGGCCAGTAGGACTAGGGCAGTGATCATCCCCCTGTACTGGGAACTGGCGAGGCCCCACCTTGAGTGCTGTGTCCACTTCCCACAAAAAAGACATTGAGGGGCTGGAGCGGGTCCAGAGAAGGGCAACAGAGCTG
>JAOXJM010000023.1:5323976-5334593 GCA_026413425.1 Tringa solitaria | reverse complement strand
ACTGCTGGCTCATGTTCAGCCGGCTGGCCACCAACACCCCCAGGTCCTTTTCTGCAGGGAAGCTCCAGCCACTCTTCCCTGAGCCTGTAGCATTGCCTGGGGTTGTTGTGACTGAAATGCAGGTTGCTTTGTTCAGTATCTCCTTCTGGGTCCCTCATTTTATTTTTTTTAAAACTGAAATACTCTCTTTCATCATTAGATTCCTGGGCTCTGTGCCTTTTTTCTCCAGCCCACACGAACACTTCTTATTTCCAGGAAAGCTTTCAGTTTTTTTAAGACTGACCTCAATCTTTGCTGCAGAAATGTGCAAGAACAGTTTCCTGTGACAAGACTAAAACTAAGAACTAAAGACTAAGAACTGGGTGTGCACACAATTTTACTTCCCCTCTGTATGCTCTCCACTTTCTTCAGTTCACAGACAAACATCCTGAGTCACAGGATTTAATAGTCCTAAATTGGTTTTTCATCCTCTCCTTCATCTGCTTTTTAAGCTCATTATGTTTTGGCATCAGTGTTCTGTAGCCGCAATTTCTGATTCGTGCCAAGCGTGAGAAGTTGTACCCTTTTGTTTGTCATAAACTTGTTACCCGCTATTTTGATTGATGCCCACAAGGGCATTCTCTTATATGTGAGAAATAATGAGGTCTATTCACCATTTATGATTATACAGACCTATGTGGTATTCCCTGGACAGACTAATTATTCTGCCTCAAGAAGACAGAGGAGAATATTAGTCTATTTAGTCTTTCTTCATATGAATCTGTTCTAGACTTCAGATCATCTTTACTGATTTTGTTTGTTGTCTTCTCTGTTGTTTTTGAGGTGAGGAATGACTAGAACAGGGTATTTGGTACAGCCACGGTTTGCACAGTGACCTAAGGGTATTTTCTGTTTTGCTGTGTTAGCCTTCTTCTCCTAAGGACTTTTCTTGACAACTCCTAAGTATTACACTGATCTCATAAAACTGTTCACAGTAACTCCAGAATCTCTGTCTTGAATAATAAATAGCTCATCCAGAAACCACCAATGCGTTTGCATAGTTTCATGTGCTTTTTCTATGCACATTACTTTGTTTAATAACACTGAATTTAGTATGACTTTTTAATCCCCAGTCATTTTGTTTAATGAGATACTTCCATAGTTCTTCACAAGGGCATTTTGTCAAAAAACTTTACAAAAATCCAGAAACACCCTATGAACCAGATTACCTTTTTCCATATAATCACTGACTTCTCCAAAGCATTCAAGTTGATTCAAAACATGAATTCTTGCTACAAAAAATCATGCTGATTCCTCCCATTTTATCAGACCTTTCTACTAGGTTGGGTGGGGAAGATGGCATCAAGATGGTGTAAGAATGGATGGAAGTTTGTGTGTCTGACAGCAGCAACCTGTCTAATTAGGACAAAAGAAAGGGCACACCAGACCCCCCCTGTAGGGGTCTGTTTCATTACCTTTTGCATGCACTAGGCCTTGCCTTCTACATCTAGATAAATATGTTCCTAGAGCTTCATCCCACTTTTCAGAGGCAAGAGAGCATTTTCCTTCATCTAGATCCTGATTTTCACCAAATTTGTCACAAGTTAACGTCCTTAAAACATACTCCTCTCATTTGATTGGAGTTGGCCAGCAGATTCAACATGGAGAAATATATGACAGGCAGGTGGACCCAAAGACTACATTGCTTCTTCAGGAAAGAATTGTTATTCTTATCAGCTTAGTCTTGCCAGTATAAGGTAGTGTACCAGGGAACTATGAATAGAGAATAGAAGGACCATCTGAGAGTTTTCACGTGTTACAATATAGACAGTATCTATCTGTCTTTCATGCTTTCTTGCTTTTTAGTCTTAGCAAGATGAGCATATCAACATGTTTTCATTGTTATTACTAATTTACCATTTATTTTTCTAGCAGAAGTAATAACTCAATGTACCAAGGAGGCAATATTATGGGAATTTAAAGTAAATTTTTGGAGCAGACTATTCACTTTGCCAGAGGATATCTGTATTAAAATGACAATATGACAATATTTATTGCTAAATCTAAGAAGCTATTCTGACTCCTCCTTTCCATCAACACCAATTGCTTGGCCATCACTGGTTTTCAGATATCTCTGTAATAACAGCAGATAGCTCATTATATCCATTTCAACACAAATTGTAATTTAAGCTTTTGAAGTAATCCAGTTCCAAGAATTGAAGCAGTAATCAATTCACCGAGACTTGACTGAAATACCTGATGACACAGGTTGCAGTAATACATTTCAAGATTTCAAAATGCTAATTATTCTCTTTGTTGCTTTTAAGAACAAATAGTAGGCTAATGCCTACTAAGAATAAGAATGAATGAAATAGTTTCACAGAACTGCAAAATGTAGTAGCTGTCAACCCACCTCCATTATAAACCATTCCTTTACCAACCCACATTCTTTTGTGCTTTCTTAGATCTTTTATAGAACCCTAAATCCTCCACAAAATCTGACATCATTGTTCTAATGGCTGTGGGAAGGGTGATGTTTAAATTTCCCATATTTCAATGGGAATAAAGAACTGCCTTAAATGACCACGACCATCAGAAACACCTAAATCAATGTTTTCCCCAAAGTTTAATGTTTCCTATGAATGGATATTTCATAAAGAAAACATCAGATAAATCTCCTTCCGCTTTCCTATCATACCATGTGACTAAGACTTATAATGTGCTCCTTCTAAATGTAAGAGGATGGACTGGCCTGGACTTCCCTTCTTCACCAAGCCCAAATCCTTTCACACTTTTTCTCTGGAGCTCACTGATGTCTCCAGTAAAACCTCAGGAAGCATGGTATTTCAAATCGTTAAATAATAATCCAGGTAAAATAGAGATCACAAAGACAACACCAAAAGAGCAGCTTGCCAAGTTAAAGTATTTTAATATTCTCTTTGCATGCAGAATAAACTTACACCTAGGTCTTGGATTCACAAAACTAAAATATTATTATGGTTAAACTGTCCCTTTGTTCACAAAGTGCTTATAAATTCAAATTATACTTATCTTCTGTAATTAAATTATACCCAGCAAATTTAAATCCTTGCAGGCATTATAGTAGGTGTGTCTGTGTTTGGATTTACTCATCAAGCCAAAACTTACTTGACCCATCATGCCAGCATAGGATTTAGCTCCGAATTGCACCCTCTAATTCTTATGCTTTAGAATTCAATAGTATAACTTTATTAGTCATGTTTTTGTTTGAGATGGATTTTTTTTTTTGCTATGGGATACATTAGCTCATATTCTCATGTTTTTATTTACCAACAATTTATGATTTAAGTGAACTTTGCAATGATGATGCAAATCTTCAGGGCTGATTTCCACATACTAAGCTTTTATTTTTACATAGTGGTTTAGTTCCTTATTATGTTTTCAGATTAAATTTTTTACTACTACTAACTAGAACTGATTTACCTGAAGATTCTATCTTTCTATGTATCAGTGAAAATACTTTTAAAATTTTAATTTAACTGAAAAATCTGAACTTTATTTTCATGTGGCTTTGTTGATGGAAGTTTAGTGGTTTATTGCCTTAGATTTTTATGTGGAGGACTAAGGACTTTGACATGACAACAATTAAAAAAAAAACACATTGAAAAGTGGACAGAAGTTTAGTTTCATCAAATATTCGTATGTATATATAATGGCAAACAAAATTATCAAGCTGTGATTAGGTTCACAAGCAAAAGAACTTTGGGGATTACTGCTTTAACTCAAAAACTAATAACTTGTAGGGAAAAATACAGTTGATAAGTCTTAATGCTAAGACTAAATTAGGATGTGGTGAATTAGGGCTTTAATGAAACAAGAAGTTTTCTATGTAATGTGCTGTACAAGAACATGGTTATTCTACATGTAGGCTCTCAAAATAACTGTTTGAAAAAAGCACAGAATAGCATAGAATCTACACAATATAGTCTAGCCACAGTAAAATAATGGCTTCACAGTTTTGTATCCACCACCATATAACTTGTGTTACTTTATATAAGCAGTCCATGATTTTAGAGCATGAGAGGGACAAATTTAGGTCCCATCCACACAAAGTTTGGCTGTAAGCTGATCTGTGTAGGCATGACCCTTCCTCTGTACAACACTCCACTGGCTTAAGTGAGTCTCTGCACAGGTGTGTCGGTCCTCCCACACAGATCAGATTGCTGGATTTGGATCTTACATTATAAATGGATCAGGAGAGAAGTGTTTTAAGCAGGTCACCTACCTGTGGTATGGGTATACTGTAGATTAATCGATAACATATTTAATTAGTCAAACACAAAGCAAATATTTTAGCATTTGTTATTTTTGTCCATGCATTATTAGTTCAACAATATTTCATTTTTATTTTTCAGAAGGGTAATCAAATCGTCTTTCAAAATTGAATGCAGTATTTCTTTCAACCATGCTGTTAAAGTTTTTCTCTATACTACACAGTAATAATTGCAAACTAAATATCCAGATAGATCATCCTCAAAAATTTTATGAAATGTATATGCTTGAATTTCAAGTTTTGCATTTCTGCAGTAGAAAGTAATGTTTATGATGCAGCTAAGGAAAAAACAGTTCCCTCCTATGTTATTTTATTTCAACATGACACTTCATTTTTGCCAAACACTACTCATTTTTTGGCTTGTTAACTTATAACCAGATGCTGTCTCTTAACAGACACCCTTTTTCTACGCTTCTCTACAGAGTGCTTAGAGCCTCTATGACATGAATATACCATGTGAAAGGTACACGAAGCCTAAATCTTTACTTCAGTTGACACTTTTACATCCATTCCTTTTCATTTTTAATTTTCTCTAAATAAGGTGACCCATGGCTACTGATAAAAGTATTAGCAAAACCCTTACAGGCTAGGAACACGTCATTATCTTGTGCTAATGTGTATGGAATAAATGTTGTTTTGTATTTATTTCTGCCTGATTATAACATTTCAATTCAGTAGTTCTGCAACAAGCTATTGTTTTATATCTTACACAGAAGAAAGCAGACTAAGGCTTTTCAAGAATCCTACTGTGATCCTATCCTGTCCTTCAGGCTTCTAAATCTGATCTTTAGTGCTTAAGAGGACAGCTACTGATAGCCTGCGATCCACAGAAAGAGGTAAAAATGAGATGAAATGAGGCCATCTCTTATTTCACAGCTGGTCAAGATTAAGCCTTCAAAAAGTTTTTGGTATATTTAGATGTAATATAATCAAGGACTGCAAAATAAAGACACTGAAGAAGCTTGGACAACTTGAAGTAAAACCTGTAAAGATGAAATCCTATTAATTTTAATTCAAAAACAAAGTAATGAGAGTGAATGCAATTTAAGATAAGAAAGTGTGACAAGGGAACAAGGAAAAGAGAAATTAATTTTGCTTGAAAAACTAAGCACAAAGGAAGGGTGGGGCATTATTTTAAAGGATAGAAGAGAGACTGATATACATTGCATTTGACATAAACCAAGCAAAAAAACCCCAAAACAATAGAAAGTACAAACTAAACTTACATAGCTTCTAACTTCCTTCCTAAGCATTCAAAACTCCCTAGGTAACAAGGGCAGTAGCTTCTTTTATCTAGGGGCTTTGGTATCCTTTGGGAAAACAGCATCAAAATCAGCTGGGGACTATTTGCAAGGATGTCAAGTTTAGATTTTGGTTCAGATAGAGAGTGATGAAACAGAGTTGCACAAATATTAAAAACTCTAAAGAAAATGTATGGCTAAGGATATCAGCTAGCAAGTTGATGGCTGAGAGAGGAGTGAACTCCAAAGAAAAGTCAGGAATGTAAACAGTCTGTAGATTGTGCAAGAAACCCTACAAAAAGGTAGTGGGAGAACAGAAGTGCAATCATGGACATGTCTGAGGATGAGCCATGTTAAATTAAAATGGTGCAGAAAAGTAGCAGCATAGTTACAAGTTGAAGTATGAATTAAGACAGCAACGTGGGAGATAAATGTGCCTGATGGGACATCAGTGTGAGCCCCAAAGACAGTAATTTTAGGAGTGGAAAACATCAAGTAGATATGGTGGTGTGAGGTCACAGTCACATAGAGAGAAAGCAGGAGTAGTGGGTATTAAAAGAAATCTCTGTGCCAGAAATGAACAAACAGCGTAAATAACAAAGCCTACAACTTTCAAAATAACTTTAACTACCAAAACAAAAGTTTAATAAATAAAATAATCTTTTATAAAAAAAAAAATATATAAAAACCTACATATACATATGTATACCACTGTATATAGTGGTCAGTGCCAAGGCCACCAATAGGTCTAATTATCCTGACCAGCCTCATCTGGGACCCAACCACAACTCCTTGGTGCCTTGGTCCAGGAGCTCCATTTAAGCTCAGGGCTGAGCATACTTACTTCCTGTAAGTTACAGGCAGACTAGTCTTCAGTTCTGCCTTCAGCCTTGCCTTTCGGATGAACCTTACCTCTATGCTATAGCTGTGTTTCCAGTCTAATCTTCTAATGCTCCTGGGTGGACCCCGCTGCCACCCTCTAACTCTGCCTGCCCTATTCAGGTACTGTGGGACTGTCACTTAAGTGCTGGGGTCACCCTCAGCTTCTTGCATAGCCACACATACACTATTCCCTGATGTTTGGCTGCGATGGCACAGTTGCAGGCTTTTGGTGTTTTCCAGTGATGATATTCTTCACTATATCCTTTCTTTATGCTATGACTAAAAACAGGAGAGTGGGAAAATTTTACTGCACTTAAAGTACTGGGAGGAAATTTTAAAAGCTTAATGCTCAGAGTAGAGACAGCTAACCTAGTAGTAAAACTAGACCTATCTGCAATAGAGTTTTCACCAGCTGTGAAAAACTTGCCAAGTAAAGCACCTTGCAGAAGAAACCCTTCTGTACAAGTTGTTCCTAGATGATACTGTGCTGGGAGTCAATCTGTATAGCAGAAGTGAGAACACAAAACAATGTCTTCTGTAAGAGACATTAACGCTGTCTAGCACATACCTGAATTAAGAAGTAGTGAACAGAAAAGAAGTGAAATTAATATGGTGAAATAGGAGATGAATCTTAAAAAAACAACTGCTGTGAGCACAGCAAAGGCTGAGGCAAACTGGCACCACAATGGTCCTCACTGGAATTCACTGCAGCCCCTGGAATTTCTCACTAAGATGAATTGTTACTGTTGCTGCTTTGTTTTAGGAATAATAAAAGATCACCCTTGTTTTCTGAGTAGTAAACTAAATCTGACATGTGGTAACAGCTAAACTGGAAGCTGTATGAAAGACTGTATTTTATCTACAGGTGTTATGGCCGTACACTCTCTGTTCATCCTCAAGCTCGTCCTAAAGGTACAACAATTTGTTCATTGCAGGAAATGTTCATAATCATTTGCATTCCTCTGCAGTATAATCAAGGAATATCTCTTGTGCCTTAACAGATGTAGATGTTTAGCATTTTTTTTACAACTGTCTGTAGCTTTAGGAAGTGCAACCAGCTGATTCTTTTTCTTCTTCCAACAGTACCACCCTGAAGGAAACAGCTGAAAGGGGGAAAATTCAGACTTTTACTGACTTCATACAGACTGTCTACACTTCTTGATAGTGTATGCTCATGTGCTAATTAGAGTATTTAAATATTGTTTGTTAAGTTATATTGATTGCACTGGACTGTAAAATATTATCTTCTGGAGTGCTTCAGGCTCTGCATGGTTTCTCTGCTACTTGTCATGAAATAACGAGAAACTCAGACTTGCCCAGGGAAAGAATGGCAAGATGTTCTCATGGCAAATTGAAAAAAAAATTATCTTAAACTGACTCTTCTGAAAAAAGATAATAGTAATGATAGTCTGGAGGGAACTAACACTCAAGGGTTAATAGCAAACCCATTGCTTAGCTTAAGCCGTATATCTATACAGAAGGAATGGTCATGAGGACCTTGGCTTTGCTTGCATCTTTGTAACTAACCACAAGATAAGGATGTAGTAAATTAGGATGGGATATGCACAAGTAATCACAAAGGTAGGAACTTATCAAAAGGAACAGGAGGATACACACTCTCTGCCAATTAAGAACCAGCTTGAGCAAGTTTTGTGGTGAAAGTGAAAAGTGCCCAGTGAGGAAGACATTCGGCCTTCATCTCTGAGACCCCGGCCCACGACCACCAGGAGGTACTGCGTGTGTCCAGCTGGGAGGAGCTAAAGGCGGAGACGATGGAAATGACTTCTTGGAGCTCATTATAATAAAAACCGCCTCCTTCGGGGATAGTTTATGAATATGTATAGGCGCTTTATGAATATGCAACACTTATGGTATAAGTTCAAAGAAAATGCCGCAGGCGGCCCGCACGGTTGTGGTGGGACGACCCCCCGTACTGCCCAGCGCTGAATGAACACACCTACTGTGCAACCTTACGGGTTGTGGGGTTTGGTCACGTCAGTAGGAGGAAGACAGGAAATTAGTATCACTGAGCCAGAAAGCTCTCACGGCCAGGAATAGGAATAGAATCCTATCCTGAGAATGAGTCAGTGCAGATATGAGGAGCCCTGAGCGACATCAAGAAAACTTACTTGAAAAGTCAAAGATTCTTTTGATAAAACAAAGGTTGCCATTACCAGTACTGGAATGTGCAGACAGCAAAGTGTAATCAGTACTAGGTTTCAAGGTTTGCATTACAATGCTTTCTACTGTAAATAGGCTGATATTGTAAATTTATTTTTTACCCGTTTTGCTCTTCACTGCTGATAGATGGCAGTAAATGACAAAAGACTTTCAGCATTCTGTTCCTTGCTGTGGAATCGTTTTTAAAAACAAAATGGTGCTGATTCCACACTAGCAAAATGTACGACCCTTGCAGCAGGCAAGGGTTTGATTTAATGTTATATAGTTAAAGCAAATTATGAAACTTTTTCCATTGTGTTCCTATTCCCAGTGATACTGAAAGTTTTCTGAAACAATGTGAATATTTTTGTTGTGCACTGAACTGAATAGTTGTTTCTCTAGTTAATTGATGCATCTCAGGACACAATTTTAAATTTTTCCAGGTCTTGATCTAGTTTTAACTTCCTTCTAGTCTTTAGATACAAACATGTAAACGATTCAGGTTATGCTCCATTACTGCTAAGACATGAAATGGTGTGAGGGAGGGAAATGCCTAATGGAGAAAGTAAATAAAATTATTATTTTAGTTTTTTTTTATTGTAAAATCATGGTTAACCTGCCTTTATATCTCGTTGAGCAAGAGAAAGTTGAGTCTATCTTCTGAGATTGGTTAAATGTTGTTTCTAGCGTAGAATTCTGCCTGAAGACACATTTTTTAGAAAAAGCAAATGTGGGAGGGTGAGAAAAAAGTTAAACTGCAAGCAGGCATAGAACACCTGAAAGAAAAATCTTTGTGGTGTTCGGTTGGAGATTCAGCCTACTAAGCAATCAATTTCTGGCCTGTATTTTTGCATGTTAACATCCACATAAAAGAAATTACATGCAAACACTTCTGGAAATGTTTGCTAATGAAAACTCGAGCACTAATAGATATCATTGAAAGTCAGACGAGTAGTTTGCATGAGGTGAGCTTTCTAACTCCAAGGCCTGCTGCTCCAGCTGAGGAGCCCAGCCCCTTGCTGGCTTTGCTATTGGCCTCAGCAAGAGAAATGAGCTTTTGAAACCCTGGGTGAAAACTTAAGTAACGTGGAGATGTGAGAAAAGTCAGTCACACAGCCTTACTTGCCACTTACCAGTCAAAATGACCTCAGTTCAGCCATGTACGGCAAATGTATGTTTCAATGATTCTTGCAACTCCCTGAAAAAAGGCCAATGCTGGCTGCCTGGGATGCTCGAGGTGGGGAACCCGGCCGGTACATGCCTGCTGCACCCGCCCTGACACGGGAGACGGTTTCGTTCGGACCTTTGTCCTCTCAACGGAGTTCTGCCCCCAAACACGAGAGGGAATAGCGCTTTTCTGGGGGCGCAGTAAGTACCTCACGACGCACCATCGGCTGCAGCTGGTGCTCGGGCTGAGCTCCCCTCAGCGCTGCGGGGCCGCGTCCCTCACGGGGGCAGCGGCGCTTCCAGGTGGTGGTTTCCACCCCTGGCTGAGGGCGGCAAGTTTGGGGGCTCCTGGGTGTATCCGCCCCCCCCGCCATTCCCGGGCCGCCGCGGTGTGAAGCGGCCGCTTAGGCGGGAAGCTTGAGCCTCGCGCGCTGCCGTCCAGGGGAGCGCGGCGGCCTCGCTCAGCCGCGGCCCGGCAAGCAGCGACAGCCGTTCTTCCTTCGTCGGCGCAGCCGCCATGTCTGCCCTGACGAAGGCCTCCGGCGCCCTGAAATCGGTGGATTATGAAGTGTTCGGGCGAGTGCAAGGTAAAGACGGGCTCCGGGATGAGGTGGCGGTTGGGGCGGGCGGCGCATGCGCGCGAGACCGAGGAAGCCGGGCGCGAGCTGAGGCGAATGGCGTCGTGTGGGGGAGCGGCGGTCGCCGCCGCCTCGTCCCCAACGGGAAAGGGAAAAAGTTCATAAATACGCCCCCACTGAAAGGCTCACCCGATTCCCTGGGGAGCGTAGGCTGGCCTGTCAAAAGCATTTCGCGTTACTCGCGTTTATGTCCGTCCGTCCCGCGCCCCCTCCCCCCTCCCAGCCCCTTCCTTTCTAT
>JAOXJM010000023.1:5284512-5306608 GCA_026413425.1 Tringa solitaria | reverse complement strand
TCTCCAAACTAAACATGCCCAGTTCCCTCAGCCTTTCCTCATAGGACTTGTTCTCCAGATCCCTCACTAGCTTGGTGGCTCTCCTTAGGTCAGCTGCTTGTTTTCCAGTGAATCACACCTGTAACCTATCTGTGGTTGAGAGTATATACACAGATAGAATTTTCATTTGTGCTGCATTTTACTGTTGTGTGTGCTGTGCCCTGCTTGGCTGGGAAACTGTGCTTGAGCAGTATTACTCAGCTTCAGTGATAGGAAAACACATTTGCTGTTCCCTGCTGTTCATCACAAATACTGCTCGTGTGATGTCTACTTCTGTTTGAAAAAAGCTAGGATGTCAGCTTTGCAAAAGTTCAGGCAGACAGGGCTCCCATGAGACCTTGCAAAATGACTGCTGTCCGTTTGGCTGCTTTTACAGATCTTTTTGTTAGAGCATGAATTACTATATCATATTATCCTACTGCCCTCACAAACTCGGCAGTAATCCCCACAATGTGTTGAGTGAGACCTGCTAGGGAGAGCAAAGCTGATTGAATGCCGGTTGTCCTAGTGATGAACCCTGCTAACAGAGTTGTATTTATCTGTGTTTTCAGCTTTCCTCTAACTGCTATATTGTCTCAATTAGGGGAAAAACTGCTGATTATTAGCATGAGTGAAAAGAGATCTATCTCTGCTTGGTTTGAAAATTGAAGTGCTTTGTATTTTTAAGTGTGCCAGGGGTGTCAGGGTGTTGTATTGGGATCCCCTGAAGATCAAGATCTAATGGATTTCTGTATTGTCCAGTTCACACAACACATCAACAGTTTTGTGTGAAGTTCAGCTGTTGGAACCTACTGTTACCCAGCCTAGGGGGTGTTTGATGCTATTATTGCAGTTAATTACATCATAATAATTACATCAGTAGTGATATAGTATAACTTCAAAAAAAGATAAGAGTTCGTATTTACTTTATACTATTGTAATGGTGCTGAAGTTGATAGCCATGAAGGTACTATGTATATTTGCAATGAGTGCTGAGGCAAACTTTAGTAAACACTAGTGTTTTTAAATTCCTACACAAATGCGGATTAAAATTGAAAACAGTCCTGTTGAGTAGCTACATATGGATTATTCCCATGCTTTACATAAAGGAACCGTGGCATGGAGCAGCATCAGTAGAGTCTCGTACAGCAAATCTGTGGTGGAATTGATGTTCAGTTCTTCACTCATCATTGTAACAAAGTCATTTGGCTTCTGCAAGATGGTTAGCTAAAAGCAATAAAGCACTGAAGAATAACACCTTGCTCTAAATTTCAGCATATAGCATGCTTTTATTTAGTTTCCAGTAACTGCGTTTGGACGGTTTCAGGCTATATTATTGCATAACTTGGGGTGCCAGGGGAGCTTTAGATTGGATATTTGGAAAAATGTCTTTGCCAAAAGGGTTGTCAAGCATTGGAACAGACTGCCCAGGGAAGTGGTTGAGTTGCCGTTGATGGAGGTCTTTATAACACCTGTAGATGTGGTGCTTTGACACATGGTTTAGTGTTAGGTTAATGGCTGAACTCAATGATCTTAAAGGTCTTTCTGACCTAAATGATTCTATGATTCTATTAATATATCAGTTGTTTTCTCTGGGCCACCTGGAGCAGTCAGTTTCTGCTAGGTTCAGAAGTTTCTACTGTCAAAATGCCTCTGATATTAAATAGTACAAAGAAAAAAAAATCGTATGCTGTAGTCAGTCAGGACCCCATTCTGCTTTATTAAGATTTTATAAGAGGCTACCAAAGAACAGACAGTAAAATTAAGCAATAAAGTCAGAGAATGAGAAACCATTAATTTACAAATGGAAACCTGTAGCACAGAGATTAACTAATTGGCTCAATTGCACAGAAGTGTTGCAGACTGAATTCAAGTTGATTCCTGACTCCTAGTCCAGTCCTTCACCACTCTATTCTCTTGGCCCTTCTGAACCTGTAGTTTAAAATGAAACAAAACTGTTCAACTTTGTGTTTTATAGCTATTAATAAGAAAACAAATGCCTTTTGTAGTTTTTGCACGATAGAAGTGAAGTGATTCTATGATTGTTGTGTATGCCAGCTGGCTTTTTTTGTTGAATGGTAGCATTTATCATAATTAATTGGATAATTACATAGACATTTTATTTCTGGCTCATGTCCATATGGATAGTATAGGCAGAAAATTCTGAGCCATAGCAGTGTGGATTCAGTGAGTACTTGTAAACAAGGTCAGCTCAGCAGACATTCAGGAAATCTCTTATGAAATGTGATGCTGTCTTCATTATCCTTTTAAAGGGTTTTGGTGTAGGACCAGAACAGCAGGCAGAATTTATGTCTGCCATGCTGTTGGAGTACATACAGCAGATTTCTCAGGACTTTTAAAAAAACAGACATGTAGTCTTGTATTAAAACTGTATGTTATTCTCACCTTCTGAAAGCAGTTCTTTTGCCTGAACTTAGTCACAGTTACTCAGTGAATTCAGGCTAACAAAAATCTATTCGACTTAGCATTTGGCTTACTATTTTAGCTAATATTAAGAGATGTTCCTGTTATTCCCAACCAGAAACATGTAGAAGGCTGACATTGAGCCCCACAAATTCTGAGAAATACTAAATCTTTTGCTTGATTGTGTTTGGAGCCATCTAATAGACTTAAATCACTGCAGGTTTTCTAGTTGTCAGGCAGGTAAGGTATGCCTGCTGGAGACCAATGGAAACTACAAAGTACAGAGCACATATGGGCCTGGGATGAAGCATGTTGGTGAGGTAGGTGCCAGTGTTTGCCCTGCCCAGTGAGTTAAAATGTCATGTTGCTGTGTGGGTTTGATGTGGAAGGGGATGCTGGAGCTTGTGGGACAGCACTGACCTGTGCAGGGATTGTTGAAGAATCCTTCCCACTAGAGGCCTGTGTGATGCCTTTACCCTGACAACAGCACCCCTACAAAAGCCTCTTTGTGCTATTGGCTCTCCTCTTCCTGACTGTGCCTTAACTATCTTCCCAAATGGAGGTAAAAAATTAAGTTAATGGCTTTAGTTGGAATCTTACATGGAAACTTGTCTAATCCCAAGGGGATCGTGTCACTGGGAACATGACTCCCTGTAGAAAGGCATAAAGAAGTCTGTGTTACCATGTGGTTTGAAAATAGAACTTGCTAAAATGGTCTAAATGTTTTTCCAGCTAATGTGGTTATCAGAAGTTATGACATTAATCTTGAAATGGATAGCTTCTGTACAAATGTGGAGCCCAGGTGTTGTTAGTGGGACTCCATTGGTGCAAGGGTCAGTCTGTGCATATCTCCCTGACTGCATCATGGCACTTGTTATGGGAAACATTTGCCCTGTTCTGCTTCATTGCCTGTCCAAAATCACAGCATATGCTTTGAAATATGGGGGACTTGACAGAAATGGCATATTTTTTTATTCTTTGCTAGGTGTTATGTGCTGTCTAAGCCAATATTTTTAGTGAAGAAAAGGAACAGAAATGCCAGAGCACTCAAGGCAGTAAATATGTAGTCCCTTTGGTTAATGTGAGTCAGTGTTCCAGGGCAGCAAAATATTTGCAGTGGTGGTTTCACTGGTAGGTGCTGTTTGTTGTTGCTGTTGTTAGAAAAAAAGCCTCAAAGGACAAAGTGGGAAAGGACAAAGAATTTATAGTAGCTTCAGTAATGCATTGATGTCAATAAAGTATATCTGGTATGTAGCAACTGTTAATTTTAAACAGTTGTCTTTAGGTAGAAATAAGTTGTCTGATCTACACCTCCTAAAATATAATCCAGAATTGTTATGTTCAGCTGGTCACAAGATTAGGCAAATCTGTGAGTGAAAGCTAGCAGTGGTGAAATGAACTTGAACAGAAGTGACACAGGCTTGCTGGAGAGCAGAACACACAGTCCATTTCAAGTTAATGTTGATGCCACTTGTTTAGAGCATTGTCATTGGTAACCTTTTTCTCTTCTTGAACTGTCTCCCTACTCTTAAAGTGGATCAGCAGTGTAACATGCCAGTGGCTTTTGGAATTAATCTCAAGGTCATATCTAAATACAGGAGTACAAATTGGAAGGGCTGTGTTGTGCTTTCCCCCTCAGTTTGCTGTAGACAATCATAATGTATATTCTGTATCATTATTACACAGCCATCTTGGTCTTTATAGTGACTGTAGCATTTTTAAAAAGCTGCTATGTATTTAAAAAGACAAAAGTGTAGTCTATGGCAGTGTAACATAAGCCACTTACTGTTGTTTAAAACAAGCATTTATATTTAAATAATTAGTATATAAGAAAAAATACCACATTTACATTAACTTGTGCATTATTACCGTTGTAGACAGTATTTCAAACAGGACCTTGTGAGCCTGCCCTCTGCTAAGGGTATGGGATTGTTGATACAGTAAGCAAAAAGACCTTTTTCTTAGCTTTGGAGTTGGTGAGGGCAATGAGATGAAGTTCACTTAAAAGGAAGGCATTAGATGAAGTATGAAGGTTCTATTACCAGCTCAAAGAGGAAAGACTAAGATGGGCAGGAGAATCAAGTACTTCTAAATGATTAATTTTTTTTTGTCCTTGATTCTGTCACTCTCCAATAGAAAGAAGAGCAGCTGTCTTGAGGCCAGCAGGCATTGTAATCCATAAACCCTCCTGGTTGTTCTGGTTCTACTACAGCTTGACAGCAAACAAGTTTCTCTTGTGGTAATTTAAGTTGAAATTTTGGCTACATTTGTACCACAACAGTGGGACAAAGTGACCAGATGACAAAGAAATTGTGCCTCGATGAAATTTAAGTAATCTAGTGATATACTAAAAATAGAGAAAGTCAGCCCCATAAAGGGTTTTTGAAAGCATATAAATAATGATGGAAAGATTTTATTTTTTTTCAAGAAAGGTGAAAAATTAAATTACTTTGGGAGAAAGGACTATAACTTAAGAAATTATGCAAAGAGGGCAGTTGGTATAGGAAACAACTTCTGTTGTGTTTTACTTAGTGAATAAGATAAAGTGTCTAAAAATGTCTAGAAAGGGAGGTTAATTTTTAGTTAACTCTATAAAGAATAGTAACAGTCTGTTTTGTGAAGCCTGTCTTCAGGCACATTGATAATATTTACTAATGATTCAGTGATGACATCTTGATTTGACTGCATTGCTAACTGAAGATTTTTATGACAATACTTGATACTACCTGGTGTGTAGGAATTGAAGTTCTGTTTTAAAGAAAGGTTTTGAGCCATGTATATTGCAGAGAAAAAGTTGGCACAGTGAAGATAATGCCAAAACCTAAAGGCAAGCAAGACATCTGAATTTTATTTCAAACATGTCATAAGATTTCAGCTGGTCTTATGATTTTCTGGTACTTGATTAATAAATCTGAATGTGTGGGATTAGTACAAGTCTTTAGTGAAAAGGAGGTATTAAGAGTATTAGGAGTAGTTTCCAGGTAGTTCTTGTTCTATGCTGTATCCGTTCAGTTCATTGGAGATTTTGTTCTTCTGATATCCAGTTCTCCTAATAAAGAAAAAAGAAATGGTAAAGAAAGAAAATAATTATGTTCAAGTAATGCCAAGATACTTAAGTCTTATTTTTTTAATCAGGCTCAGTATAATACTAATGACAAGTAAGAAAAAGCAGATCCTGGATCTATGTCTGATAGTTAGTTTAACTGAATTCTGAATTGGTTTTGTGAGAAATGTTCAGCCAGAACTATATTGGGATCTAGAGAGGGACTCTAAATTTTTCAGCCTCACAACAAAGTTAAAATATAGCGTGGTGTGTTTAGCTCATGAGCCAATAAAATATGGTATGAAACTGCTTCATAATTAGAGATTCTCCACAGCAGGAATCTCATGTGTTGCTTCTGAATGTATTCACTTCTTTCATCCATTCAGTATTCCTTTCTCCATCTCCTGCAGTCTCTCTTTGAACTGTGGAGTTTTCGTATCTTGGGATGTAAGGAGTTTTATTTAATTTGTTGTTTGTGTTTCTCTTCTTGGAGTTGAATACAAAACCTTTCTTGATTTATTACGTTTAAATAATGGTGGTCTTTAAAGTGGCTGTGTCCAGTGAAAACTGTGTACCCCATGTACAGAGTACGGCTGCTAGAGGAGGACTTTGAGTATTGGGATTAGCATGTGAAAAGGAACATGAGACACAAACTGCTTTTGGTAGGAATGAACTTTAAAAGTAACATGATGAACTATAAACTACATGCCTAATGTGTAAGATATGGTGAATGGAGTCAAGTAAGTATAAAGAAACTTACTCCCTAGATCTGTCAGATATTCAAGGAAAACAAAACTTAAGCTGTTTGTTCCAAAAAAGATGTATTTTTCATTTGGTTTCAGTATGTTTCCAGAGTAGTTGTCTGGAGTGCAGTTCTGGATCTTTATTAGGCATTTCTCCAGTTAGTTTCATATTGATGGGTTGCTAGCACAAAACAAAAATCGGCAAGATGAGGATTTTTTTCCTCAGGGAAACTTGTTTGCAGTTTCTGAAAATCCTTAGCTTGGGGAGCAAAACTGGATATATTTGAGATTGGCAAGGTCTTTGGTATTGAGAAAATTCTTTTTAGCTTTCTCTTTAGAACTCTGTAGAGTTTAAATAGTGCTAAGAAACTATTTTCTGCTTGACTTAACATGTACAGTACAGTTACTGTCAGGAAAGTTTTACTTCAGTGTGTAGGCTTACAGTTTTCTGCCTGTGCCCTTGCTTGTTTCATTTTTCCAGATGCATTTACCATTTCCAGAGCTTGTCTTGAAGTCATCACTCGCTTCTGACTCCTCACACAGAGGTTCACTTGAGTCCTGAGTTTTCCTGAGTAAAAACAAACCTTTGGTTATATTTACAACATTAGAAATTGTTGGTTGTTCAATGATTAACATATTGAGTTAATGTCAAGCTAAGGAATCACATATGCTTATAAAAAAAAAGAATTAATTTTGGCAATTACCCATCAGTCAGGGCAATAAGTTATCAGAACACAATGTAATCACTGGTGGGTTTGGATTTGAGACAATCAACAGGAGTAAAAAATTTCAGAGTTGAGGAATGCTAGTGGGAAATTCAGAAACTAATGAGAGAGAAAAATTATCTTAGATGCATGTAGGTACCACATGTCTGCTATTGACTGCTCTTTATTATTAGTTTGGTAATAGTAGGTGATGCTAAATGCAAAATAATACTGTGTGGCCTGAAGGCTTCCTTGTGTGAATGTGGACAATTAATCAAATATGTAAAAAAATTTCTTATCAGTATCTTTAGGCTGCATTGTCTCTACGTGTAATTTTTTCCATGCTCCTGCCCCTCTCCCTCAAGGCCTTTTCAAAGGCTTTTTAATCCCAAAATTCTGTGATTGAGGGAGAAATAAGGTAGCAATGTTTAATCCATCTAGTGTATTCCTACACTGAGCATAAGGATCGGGTGGACAGGCTGTGAGTGTTGTCTCTAAGAATACCTGGAGTGAGAACATACGCGTGGTTGACGTCTCAAACGGCTTCAGTTGTTGCTGTTTAATTCTACTGTTATTTGGTAGGAGGCTTGTAAACTGTCTTTGGCTGGAAGTGTGTGTTCTGTTAAGAGCTGCTTTCAGCAGTGACACAAAACGGGGGCTGTAAGGACAAGGGCCATCACACAAACATTACCAATAGGCTGACATTATTAGTTTCTGGAAAGTGGCTAAGCATATGGGTATGAAATGAACAGGCTTGGGAAGATTTTGGCAGGGGCCAGAATAGATAACCTAATATTGTTACAGTAAATGAATCTGGGTTGGGAATTGTAGTGTGAATGTGCTTCTTGCACTTCTGTCAGCTTTTTAAGGTACTATTTTTAAATACTGCTTTTACAAAATTACTATAGAGAAGAAGGTGCAAATAGGCCTGAAATGGCTGAAACTTTTAGGAAAAAGTGTTTAGGTCCAAAATCTCTGCCAGTGGTACTATGACCTTAGACATGATATTGGTAAGAATAAAAAGGTGACCAACACTTTTGAGATTACATTGCAGCAATGAGAGCATCTTTGACTAAAGATATTTAATAAGCTAAATTCTAGGATAATTATGTTGACACTAAGGTTCAATCTTCAGTGTGATAACTATGAAAAGCCTTTTATTTCTCTATTCTGCAACATATGGACTTTGTTTTTCATGGCTATATGCATTGTGCTAAAGAACATAATTGTCTAGAGACTACTTACACCTCTCATCAGTTTGGACTACATTACAGAAATTAAGGTATTCAAGATCTTTTTCAGTCATTAACTCTGAAACAAATCAAAGTCATTTTGCCTTTGTCTCTAACTTTTCTAGTTCACATTATTCAAGGCTAGAAAAAAACTTCTGCTTGACCAGCTAGCCTGTGCTTCTTTCCTTAGTCTTCCTCTCTGAGTTTCTTTCCTGATTCTGTTACTGGCTTTTAAGATTTACTGCTAATATCTCAGTTCTTTTTAAGAAGCTACACTTCCTTAGTCACTAGTACAATGGTTTTGGCTCTGTGTAGCTATTTGAAAAAAGAAGATTTAATGGTGCTTGTATTTGAAGGATTTGGTTCTCTTGTCATTTAAACAAATATATACATTTTAGTTATTTTAAATTCATCCTTGTTGATATGCAGTATAAGGTTTGTAGTTCAGTGTTTTCACACTAGATGTCAATCTACTTGCATATATGTAGAAGCTGCTATCTATTTTTTGCTTTCTAGATATTTCTTTCACCAACTGTACTAGTGGAATCCTGTTTTCCATCTACTTTGCAGGGGAATCAATGCAACAAGAAAAGGGATGAATTTAAATACCAATTTTCTTTTGGGGCTAATATTGAAGAACATTATTCCAAATAAGACAGTAGTTTGGGGATTGCCAAGTGTCATTAAAATCTTTGATTTCATTAAAGCTGGTTGAGAGCTTTAATTGAAAATGAAATTTCAGCAACACGGAAGCAGAAGTTGGAAAGGCTTAGGTAGAAATAATACTGTGTGGAAGTGAAGTCCTCAGCACCACCAATTGTTGTACTCTACAGACCTGCTCTTGCTGGTCTGTGCTGTTGGCTAATGTAGCTGTAACCACACTGTTTCTAGTTAGCCTGTTTGAATACCTAAGTGCCATTTACAAAAGCATTTCCCACCTTGACATTGCAGAGAAATTAAGAGGTTTGGAAAACCTTTGAGACTGGCAGTAGTACAGGTAGAAGCCTCTGCCTTCCACTGGTTTTTCTACATACCTTAAGTAGTATCTTACTCTGAGTAACTGTTTAGCAGTAAATGGAACTAATTACTGCTATGAATGCTATTGTCAGAATTCAGTGAGTTACATTGAAGTTCCTAGTCACAGGGCAAGTAATAGTGGTTTTAAGAATGTAACTGCCTCATTGTGTTAACCTCTTTCATTGTGTTATAACTCCAGTTTTGTTGCAGACCTTTTCTGCCTCTTCTGAAAAGACTGGTACATTCTTACATATCGGTAAAGTAACTAATTGGTGTAACAACTTGTACAATTTTTTTTGACAGAGGTAAATGTGATTCAATATGAAACTGTTGCTAATATGCTTTGTGGTCTCTGCCATCCTGATCCTGGCTGGCTTCCAAAACTAGAGTTAATGGTTGTAAGTGGCTGTGGAGGTTTTCCATGAGCAGGAGGGCCTGTCAGTGGGCTGGAGCACTGTTGGGCACATCTAAGGTAGTGCATATAGTATCCGTCCTGGACTGCCTCTATGTATGGCAGTTGTGGGCACCACTTCTTCCAAGCTCAAGATCTGTGCATCCCTAAGAGCAGGACATCAAGCAAAGGAGGCAGGAAACCTGTATGGATGATCAGGGAGCTTCTGGATAAACTCATATGGAAGAAGGAAGTTTATAGAATGTGGAAAAAAGGACTGGCCACTTGGAAGAAATGTAGGAGCACTGTCAGAATGTGCAGGGATGCAACAAGGAAGGCTAAGGCCTGCTTGGAATTAAACCTGCCAAAGGATGTCAAGGACAATAAGAAGGACTTCTTCAAGTACATCAGGAGTAAAAGGAAGACTAGGGAAAATGTGGACCCACTGCTGAATGAGGTAGGTGCCCTGGTAATGGAGGATGCAGAGAAGACAGTTACTGAATGCCTTCTTTGCTTCAGTCTTTACTCCTAAGGCCGGCCATCAGGAGTCCCAGACCCTGGAGGTAGGAGAGAGAGCCTGGAGTAAGGAAGACTTGTCCTCGATTGAGGAGGATTGAGTTATAAATCATTTAAGCAAACTTGACACCTACAAATCCATGGGCTCTGATGGGATGCACTCACGAGTGCTGAGGGAACTGGCAGGTGTTATTGTGAAACCACTCTCTGTCATCTTGGAAAAGTCATGGAGAACAGGAGAGGTGCCTGAGGACTGGAGGAAAGCTAATGTCAAGCCAGTCTTCAAAAAGGGCAAGAAGGAGGATCCAGGAAACTACAGGCCAGTCAGCCTCACCTCCATCCCCAGAAAGGTGATGAAACAGCTCATCCTGGATGTCATCTCTAAGCATGTAGAAGAAAAAAAGGTCATCAGGAGTAGTCAGCATGGATTCACCAAGGGGAAATCATGCTTGACTACTCTGATAGCCTTCTACAATAGAATGACTGGCTGGGTGGATGAGGGGAGAGCGGTGGGTGTTGTCTCCCTTGACTTCAACAAGGCTTTTGACACTGTCTCCCATAACATCCTTGCAGGTAAGTTTGGGAAATGTGGGTTAGATGAGTGGACAGTGAGGTGGATTGAAAACTGGCTAAATGGCAGAGCTCAGAGTGTTGTGATCAGCGGTGCAGTTGGAGAGTCCAGTTGGAGGCGTATAACTAGCGATGTTCCCCAGGGGTCGGTACTGGCTCTGGTCTTTTGCAATATATTCATCAATGACCTGGATGAGGGGACAGAGAGTACCCTCAGCAAGTTTGCTGATGACACAAAACTAGGAGGAGTGGCTGACACACCAGAAGGCTGTGCTGCCATCCAGTGAGGCCTAGACAGGCTGGAGAGTTGGGCAGTGAGGAACCTGATGAAATTCAACAAGGGTAAGGGTAGGGTGTAGGGTGCTGCACCTGGGGAGGAGTAATGCCATAGTGTAACGCTACTACAGGTTAGGGGCTGACCTGCTGGAAGACAGCTTTGTAAAGAGAGACCTTAGAGTCCTGCTGGACAACAAGTTGAGCATAAGCCAACAATGTGCCCTTGTGGCCAAGAAGGCCAGTGGTCCTTTGGGGTATGTTAAAAAGAGCATGGGCAGCAGGTCAAAGGAGGTCGCCCTCCCCCTCTGCCCTGTCCTGGTGAGGCCACATCTGGAGTACTCTGTCCAGTTCTGTGCCTCCCAGTTCAAGAAAGACAGGGAACTACTAGAGAGAGTCCAGCAGAGGGCTACAAGAGAATGGAGCACTTCTCTTATGAGGAAAGGCTGAGAGACCTGCATGTGTTTAGCCTGGAGAAGAGAAGACTGAGAGGGCATCTTATCAATGCTTATAAATATCTGAAGGGTGGGTGTAGAGAGGATGGGGTCAGGCTTTTCTTTTGCCTGGTGACGGGACAAGGGGTAACAGACACAAGCTGGAACACAGGAAGTTCCATCTCAACATGAGATAAAACTGTGTTGAAGGTGACAGAGCACTGAAACAGACTGACCAGAGAGGGTGTGGAGTCTCCTTCTCTGGAGATATTCAAAATCCGGCTGGATGTGTTCCTGTCCAGCCTGCTCTGGTTGAACCTGCTCTGGCAGGGGGTTGGACTAGATGATCTCCAGAGGTCCCTTCCAACTCCTATAATTCTGTGATTATCTGAAAGAATTTTGCCATAAGGGAAGTGTTTTGCATTCCTTAGCAAACACAGCCTCTTCCAGAATTCACTGAGGTTCCCTGAAGAACAGTAAGGAATAAGTAATTGCTTGGGACTTTGAATTTTCTTTAAAATTTAATTTATTTTAAAAACATAACAGGAAAGTGTGCAATTCGAATGTTACATAGTAACATCACGAAACAGATTAGATGTTATTTATCATATTTTACATGAAAATCCCCAGTTTTAAGAGCATGTTACTTTAGAGCAACCTACAAAGTGATTTCTGTAGAAGCTCATAAGTGATTGTTTATCTATGTCTTTGTTTGAAAGAGTACATAGTTCTTCATTTCTCTTGCTTCCACACCTGAGTGATGGATAGCTACAAGTGGAGGCTCGTTCATCTTCACCTGTCACTTGATCTTCCATCATGCACTGTCTCATGTTTTACCTGGTGTGAGACTTTACTTGTGCCTCCTTTATTCCGTCCATTTGCAAACTACCCAGCAACCAGGTAACTTATTCTCCATAGACTTTTCTGCCAATGTTAACGCAGACTGTGGTCCTTTTGAGCATAACAATGAAGATGAGAGGATGTGATTGTTGATGTGTTGTAGAGTGGTGCTGTAATATGTCTTCTGTCTTTATTTAGGCACACAATTACAGTTCATACTTGCTTGCTCTATCTTTGCCACATTTAATTCTGCCTAAACCGACTTGTTTTTCTTCTGTTCTTTTTGCTGATGGGTAGATCTCTCTTCTGTCTTTAAGTACCAATAGTGCATAAGGAAGCATTGTGCAAGCTGCATCTTTGATGCAGTAGCAAGGACCTGCAGTTTTTGGTTGTCAGAACTTGCTTGTGGAGCTAATGGTAAGTAACGTAAGTTAGAGCTGTGTTCACAGCACTCAGGTTGTGCAATAGAGTGTATTATGTGGCAAGGTAGCCTTGATTTGTGAGAATAACAGTAATAAAGAGATGGAGGAAAAATTGGAGGAACAAAAAGATTTTTCCACATGTAAATGAATTGGAAAGATACCCATTATTCTGAATTAAGTGCTCTTTGCATCCCACTTAGCATTTATATTTATGTTTGGGTCTGGTGTCCAGCCAGGTTTCTATCAGAATTGTGTGGCTGTTCTATTTAAATGTACCAACTTTGAAATGTTTATGGTTTATGTTAAAACTACAGCCATGTAACTATTTTCTTCCCATGTGCTTGTAGTAAATGTAATTGTATTAAAACTTTACATAGAGATCAAGGCCTGAATTGTTTATGCATAGTTTTCTGTTCTGGTAATTTGTTCTCCTTAGGGTTCTCCCTGTTATGTTTGTTTTTCTTGGGTTTTTTGCCAGTGTATTTTTTCTTAATCTTGTAAGTAAGGGTTGTGTACCTGTTTAGGTAAAAAGAAGAGCTTTTTAAATCTTCCACTAAGTGCCCTGTTGCTGCAGGGTTTTGCCTGTTTCCTAGTTGGTATTTGCTGGTCATACCAGTGATGTATCCATTGAATATCTGGGAAAAATACATTACTTCTTTTCCTAATAAAGTCAGTGTTCTGGATTTTATGACAAGTAAGAAACTGTCATCCCTTTATGCAGTTCTTGGATGCCAGCCAACCTTTTGGATACATCAGTGCTGTGAGTTTTGGAGAGAATCTGCTCTAGCAATTTGGAGTAATCTTTTTCTGTCTCCAGGCAGAGTGAAGGAGCCATAGATAGGCCAGCACTGTAACTCATGTTTGGGTGGACGGAGAGGAGTCTTGGGGTGGTTTTTTCCCTCAATGGTCAATTACAATTTCATTAGTTGTGCAGTGTGGGTTGGCTTTATTTTTATCATTTTGTTGTTGTAAGGGGAAGGCAAAGCAGTAGATACTAATATTTAATGAAATATTCTGACTCTCAACTGTAATTCCATTGCTTTTTGTCTGGATTAAAAAGGGTGTTGCCTCTTCAAGTTCATACTGGATTTCTTTGTCTAAGAAGCTAAATCCAGATTTCATAAACCAATATACTTAATCCTTGAGTTAGTTATATTGAGATATGCTTACCAGTTGTTTGGGTATCTTTGCAATGGATCAGGCTCTTGAGTTAAAAATTTTTATAAGTGAATATCCTGAATGGGAAGCTATTTGAGTGGGTGGTTATTTTTCATAGACCTTCACTGAAATGATCCTTAACATAACTTGAAGATGAAGCACTGTTATTACCTAAAATAAGAAATGGACCCTTCACTGTTTATGAATTTTGGGGCTTTGTCTTCAGTTTTAGAAAGCTAAGTAGAATGTCCAATAATTACATGGAAAAATGTCCAATAATTAAAACAAAAATAGGGTAGAAATAAATTATTTTAAAGCTGAAATGCAGAGTTTTATCAATTTTGGGAAATAAAAAAATTAAGAAAATGTGGTAGTATTTTTGTACATATGTAGAAATTCTACATATTTCTGCATTTATCAGAATATATGGCAAATAAGTGAAATTGCGTGAAGGAGTAAAGGTTGTTTCTGTCATTAAAGCAAAGGAGAGTATAAGAACACAGTGATTTATAGAAGATCTGTTGATACTTGAATTATGAACTCTTGTTTCCATTGTCTAAGTAAAGCAAAAAAATATGTAGGCAAGACTGTAACATCCTGTATTAAGTTTAAAGACAAAATCTATGTACTGTTTTAATTAAATAAAAATCGTTTTAATCGTTTTTTCTGCTTTATAAGAGAAAAAGTTGTTCTCAGCGTAGAGATACTTTTTTTTTAACTTGCGTGCACCTTCATAATAACTCTTCCAGCTCTTATACTTGAAATGCTGTATTTGTGTCATGTAACAAAGGAATAGGAGAACAAAGTTAAGTGTAGGAAATTTTGGCTTGCAATACAGCGTTGTTGCTTTATTTATGCTACACAGTATATACTGAGAATTTCATAGAAGTGCAGGAGTGTTGTTTTACTATTATGTTTTACTTTAATCAAAGCTCTGTGGCTAAATTCCCTGCATTGCAATGATAACTGAGTCGTCAAGTCTGTACTGGATTGTTTATGGCATTATATATGTTGGATTCATGGTTGGGCTAGATGGTCTGACAGGTCCTTTCCAACCAAGGCAATTCTATGTATCTGTGTTTAATTCTTAGAATCAGACAGTGTTCACTGTCTAATGAATTGCTAGCATAAGTTCTTGGTGACTGGATTTTGACGTCTATTGAATTCTGAGTACCGGGTTTTCCAGTCTGCTGGAGTTGTTTGGTGTTCTAAATAACTTAGCATGTGGTATGTGTGCATTTAGCATCCAATAGGAAATGTGCTGTGGTGATTAAAACAGCATTGGCATTCAAAAGTTTGAGGTACGTTTTGTCTGACCCTGATCTTTAAAAATGCAGGTCTTTTGAATTTGAAGCCTAAATATATTTAAGAATATATTCTATCTAGAACTGTCACAGTAAAGATCTCACCCTTTATATACTCTTCTACACTATGTATAATGCAGGCTTTTCCCCATGTACGACGTATCTATCCATCTATTTACAGAGCTGTGTAACTTCAGACATCTTTGCATGTGTGTTTTCTAATGAAAATTCTTATAGAATACAAAGCTACTAATTTCTCTGAATACAAGAGAATGATTCAGTGGCTTCCACCAGGGTGAGAATTTCACACAATTGGGCTCTTTTCTACAGAGCGTGCTCTAGCACAGCCATCTACCTTTCACTAAAAGTGGCATTGCTCCTGAAAGGAGTGGCAAGTAGTAAAAAGACAAATAAGAGTGCATTATCTTTCCTAGTATAGGTGGAGTAGCAGAGGACTTTTACAGAGGTGAAGTTATTCCCAAGTTATATACTGAGGGAATGAAGGAGTGAGGTCATTGGCAGTGAGGATGCAACCTGTAGGGTTAGGAGAAATGGTGAAATTTTTGTCTAAGATTTACTCAATTGTAATTCATTCTGCTGATGTGTGCCTCTTCAGCCAGGGTTCAATCATACCATCACAAACTGCATTGTTCAGTGTCCAGGGAAAGCTTGTTGAGAAGAACCAGTGGGCTTTGCATAGTAAACGGAACTTCTTGTCCATTGTAGCTTCTGGTCATACCTTCTGCTTTCACCAGCCTTATCAGTGAATAAGACATGAAGAAAAAAAGGGTGATCAACTAAGACCATTAGACGCTGCTCTGACATGTGGGGATTACTCTACTTCTGCTATAGACTTGCATCATGATGCCAATCAGTTAATTTAGACTAGGCTTGTAGTATGTGATCTGTTTTCTCCTACTGGTACCCAGTTTGAGATCCTGGAATGTGACTTGCAGAGGTGATGTGCTCTGAGCTCCTTCCTCATCTGTTAGGTCTGTTTGGTGGTGGAAGCTGTCATATAATCGTAAATATTCTTTAAAATCAGACCTTGCTTATCTCAGAATGGGAATTTGAATTCTTGAAGGCTTTCAGTGTCTCTATCTGGAGCCAAGTCCGTGGTCTAGCTACCCTTTTCATCTGATGTACAGTATATCCTGAATTTCATTGCAGCTGTTATAATGTTCATATTTAACTGATACGATTTATATAGTGTTTGGACTGTATTTTCTGGACAACAAGGAAGCTGGACCATACTCCTGTTTTTATAAATTGCATGATGACATGAACTGTTCTGACATTAATTTTGCAAAATTGTTATTTTAGAACAGCTCCCCCTAATCATTTACTGCTAATGTTTGTATGGTTGCATAACTCTTCCACCTGAATTAATAGTTCTGTTGTTTTGCTTATAAGGTCTTGGTGTTGCAAAAAAGGAAAACATCTTTTATTTTCTATGTACTTATGGCCAAATGACCAAACCAGACCCTCATGAGCAAATTCAAGGAATATCAGCGTATGCCTTTTGAGAACTTTTATTCTAGGAAACCTGTCAGTCTTCAATGCCAGCATTTCAGCTCGCTGCCTTTGGAAATCTTTGTCACTGGAAGCACCAAATAACTCAAAGTTTATTTTGAAATGAGCTATTTTAAATGCTTTTGTTATTTCTTCACTTCAAGAAAGTAGTAACTTTGGACTGTAGTCCCAAATCCCTTCTTAATGTGCATATGTGCACTGTTGAGTCATAGTTAACAAGGAAAGGGCCAGAACCTGCACACAGGTGAACACTACACCATGACCATGCCAGGAAACACTGAGTCAGGAAAGGCATAATGCAGGTGAGCATCTGTGAATTATCCCAGTTCTATGAATTCTGTTGGAAAGCCCTTTCTGTGGGTGTGTGCAAGCTTTGTAATGGAAAACAAAACTTGTTTCAAAGTGGTGAGTCATGACTAGCATGGTAGCATTCTCTACTCATCCTTTTGTGCATTAATGAGGCACTGGCAATTAGCTACAAAACCTAAGTTTTGTCAAGCATAATATTCATGAAATATTTGTGCATAACAAATTTTAGTAAAGTTAGCTGCTAGTGAAATTACGGGGTTCCTAGGATTTTTTTAAGTTCTCAATTTACATTACAAAACCTACATAATCCCTGCAGCAGTCTACAGTATGAAAGTGATCAGAAACAGCTCTCTCTGCTTTAACTGTCCAGGCAGAATACAATTTCAAAAAAGGGGGAAGGGAAAGAAAGGAAATGGCACATATTACAAAAAGCAAATGAAGTGTTTGATACTTCTTGACAGCCCCTGAAGCTTGAGGGAAAGGTGAAAAAATGGGAAGATTTAGGAGTTTAGGAACATATTTATTGTACTTTGCCAGTAATTCTCTTCTTACCAAGCATTTCACAAAATATCAAAACCTGTTGTATGTTAAGAAATTACAACAGATTACTCTTTTACTCTGCTGTTATAAACTACCTGTGTGAGAGACAGTAGTTAGGTGGCATTGCCTGAGCAATGCTCTTGAAAATCTAATAGCTGGCATGCTCAATTATATACATAAAACAAGCAGAGCTGATTTACCAAATTCTTACTGCTTATTTAAAAAAATATCTTAGTGTTTCTTTATTAAAGCATACATTTTCATCTCATTGCTCACAGTTCTTCTGAAAATGTGTTTTTAAACAATTGAATGGAAACCAAACAAGTTTTTGAGAAAAATTTTAGAGAAACTCAGATTTAGCTAGGAATATATAGTTATCCTACAAAGGGCTCCAATATGTCTTCTAAAATAGAAGTTCTTTGCAGTAGAGAATATTGCCCAGCTCACTGCAGGTTTAATGGGTTGGAGAAGTGTTTCCTGGGTATGTTAGTATGTTAACCCAAAACATCTTTTTTCCAGATTGCCTCCTGATGTATATTTCTGCTCTGGCAGCTTACATCATATGAAGCATAAGTGACAAAATTAAAAATTTGTGTAAGGCAAGGTGCTTATTAATAGCTATTAACAACACCTATTTAGGAATACTTGAAAATGGCATGGACTCTTTGTCTCCCAAAGATGGTTTCCATGGTTTGGGATTTTTCAGTGTTTATTTCTTGTAAGTAGTCATAGATCTCTGCTTAAATTTTGGAAAAACAGAGGTCAAGTCTGTCTCACTGTCCTCGTCAGAAGTTACTGTTGACTTTAGTAGAAATACGATGCTGTCTTCAGTAGATGCTGTCTTTGAAGTAGGAAAAGTTTTCAGCTTTTGAAGTCTGAAGCTCTCAATACCAAAAAAAATGTACCGCTAAAGGGCAGATTCTAGTGAGTCAGCAGGAAGATGTCCAAAACTAATGGAAAGTTTAGGAGGCAAGATCAAGTTCATTGGCCTCATAATAAATGAAAAAAAAATTAAAAATTCACTAAATCTGATGGTTTGCTTTCTGTAAGTGGTAACTTTAAATAGCATATACTGTAGTTGCATTGAGAAGGTGATAGGTTAGTGATTCCACTCTGAGTTTATTTTTGTAGGAAAATATTTTTTCCTAGAAAAGAAATCTCTATTTCTTGATTCATTTTATCACTGTTGCAAATAAACAGGAAAATGTTTTTTAGAGAAAACGTCTAAATAACAAGTAAAATAAAAATACAGTGTAGTACAGCACAGGAACCACTAAATAGCAAAGAACCTGTATCGGATCGTATTTCAATAAATATTAAAAGCCTTCTTTAAAATAACATTTTTTCTTTTTTTTTTTACAGAAAGAAACATTAAACTAAAAGATGTGTTCATGCTCTGATAGCTTCCTTAAATAGCTTGGAGCTTTGATTTTAAGTGTGTTTATTTCTATTAAGTGAGTATACTTGTAATGACAGTTTATAGACCACAGGAATGGACTTGACCATAGGTATGCTTGCAGCACTGTTGCAGCTCACATGAATAGGTCTCTTTTTTTCTATTGAGTTTGTCATGATATTAATAGAAAGTTTAAAGCCAATTAGAAATGTTATAAAGCTGATTTGAATAATGTAGGCATGAAGAAAATCATGTATATATATACCAGTATATCAAGTATATATATATAATCAGGTGATATATCCTGATAATGAAAAATACAAGATCTTTTTCCTGTTGTTTAAAGAAACAATAAATAATACATATCAACAAACCCTAGTTCTTGGTAACAAATCTAATCAATTGCAAAGGGGATTTTATTTCCAGGGAATATTATATATACATCTTCTATACCATGGGTACCCTGTTACCTTCCTTGTAAACATACTATGCTGGGTTCACCTTAAGAGCATGTTCTGGTGTGCTGGAAATCACAAATAGCTCTTGTCAAATAAAGAACATAATAGCTGTAACATGTACTTATGTTAATCTTTTGCTTCCTCTTTATTGTAGCTGTATTTGTAATGCAAAATCAAAAAAAAAAAAGAGCATTATGAAAGTACATCTTGACAAAACACGAATTTTCTTATCATGTAAAATTTAAGCAGACTATTAGCTAGTATAATCTACTTAGTGTTTTTCTGAACAGTTTTGCTTTCTAATAAAACACTATTAAAAAAATTCTCATCTTTTTATTCATATACTAAAATATCTACTGTTTTATATCACAGTTGTTTTTAAAATGCTCCTTGAGATTGCATGTTTAAAAAATGGGTGTAACTGCTTCCTTTGACACTGTGCAATTTAAATTAAATCACTTAGTGTAAAGTCAGTGGAAAAACTGAAGCTGAGGTAGCTGGGTGCTTAATAAGAAAATTTAAAAACACTTTCACAAGCTACAGATAAAAAGATGCTTATACTAGGTACTCTGATAGAAATGGACACTCTTGCATGTTTCAAAGTGAGCCTGTCTGAAGTATTCAAACTGTGGTATTCTAGGGAAAGGTAAATTTGTGCACAGTTACTGCAACACTGGAAATACTAAATAGTGTCACTCAGACCTGCCCAGTGCTCTATAACATAATGCTTCAGAAGTGGTGATACTTGCCTTTTAAGTTTTGGTTTTGTTTTGTTTTTATTGGAAAGAGCTAGTTTGCAACTTCTCAGTGAATTTTCTTGGTTTTCAGTCTTTTAGCTACTTCAAGTACTTGTAAAGTAAGGGAGACTTTTGAGGAAAATAGCAAGTGGTGTTTGATGGAATTCACTATGTTTTGGTCTGGCATTATTTTTAGTTCTTGCATAAATTAATTTGTGTTTTTCTGTGTAAATCTGTCTTCTGAGAATTACATAGGAGATACAGGAAGCATGGTAATGTGTGGGTTAGTCCTCATATGGCTCTTATGTGTCTTCCTTGCTGAACCTCATTGTCAGAGAACAGAAAAGTGTTGTCTTTCAAATTCTTTATTGCATTAGTCGTCTGCAGTTTTCTGTCATATTTGAATGCTGTCCTGGACTGTGGATGGGTGTTGGTTTGATATGAATTCTCCAACTGGTTGGCTTTTACTGGGCTCCCTTTATAGTAGTCTCTATTATGTTTTTGTTAGGCTGTATAATGAAATGGATGTTAAGTAAAATTGAATTGGTCAAAGTGTGATGATTCATTATGGTCTTCTAAAAGGGTTGCTTTGAAATGGTCAAGGTAAGGGTTTAATTAATGTTTTTAGACATAAAATTGATGGTCAGAAGCAGTAGTACTCTTTGTTCAACTCTATAATACAGCTATTTTGTTTTAAATACAGTTTATATGGGTGGTGGGTGCTAATGAGTTTCTAAGCATTAGAACTAGCTTTTCTTTTCCAGAAGCCTGAATTGATATGCTAACAGCAACAGTTCTTCCTTATGTAATATTCCTATGGCCTTAGATTTAATAGATGTGGAAGGAGAAATAATTTTCAATTGCATTCTGTGCAATGGAGCTGGGTTAGCCAAAATTCCTAGTCTGCCTTGTGAGCCAAATCGTACCCTGCAGAGGCAGACATATTACAAGGAAAAAAATACAATAGGCTTTTTGCAGCTTCTGGCTTTCTGGTATGTTTACTGCTTTGGGAAGATAGGATACAAGCTTACCAGGAAATTCTCTTTTGTCTTGTACTTTCTGTAGGTCATTGTGGACATAAAAGCTGTTTTGAGTTACTGAAATGGCTGTATTTGGCTTTACTTTCCATTTACTGCTTTACTCTTCTTTGGAACAAATTTCTGCAACATTGCTTGATTTTTTTCCAGTAAGATCTATGAAAGAAGCCAAATGTCACTTGCCTAACATGGTTTGAACAAAGAGGAATTCTGGCAACTTTTTTTAAAAAATACAATTCCCAGGTTTAAGTAAATTATTAAAAATGCTACTTAAAGTTTACCAAAACTATTAATAGGAAAATCAACATCAAATCTTTGCATTGTATGCAAGAAAAGACACCCATGCCTACGCCTGAGCAGGTTGCTTTCTTTCTAGCCCACCCACTTCTTTACCTGTATCCTTAGCCTACTGCTGGCTGGCTTGGGTTTTTGTGATTGTTTTTTTTTTTTAATCCTCCAAAGTCACCTGTGGCTTGGTTTTGATTTGGTGGACTGTGGTGGGGTCATTCTAATAAATGTGCTAAAATGCCACTCCCATGTACTTTGCCTTGTTCTTTCTCTACTGCTTCCCCCTTCCTTTTGCAGGTATGTAGGTGCAACCGGCATGGACACGCAATGAAGTGTAGACATCTGATCCTGGCCTAGAGTGGGCTGCTGCCGGCAGGGGGTTTGGTTGTGTATCAGACAGTAAGCACAACACCCAGTACCCTTTACCTGAGGAGGTGCAGCAGTTTCCATGGCAGCACAGAGGCCCCTACTTGAGCAAAGCTGTAGATGCAGATGCATTTTGGATCAGGTGGCTTCAGGTTTCTACCCCAACCTTGAGCCTAGTTTTGAGAGCTTAAAAAATTATTTGGAGCAGAGGATGCAAGCCAGTGGGAGAAATTTGACTGCACATGTTGCTTGAGTCCTCTTAACCTTATCCTGCACCAAAATCACAGAATCACAGAATCACAGAATCGTTTAGGTTGGAAGAGACCCTTGGGATCATCGAGTC
>JAOXJM010000023.1:5266540-5284412 GCA_026413425.1 Tringa solitaria | reverse complement strand
CCCAAAACTGGACACAATACTCGAGGTGTGGTCTCACCAATGCTGAGTACAGGGGCACAATCACCTCCCTACTTCTGCTGGTAATTGTTTCCAGGATCCCTCATGTATTTATTTTTTTTTTATGAGAACCTGTTTTCTTCTTTCTGAGGCCTGGATTGCTTTTTGCTAAAGTTAAAAGTTTTTTAAAAGTTAAAGTTTTTTTAGGCCACACCGATTCAAATCATGTCAAACCCCAGTATTTTCAAACACACTTTTGTTACTAAGGTTTTTATCCTTCCTGCTACTTTTTCTACAACACTGAAGCCTATAAATTTTATTTCCAGATTCCTATTTTACCATTAGGCTCTGGCAGCAGGAGCAGAGGTGTACGGACAATGGAATATCTCTACAGTAAGCTGTGAGATGCCTTTACTATACAGGCTACTAGAGGCTTTACTTGGAAGGTTTTAAGTAAAATGTTCCTAGCCCTTATGATTGTAGAACAAAGCTTGAAAACCATGGGTAAAGTTCTTCCCAAAATCTCAGAAGCCAGACGGCAATGATAAAGAATTCCACATTTCTTCTGCAAACATTTAAATATCAGGATTTATGAAAACTTGACAGTACTATTTCAGAATACAACAACATTTTGGAGGTATCTTATAAATATTTGTAATCCTAGTCTATACACTGTCACAGATGTAAATACAATCTTCAAAAACCAACATTCTATCCATTATTTTATCCCAAACAAAGGGAAATAGTGTAAACAAGCCACTGCCTTTCATTTTCTCTCCCTCTAAATAGAAGCACCCATTTCTCATTCCACTGTCAGTGACGCTGGGGTTAAGGTGAAGAGAAACAAACATATTCCTAAACTGTGACTGTAGGTCATTTTAAGGTCCATTTCTAGCACTATAGACTATAATTGTTCCAGTCTCAGGATAAAATAGTTGTGCTTTTTGCATACAATTAATGAAACATTGTAGCAGCATCCTATATATATTGGTGGTTTGATACAGGGTCTAGCACAGGAAAAGTGCGTTGTTCCTTTCCATGCTTGTTTGGCGTGCCTGCTGTGTAAAGGTGCAGAAAGCCCTGTTTCTTCCTGCATCAGGGTTACTCTTTCCTTATTGAAGTAGAAGATTTTAGTTAGAATAGTGCCAGCCTAGCAATTTTTTTTTTAAGATAAATCTGTTTTATAACATAGATTTCCATTAAAAAAAAAAATCTTATTAGGGGAAATCATAAAGTTATTCTACTGCCTGTAGTATTCAAAGTGTGGTGTATTTTAGGGCTGTGCTAGTATTTCCTTGCCTTACAGAGACAAAGTGCCTTAAATAACAGTTCCAGAGAGCTCTCCAGATTTGACCTGGTCAGGCTTCATTCTCACAACAGGTTGACAAGCACCTTAGTTTGCAGGAGATGCCTGATTGGAATACTGTACACAGCCAGGCTATTTCTGCGAGGATCTAAATTGGGATGGTGCAAACCCAGCTCTTTAGATACAGTTTTCCAATAACATACTGAGTGGAAAGAGCCCAGTTGCCTAGGTAACAAGCCAGAGTCATTTAGAAAGGTTCATTTTGGTTAATGAAATGATAAAAGGAAAAGAATGTTGTTTAGGTTTGGTTTTGGGGTATTTTTGCAAACAGCCCTGTCTGAATGAACCAATCATCAGGTGTTCTCAACCCTGTGGCAGAGGATGGGAGGGGGTTGCAAGGAGCACTGCACACCCTGAGGAGACACTCTAGGGTTCTGGCCTGCCTGGCTTTTCCCCCAAACAGGGAGGTTGCGTAGCTCATAAATCTCTGATAAAAGTGTATCTGAGTTGATCTAATACCCACACTGCCAATTGACTTTGAACAGTGAGATTGGAGCATGGCGCAGAGCAGTTGCATGGACTTGTAATACTTGAGTAATAAACATGATGGGAAATGGCTGTTTAGAGATTAGCTTCCAGACTCATTGAAGCAGTGTCTCTTTAGGAATACATCCTTTAAAATAGTTATTGAAGAGTAAGCTATATACTGTCCTGTTGCAGACTAAAGGAATGTCCTCATTTGATTCAGACCTACCCCATGTGACAAGCAAGGTGGAGGCAGTCTTTCTCACTCCTGAAGAGAAGTGGGTAGCAGCAGTGAATTTTAAAATGGGTGCTATAAATGGAAAGCTAGAACTCAAAATGCTAGTAATTGTAGCTAATCTGTTGCACACATTGGGTGATCTGAAATTCATGGCATAAGTGAAAGAAAATTAAGAAGGCTGAGTGAAGCAAGAGGAGGATACAAAACCTGTTCCTAACTTGAGTCTATTGATCTGGATACTAATGAAAGTTAAAACTGTTTTTAAAATATTACCCTCATCAAAGATATTGGAGATGACATTTTTGGCTTTGTAGATAAATGAGGAAACAACTGTAACTGTGTACTGCTTTTAGCAAATACTGATTTCTGGCTTTCTTACCTTGTAAAAAAAAAATAAAATGCTTCTTCATAGTGTTCAGTGAACAGTCAGTCGCTTGAGAAAAGTGAGAGAATTTCAATCCTGTTGCAAAATATTAACATCTCAGTAAGGAACTGAGCCCCTGTAGTCATGTAAATCCCAGGTAGGGAGCAGTTCTGTAACACTTTCTTCTTTACTTCACAATAGGGAATAAAACACACGCACCCTATAAAGAGTTTCTGTGGAGCTGGATTGTTTTAATTGGATTTTCGTAATTTGTACTTTATCCTTATTCATGTGAGAGTATGTGGAGCTAACAGTGAATAAAGTTTGCACAAAGTTTACAGTGTTCATGCAGTGGGACTTGGTAATTGGAATCAGCAATGGATGAATTGTGGTCTTATGTACAGTTGTGAAGGCAGGGCAAGGAGTATATCTCTTTTAGTTTTGTCCAGGACAAGCTCACCTTTAAAATGAAAAGAAAAAAAGGAGAAAGTTTGTTCACTTACGAATGTCAGATTAGTCTTCTAAAAATAGTGCAGATTGATTTTTTGTTTAATTAATTCAGTATTACAAACACATGTTCTTTTTTCTCTCAAGGACATCCAACTATATTAGAGACTTCTGCTAAATAAACAAGGGGCTTTTCAAATTTTTTGTAATGTGGAGTGGTCCATTACTAAGCTTTTTTCCTTCTGATGTAATACCTGGTCTGCCTTTAGGGCTCCAGTGAAGAGTGGAAGGTTGTGTTCTCCTGTTTGCTCATGTACTCCTATTCCTGTGTTGTTCTCCTTACTGGAAAGGCTTCATCCAAAACAGATGAGAAGAGAAATTGTTCACAACATGAAGCAAAGAACAAGAGGTGTGAAGATGTGTAAACATCTGACAGAATACTTCATCATTTTGATTGCTGTATACTAAATTAAGGCTTGTCACACTTCGAACATGAGCTATCCATATCTAGTTTGTATTTTCTAGGAAATCTTTCCATGTAGAGCCTCTGTTGTAGTGGCCAAATAGGAAGGAGCTCATGGAGCTCTTTGGCACTGCAAGTTTATAATCCACCAAGCAAGCTCCTAGGGTTATATTTCAAAATACGAGTAGTAGGACATACGTGATTTCTTAATAAAACATTAAGGATGTATATTTCTTAATGATCAAGAGACTGTGCAGAATTTCAAGAATAAAGTTAGTTGTGTAGGTCCTGAATACAGGTTTTGAACTTTCTGTGCTAGAGATGAGACCATCTTATGAAGGACTAGCACAGTTTGGAGAATGTGACCTGTCTTTTTTAACCAGCTAAGACACTTGAGATATTTTGCAGTGTTATGTTGAGTCAGAAATTGTCTAAAAAATCTTGTCACATAACAAGATACATTTCTGTTCATCAGGTGTGTTTTATTTATTGGCTCAAGATAAACTACCTCTATGCACAATTTTCATTATAAAGACATCAAAACTAAGTCTTATTATAATAACATTGCATTTTATAATGCTCAGTGTGTTTTTTGCAAAGGATTAATTAGCAACTGTTAGTACGACATAACTTTTATGGTCTTCAAATTGGATTTAAATTAATAATGATATATTTTTTAATACTAATCACAAGTACATATCTATACTGGTTTATGCATCATTAAAGTTAAAAGAAATACTTGTGTGGAAATACTTCTTATTAAATATGGTACACTAAATACTTTCTCTTTCCTATTTCTGAGACTTTAGTGCAACAGAAAATACTGAGAAATTATTTTTTGTAAATAAACCTCTCTATAAGCAGAATCATCTGCTGTACTTCAAGTGTTTGTGCACCTCCTTTTATCACACAACCGTTTATCCCTTCTTTGAATTAGCAAATTGCTGCAGGATAGGAATATAGTGAGTGTGTATGTAGGAGCAGCCATCGCATTGTCAACTTCCAGCCTTGGTTACCTTCTGGTAATTTGTGTTCAATACTATTTTATAACGTGCTGTGGAAGAAGTCAAGCACCAGCATAATTAAAGATTGGATCATAATGCAAATGCATGCAAAATTGCCACTTAACAATGCCTGTATAAAATTCAGTATTTATTACAACTTGGTATTGCTTTGACATAATTTTAATTTTTGTTCGCTTTATCTATTTTTACTGCTTTTGAACTTACTCGTTTTCATTTCAGTTTCCATTTCTTTTAATTGTCAGAAAAGGGTAAACTGGCTGTTAGAATTCTTTTTTAATAATATTTTCCAATTATAAATTTTTTTTAGGTCCTTGCTAAAAATATAGTATTGAATCTGCAAAGGTAATATATACCTATTTTAATGCTATTATAAGCATTTAAAAGGGATCATTACAGTAAATCTGACAAAACCTTTTGTCAGATGTATTTTTATGTAATATTGTGTCATATTCTTTGAAATACTGATACCTTTTAAATAGGGTTTTTCTCCTTTTAAAGCAGAAAGTGAGGGAAAAACAGAAAAGAACTAAACATATTTGCGGAAGTTTCCTCATTGAAAGGCTCCTTATAGCTCTTAAAAGAAAAAGAAAAAAAAAAAAAAGCTAGGGGTCCAGGGAAGGCATGACAGGAGAATAAACCCCACATGTGAAGTCTTGATATGCTAACCCTGTCTTATTTTTCTTGCAGGAAATCCTGGCTGAGTAAAGTTGGAAGCCCCAGCTCTCGCATAGATCGAACAAGTTTTTCCAATGAAAAGGAGATTTCCAAGCTTGACTTCTCAGGATTTAGCACTAGATACTAATAGAAGAAAACATCACTAAGCACAAAACTATATGCTGCATGGTATTTTTTGTGCCTCCATAATATGTCACAGAAGCATTTGGATGTTTTCTGTTCTACAGATAAATAGAAATGGTCCCTGTTCACGTGAAATAAAAATACTTGTTGTATTAGACATTTTACACCATGAATGTCAATAGCTAGTATTGAAAATGCCAGTATCTAATTTATTGCATCTTGAAAGCTAGATAAATGGTTAAAAGTGTCAGTGATTATTTGTGTGTGATGAGATTTGTTACATATAACCATATGGAACCTAATCTCTGCACTGTGATTCTTCATATATTTAGATACAAAATAATAAACTTATGTTTTACTATTTGTCTTTCCACCAAAAATACTTAACTACAGAACTGGAACACAGAGATCGGTTCTAACAGCTCTGCATTTATGAATTATGTTATTTGTGGTAATTAGATATGATATAGTGGCAATTTAAAATAAATTTATGTTTCCTCAAACTAAAGTTATCTAACCAACTCTGGTTTAAAATTCTCTATAAAAATGAAGGTACGTCTTGGAACAAGATGACGAAACGTGCGGCCTCTCATCCCTTTTCCCTTTTCTATCTACTGTTTACATCCATACTGACTAAAAGGATGTTTTGGTATTTTTGCTTTTTTGATGTTCTTTCTAAAATTGAAGATCTCAACTATTTTCCTTATATATATGTATTTGCTCCTTAGTTCAGAATGTATGTTGGAACCCGATTCAACATAATGCACCTACATACATCATATCAAGTACATAAAAGGTCCTGGGAAACCTGAGTTACGTGCTCACAATAAATACTGGATAAGTCTTTGCAGTATTTGATCTAATTCTTGTATATATTGCGCTTTTCACAGGCACGAAGGAATCTGTTAGGGTTGGAACAGTCCTGTATCCTCAATTCTAAAGTGCTCCTGTGTCAGGATTGGTACTTACTGGAAGACTATGGTTAGATCTCTGATACATCCAAGCGGGCACCTGTGTGATCTGGCAGTACTCTCTCAGTTAGTCAAGATTGCTGCTATCATGCTGCAGTGGAGGCTCATGCAGGCCCCATCTGAAGTGTGTAGTACATAGAGGAACGTGGTCACAAGCCCTGGGGTTGGTTCCAAGCACGGGCAGAGCCTGCCAGTGTCTGCCTGGGCTGTATCCTCTAAGATAGCTTTCATGAGGACACTTTAGCTGGTATTGCCATTGGCTGGTCTGTACCTCTTCTAAGGGTAGATAGCGTCAATTTAGGCAACATACTCAAATTTGTGGTTTTCTTTTTTTTTTTTTTAATTTCAGGAAAAGATGTTTCCTAATATAAGCATTATGTTTTTCATCTGTGCCAAGCAAGGTATGCATAGAAGGGTGTTTCTGCTGATATATTTTTATTTTATAGATATTTTATTTAATAGATTTATTTTCACTGGGCCTTTGTGTATTAAGCAGTAAAATCTCCTGTCTAGAATTTGCAGCAGTTATTTATAAATTGTTGTAGTTCAAACCACACTTGACTTCTGTGATTATACACAAGCATTCTTTGTTGAAGTCATTGTCAATAACTCTTGTTCAACTCAAATGGAAAATGTCAAAGTTCAAGTGTAGCGGTAGTTCAATAGCTGTTACATCCTCTCTGAAAATTGTATCCTGCCGAACACAAGTAGTTTACATTTTCCTTGAAGCTACCTGGCAGAAGATACCCCCTTAGTCAAAGGCGTATTCATCCAAGTTCCTTTGCTTGTATTTTGAGCAACAATGATAGAGGAAGGCAGGAAACAAATGGAATATGAGACACACAGAAAGAAGAGCCAAAGATGAAATTGCTGTTGGATGTGTTGGTATGGGTGTAGCTGGGTGTTCACGAGGACTCAGTAATTTTACCCTGACTCCACTAAAAATGCAAAGCTTAAGGAGGGAAAGCAGCCATTTAAAGTACTCTCTTCTTGGGAGACAAAATGTGCAGGTAGAGAACTCTGAGAAAGTGGAAAGACAAAGAAACCTGTATATAGCTCTTTCTCACATACTGAAAACAAAAAAAAAAAATTTGAAGTCTCGATATGAGCACTACACCAAGGATTTTAGAATGCTTTTCCTAACCAAGAAGTATTTTGTCAGGAGTTATTTCTAATATGGTACAATGCAAATCTAATTCCTGTGATCTGTGGCCTGTACACTGTAGGCCAGATCTCTTCTTGAGTCTGTCACAAGGGTTTTTCCTATATTTGTGCAATAGCACTCAGCCTCTGCGTTTTTGCTGCTTTTGAGCCTGTCTGAAAAGGTTGATTCGGGAATACCTTCCTCTTTGTTTGCGAGTCAGCAATACTGATGTTTTCTATTTTCAACATCCACTTCTCTCGCATCGGTGATATGACAAGAAGCAAAAAAATAAATGCAAGTTGTCTACTGAGTTTAGCTCTGAGTGGTTTTGACATTCAAAACTAAAATAGGTACACTTTGCGTTGTACCATAATGTATTTACATTTTCTAACAGTGCTAAATAAATTGCATATAGCATGCTTTTAATTCTTAGAGAAGTTAAGATTTCGCTGAGCAGATAAGCATTACATGTGTCTTGATGTTTCCCAGAAACCCTGGGTAGGGTTTTAAGAGGAGAAGAGTATAAATATCACATTCCACACCTTCAAAGTTTTGGGAAGTCTTATAGCCAGTTGTACTTCTGGAGTATACCCATGCAGAGATTTCTGAGGTGCATGGCATTCCAAGGAGCAAAGGAACCTCTTCCTGTACATTTCCTCATTCTGGCTGAGTGAGGGTGGAGGCCCAAGATGGTGATAAGAGTAATAATATATAACATCGAAAAAAATGTATGTTCCTGTGAATTTAGGCCTTACTGAAGCCAAAAGTCCATCAAGCTGAGAAATTAATGACTTACTGAGTGCTGTTGGCATCCTGATGCATGGCCAGGAGGAAATGCCTTTACAGACATTTTAGGCTCTTTTTATGTTTCATTGAAATCAAATTTTAATGCATCCTATCTGTTCTTAACTGTTGTTGCATAGTCATGTTTTATTCATGTGAATACCTGCAGTACAGTTAGGATCCTGTATTTGTTGGGGTATGTAGCTAGCTTGAGAAGTAACTTGTTTTATGCTCAGGGAAATGTTTGGTTTGCATGAAGTTTGATTTACATTTACATGTGTGTAAATACAAGCTCGTAGGACTCTTGCCCAGGTGATCATCAGCAAAATGCAAGTAATCCTGTATCTTCTTGGGAATATGCTGCACAACAAAATGGAGGCTTGCACTGACTGCAAGAAAGAGAATAGAGTGAAGTTTGTAAGTAGCTTACATGAGATGGTGTTGTCAAAAACATGTTGAAAAAAAGTAGTCTAGAAGACAGGGTGTCATTGTTGCTCTCCTGAAAAGGCTGTTATAAGTGAAAGGATACCACTTTGTTTTTTGTAACTCGAGTGACTTTTTCCAAGACAGATATCCAAAGACTGTTCAAAGTAACTTCTGTTCTCTGTCTGAAAGATCCTTCAGATTGAGGCAGGATGCAGTCCTGCTGTTGGAGCAGGTCAAAGCTTAATGGTGAGCCTGCGGCACAACAAGAGATAGTGGTAACTTCCATCTGCCAGCTTCCTGGGTAGGCAAGTGAGGCTGGCCTATGCGCTGGTGAGTTCAGGGGTTCTGAAGCTGGATGAAGAGCTTGTGAGAGGGACTGGATGAGTCTGGGCAAGACGTTTTCACTTTTGGGGAGAATTGAGCCCTCTGTAGAATTTGGTTGCTTAGAAATATTTTTCTGTGCTGCAAGTCCCATTGCTGTGCTACTGCAACTAATGAAGTATTGTCTTGCTCTGCCTGCATTAATCTTCTTATTTTGTTTAGTCCTTAGATTCTGTTAAAGGATCATGAGTCCAAAACAATCCAGTTTGTGGAAATACAGTGTATACAGAACATCAAAGCAGCATCTCTAGGTTTAATGAAAACATCATTGATTTTTGAGGATCCAGAAAATTCTGATAATAAGATAGAAAACAAGAGGCAAAAACAGGTGGCTAAATAGACATCAAAACTAAGTTGATACCTTTTTTCTTTTCTTGCTACATACTAATTTCACTCAGTTATAATTGTGGATATCCTTTATTTTTATTTTTACTTATTGTTAAAAAATGCAGTACAGCAAGAACAAGTGATATATAGACCAGCTGCATTCTGGCTGTAGGTGAAAATGGTTTCTACCCATCTAAAAAGGGTTGAGACTTATGAAAGTTTGTTCCCACTATTTCCAAGTTATTTGTGAATTTTGGGCAATGCTGACTTTCTCAAGAAAACTTTTTCCCTGACTTGTATTCTACTGTAATTTAAGAAAGTTCACATCATTAAACCTTAAGACCAGACATGTTAAATAAAATTGGAGCTTAAATGACCAGGCAATTTAAAAAATGTATGGGTTTGTTTATGTTTCATTATAAAATAAAAATAATAAATCTTCCCTGAACAGCAAACAGAATAAGAACATTCTGCCTCATTGGGAATGATGTAATCTTTTGTTACGCTATTTACTCTCAATACGTACAATGTTGTAATGCACCATAGATGGGAATGTTCTGCTGTACCTACTCATTCTTGAGCCTTCATACAGAGAAAAGCATGGTGGTGTTTTCTGCCATACTTTCTCTTACATGACACCAATCTGTCGCTTTGTATTTTCTTAATATCCTCTGGAGCTGCCTTTCTTGGCTTGTTTTCTTCTTAGAAAACTGTGTGCATGTTTGCTGCTGGAATCCTCTTACTAGACAGAATGAACTGGATTAGTCAAGAGAGCTTACTGATTAATGCATAGCTACATAATACTACCCACTGGAGGTACTCTAAATTGAAGGGGACACTGTAATGAAAGAAGAGAGGAAAAATTGGTGTGTGCTTTAATTTTTTTAAAGTCTGTTTATACAGTGTCACCACTGTAAATTGGAATTTCTACAGTATTGGTCATTCTTCAGTGCTCCTCAGAGTATCTTGTGTAGTGGGTATAAGTATTAGTATTAAAGAGTCAGAAGTTATTTCTACATCAAAACCGAAAGACATTGCACAGATTTGAATAACTGTGCTCGCCCCAGGTTATTTGATATTTATACTGATATAATGCTGAAAATTGAAATGCTGAACTGGAAGTTCAAAAAAGGAGCAACCTCAGGGCTGCAGAAATGCATTGAAAAGTTTTACTAGTCAAAATTCAAGAATGGTTTAAGTAATTATGAGGGTACTAGTTGTCTTCCACAATTCGGTGATCTTACTTTAATAGTTAATATACATAAAAATCTTTTCCAATTAATCAGTTCATAAATCAATTATGAAATGTAATTGCCTTTATATTAGAAGGTAGCAGCATTAGACTGCTAATTAGAAGAATTAAACTCTAAACAGCATTAGTGGAGGAGTATGAGAAGATTGGCCCAATATCATCAGAGATCTTACGTTTGAAAAGGCACGGTGGGCTCTTTTGTAACTGCAGAAATGGCTTCTTGTTGTTAACTAAAGCCTGTGAGTCCTGTATTTTAGAAATAGGAAAGTCTTGTTACATTTCCTCCTGCATTTGAGTTGTTCCTGAATGTGACAGTAGGACAACACCATGCTTTCTGAAGATCTTTTTCACAGTAGAAACTTAGAGATGTGCGCAACCAGCTAGAGACACAAATTTGTTTGCAATGCTAAAGGCTTTAAGCCATGTTTTTGATTCACAGACATTTGATCAGTGTCAAGAAGTAAATTTCATGCATCATGCACTGTTGTTTATTCCAGGGGAAAAAAAAAAAGGGACAATGCCCTTTAGGCTTTTTGAGACCAATTCTTTTCTGCATCTGACATCCACAGCACACTAAACCCAGGCTGAATTAGAGGAATACCCAGAATCCCTAGGTTTCTCCATTGGCTGAAACGTAGCCTGGCATTCACCTGTATTTCACAGGGAGATAACAAAATAAACTATGGAGAGATACAAATTCTGTCCTTGAAGGCACTCACTTATGTTCCATTGGAATGCTGCCATGGAGTTCAGTGAGAAGAGTAATTGGTCATGCAACTGGAGAAACACGACCAAGCGAGGAAATGCAGTATTAATGGGATAGTGTTTGGAACATGGTAGATAGGATAAAGACACTAAGTCACTTTCTTGGTACTGGCTTTGTTGTCTTCTATTTAAAGAAGTATCACTGTGGCTTTAGGAACATTATAAAAGCCTGAACTTTCTTGCGAAGTTCATCACTTGAAAACACAAGCTACTGTGCTATCCCAAGTAAACAAGCAACTACTAATTTGTAGTGATTAAGTCGTTCTGCAAAGAGTGGGAGCAGACATAATTGCGTACATACAACCGTGGGAGGCATTAATAGTAATAACATTACAATTGCAGCCGAGGCATAGAGATGGTAAATAGAGGAGGAAGAATGCAGAAAATGAACTTCTGAAAAAGCTCCACATGCAGAAATTTCCTTGGGGTTGTTTGGAGCTGCAGTTGATGGCATCACTGGAAACCAGGTTGTGAGCAGCATGAACAGAAAAGGGCTACCTGGGGAAGAGGGTCTCAGTAGAAGAGGTCCTAGCTTGAAGGAGTTCATGGTCTCGAGAAGGAATTCAGGAGCAAAACTCAGGAGATACGTTAGGAGCATGAAAAGAGATCAAAATAATATATCAATGGTTAAAAGTATCACCTGTTTAGATGGCAGCATCTTGGTGCTCTGTGCAGGTCACATCTGGAGACATTTGAGACTTACTGTGAGTCTTGTAAAACCGTTGCTGATGTTTTGTATTTTTTCCCTGTTTAAAAACAAGTAGCTTCATAACATTTCTGTGACATACACTACTCAGCCATACAGCTTGTTTACTGCTGAGCAGCTTACCTCAATCAAGGGGAGAAATCTTAGTACCAGGTAGGAAAATACACATGAATTGTGATGTGTATTTCCAGACAGGGAGAGTAACATCTCTTATCAGAAATGACGATGTCTGCAGTCAGGAAATAGGCAGACAAAAAATTTGCACACCAAGTTAAAACTAATTAATGACCCTCTATATAACTCAGAGAGAAAAAAACTTGTTCGGTTATCTAAGTTTGCTGACACTTTCAAAACAAAATGATGACTAAATAGTAATGTGTACTCCAAAGAATGAGTGATATACCAAGATGAATAGGATTTAGGCACTATTTATCACAGTTAAGCCATAGCCTGAATACCATAATGCTGATTACTTGAATTCATTATGCAGACAGTATAATCTCACAGTCAGTAATGTGCCTGTGAGAAGGAAGAAACTATTTCTATCGTTTTAAACTGAATTGTAGGCACAGAGTCATTGATGGGATTGTGCTTTCTCTTAAGATATGATACTAACAGTTGTAACAACACTTTTGTCTGAGGCAAATCCATTAAACCCACTGAATTCTTTACATTCTACTGTTTAATGTATTCAGAACTGAAATTCAGCACTGCTGATGAAGGACCCATTTTCTACCTTCGGTCTTTCAGTAATATGACATTTAATCTGGTCTGAAGCTGACATTTCTCAAACTGAAAATGCATTTTTTGATTCCTCTAGACTCTTAGCTCTTCAAGTTTGCTGGATCCAGATAAGCATGCAGTGGTTTATGATTAGTGCCTTCCCAAAGCTTTCCTGCCTAGAACCACCAGATGAAGATGCCTTTCAACTTCCAGTCACAGAACTACTTTATCAAAGGTAGGAAGTGTGATTTGTAGGAAGTGTGATTTGCCAGACGTGTGGAAACTAAGGCACAGGAAGGTTACATTTTTTTTGATTTAGATAGTCATTTCAGCTTTAAAAAGGGATCTTTTCACCTTTGCAACTCTTAAACTTTGGGAGTGAGGGTCACTCAACACCAAGGCCCAAGTTAGGAATAGAGCATACTATGTTCATACGCAGAAGCTTGAGCGAACCATTATATATTTGTACTTAATGGGTACAGAGGTATGTCACTGTACCTGTAAGATGTTGGTGATCTTGCATCATGTCTCCTTAAATAGCGCATAGGTGCACTTTAGGTTCTGTTTATGTCACCACTCTTTCTCCTGTAGAATAAATAGTAGTTCATTTTTATGGTGTTAATACTCATGAGATTTTTGTGAGCAGAGTGTTACAGCTCTGCACACAATTATTTGTAGAAATTATTTGTGAAATAACACTTTGTTGTGACCTAGCCATAAAATTTACACTTTGGGCAACAGAAAATGTTGCAATTTTGAGCTGCCCTTCTCTTTAGTGGAAGTTCTGTAATATTTTGGGAAGAAAAAGAAAAGAAGGGACAGAAATAGTGAGCCACAACTTCTGAAACTTTTGGCTTGGTCAAGCTACCTTTAAAATGCACACATATTCTGAATGAACTGACTTAACTGTTCTGAAAATACCGAGGTGACAGTTCTGCTTATGAGAAAAGCTTACAGGTTTCCAGCCAGGCAAAAAGGGTAGATCTTAATGAAAAAGGTCTGCAGGGCTTATTTTGCTTCTTACATTATCTAATACTGAAGTAAATCTGCAAAATGTTTTATGTACACATGCTGAGAGGGTTGCAGTGACTGTTTTTAACCTTTCAGATAGTTTGTGATACGACTAAATGCTCTGAACTATTTTAGAGTCTGGTACAAAGGCTTGTTAATCATTTCAGTGCTGTATCTCCAAATATAGTGTTGGGCTAAAGAGAATGGGAAGAACTCTGCTGTTGGAGCCCCTCTTATGTCACTACTGCAAAATTTCACCTTCTGTTTCTAGGTGATGTACTTTCCCTCCACCCCCAGCCCCAACCAGTTTCCTCTGAGTCATGCACATACCTTCCTCTTTACCCTGTTAGCAAGTAATTAGTGAGAATGGGAAAACATAAAGCCCAGTAGTAAATCAGCTACCTATCCAGCAGCTCTGCTGACCAGCAGCTGTTTATCTCTGGGTAGCAATCTTCACTCACTGGTTGCTTTTTTTAACTTTTTAGATAGTGTTCATGAAGTGTAGGGAATGAAATCACACGGGAAAGCTGACGTATTTCTTTAATGTCCTCTTTACTTTTTTCTTAAAGCCATGGCCAGGACTTTTTTGCATTTTTTAAAAACTCTCAGTGGGGGAATGGAGAGTGGAGACACTAAAAGCTGTAGTGGACATGACATAGCTATGATAATTAACATGATTTAATATGCTCAATGCAGATGTGCCTTGAAGCAAATCACCATAGAAATACAGCTTGTGTTTGATCCCTGGGTAAAGGGCTGCATAGAGTGGTTGGCTTTGTAGCAAGCCCGCAGGGTAAGGCTTTATAGTGGTCTAAAGGAGAGAGTTTGCAGAACCAGAGCCATTTCGCTAAAAATGCTACAAAGTTATCAATTCTGAACAACCTTAACACTAAGGTATTATCTTTCCTGCCATCACTGCAAATTGAAAGAGAAAAAATGGATTTTTCTCTCTGCTGCTACTGCAATAAAGGAGGCATTAACTTCTGGAAACTAGGCGGCAGACTTAACCGTAGATGTTTGTATTCACCAAGATAAGCAGATGAGATGTCAACTGTACATTATTTAGTACCAAAAAACTGATGCATCTAATAGAGAAGTAATGAAAAATACTCTCTGAATTTTAAAAACCTAGTTTAATTCAGACAGTAAACAAAATAACCACAAATCAAAGATTTGCAGCTATGAGAAAAATACTTCAGAGATTGAAAGTAACCTGAAGTAACCACTAAATTAATGCATTTGAAACAAATATTCAGAATGAAAAAGAAATCCCCCTGCTAACTATTAGAAAAATAGGTGAAGTGATCTTTTATAGCAAACCTCTTTACCGATGCTGCCACCCCTAGTATCGGTGTGTCTTTTGCCTCGATTAGTAATGTAGTACTTGCTGCTCAATGATCAAGGACTATTTGACTATGCTTCTGTATGTCACAATTGCTATTGATAATGCTTGTCTCAGTGAGAGAAATCCTACCAATTTACTGCTTCACACTTTGCCACTTATTTATTTTTCCTCGAACATCTTTTTTTTTTCTTTTTTTAATGTTTTGAACATCTGAGCTGCCATCCGTCTGTCTGTTGGAGAGGTGTTTATTCTTAGTCCAAGATGGAATTTCAGACTTCTGTTTCTTAGTTACCATTTTCCTGCACCCAAGCCCTGTATATTTGGATGTATGATATTGACAACCTAAGTTTCAAGTGGAGCAACTTAAAAAACTGAAGCACCTTAAGCAGTTCTAGGAATCCTCTGAAGTATGTTGCTGAACTGCCTCTTGGCAGTAGCTGCAGCATGAAGTGCAAGGAATATATACAGGCTTGTCTACACTGAGCTGCTTCCATTCTTTTCCGTCCTTTGTTGCCCCAGATTAGAGTTGTCATATCCTATATGCCTATTTCCAAGACACTCCCTTCTTGATAGTCTCTCTTTTTTTTTTTTTAATTCCCTTGAGTGTGAGTTCAGCTGCAGTTTTATAGTCTACTAACTCCCAGAAACCTTTGTAGCTCTCCTCTGTCCCTCTGGGATTCGTCTTTCCATTTTATTTCAGGCTTTCACCATTGATACAACTCCCTGTATAATGCTAATCCAGGAACAGCCTTATCTTTCCCCCCTCCTCATTCCTCTTCCCTAGCTATTCCATTTTAGCTGATAGCGATCACTAATGGCTCCTGCTTGTGCTGTAGTTAGAATGTCTCAGAAGTCCTGCCTCAACAGCCACACTCCGTTGGACACTTGGGGGTGATACTTCCTGACAGCATAACACCACTGGGGATTGCGTTACCCAGGCATACAGAAAAGAGAAAGTGCCTAATAAAATAAACACGAGTGAAAAATTACAAGCCAGAGGTTGAGCTAGGGCTGCACTTGTCAATTCCAATATACTCTTCCACTTCAAAAACCCTTTCCTATATAGGTCTATTTAATATAGTCTCTATCTTTGCATTATCCTTCTCAAAGAAAGAAAATGCTAATGTAGAGGAGCTTTGCTTGGGTCAGCATATCTGATCCCCCTCATTCGGGGCACAATGTGTGCTGCATTTCTTGCAGAGGAAGGCTTTGGAGAATACACTCCAAATGGGGGCAAATTGTAATGTCAATTTGCAAATGGTTTGAATATCCAGTTCATAAGGAAAATGCTGACATAGGTATCACCACGGCCAAACACATGCCGCAAGATAAAATGTAGGTCTGGACTAGCCTGCTCTTCAAGGAGTGATTTGAAAAGTGTATTTTACATTGCTACAAATTAAGAAGGCAGGCTTTACGTCCAATCAAAAGGAGAGAAACTGTCACTTATTGATTAGAACTAGCTTCCTTGAATCCAAAAGCTTTTCCATAAAGCTTGTGACTCTTTTGGTTTTTTTAATGTAAACATGTAGTAGTCTTTCATCTGTTAAAATTGCTCTTCTTTTTCATTATGAAGAAAATTGTAATATTAAAAAAAGTCGTGTCGTGCATTCACAGACTTAGGGAAATTGAATCTCAGAGATGACCAATCAGTTTAAGGCCAGAGTTAAGTAAGTTGAATCCAAGAAAACAAAATTACACGAACCAATCTTATTTCTTCTTCCACCCACTTTTACAGTAAATAGTGTTATTAGGGTTCTGAAACTTAGTTATCCCTCCCAACCACCTCTAGCTTCTTCCCTGAAGCCCCCACTAAATCCCTCTGCGAACGCATCCTACGGTCCTTTCAGAGTCAATTGGCTGACCAGCAAACAAATGGAAGCCCAGTGTGTCACCTCGTTGGGATTCTGCCTCCTCTTCAGGAAACTGGAATCACTACATCCTTTCACAAGACACCAAGCTTAGAAAGTTATTTTATTTTTAATTCTTGGTATAGATACAGTAGACAATTTTCTCCATGCCTTCATACAAAGTGCAGATTTTTGCAGAGCAAGCACCCACTTATGCTTTTGTAAACATTCCAGTTGTGATTCTGCATGGAGGGGAACAGCTCTGTCTCCGAGAGAACTTAAATCCACTCGTGCTCAGGTAGGGGACTCCAGTGAGACATTACTGGCCATTTTCTTCAGATGCTGGCGGTAAATTAAAGAACCCGAGCCCTCACATACCTGTGAGAACCTGACAGGTATTACCCATTAGGTTATGATTGTATTTTCTTTAAGATGTGTTTGTGGGAAAAAGTGGACAGGAAAGTCTGACTTGTGGCTGTTATCTTTACTGAGAAGATTTACCAGGGATTTTTTTTTTGGGGTGGGCTGTTAATGAAATTGATGATTCTCTTTTTCTCTTGAACTGAAACTTACTGCCCCCCCCCTTTTCAGATAAGTAATTTCTCTAAATGAAGGTTCTGAAGGAAGTACTGGCTACAGTTGTCCAGTCACAGGAGGAATAGCCTCCAAAAGGGTAATGCAAGGGTGGATTGTCATGGGTCAGTCACAGTTAAATGTCTGCTGAGGAACTGGAAGTTGGATCTGTCGGGAGAAACATTGTGCTAGAGGCCATTTTCTTCCTTTTTGACTAATTTCTGCTTGGAGCTGAAACAGTAGCAAGGTGTCTTCTGATGTAAACTGGAATGATAGAAGAAATACTCTGTGTAGGTTGCTTTTCCAAGGCTGTGAGCACCCACATGCTACTTGAGAAGCATTGAATTAACTAGATGGTGATGCTGAGCAGAGTGCGGGAAGGTAACCTCACTGACGTAAGTGCTGGAGCGTGTCCAGAGGAGAGCCACCAAGCTGGTGAGGGGTCTGGAGAA
>JAOXJM010000023.1:5240229-5266440 GCA_026413425.1 Tringa solitaria | reverse complement strand
TTGTGGCAGGGGAGGTTTAGATTAGATATCAGGAAGAATTATTTTACTGAAAGAGCAGTCAGGCACTGGAACAGCCTGCCCAGGGAGGTGGTAGAGTTGCTGTCCCTGGAGGTATTTAAGAAACGTGTAGACGTGGCACTTCAGGGCATCCTCTAGTGCCCGAGATTGTTGGGTTGGGTGTTTTGGTTTGTGTTTGGTTTTGTGTCGGTGTGGAGTTTTTTTGGGTTGGGTTTTTTTTTTTTTGTGTACAGTTGGACTCGATGATCTCAGAGGTCCCTTCCAACCATGAAGGTGCTGTGATTCTGTGACTTCCTTACAAAGTAGTATTGCATCCAACCAACATGAGAAACTGAAAATGGTGAGGTCAAACAACTCAGCGTATGTTATATCAAGAAACATGCATATTATCCTAGATTCCATCCCTAACTGCTGAAGGGGGAGAAGCATAATCTATCAAGGCCATTTATTTCACTCAATATGTATTCCTTCAATCTCCGTTAATTACGGCATTCTGCATGAACTGTCCCCATACAGCAAATGTTTCCTTACAGCCAAATAGGAAGCCTCTGCTTGGTGATTCTCTTTTTCTTTTTTTTTTTTTTTTCCCTGTGCTGAGCTGATCTCCAGTTCTGTACTAATCACTGATGTGTTTCAGGCAATGATAAGAAGTGGAAGTATGAACTGCATATATGAGCGAGAGGAAAGGCGTGGAGAAGGTTCCCCAGGGAGCAGGCTGGGCTGAAGCCTGTGTTGGCAGAGCCAGCGCAGGTGCCACACTCTCCTGTTCTCCGTGGGGCTCAGTCTCATTTGTGTCTTGCTGTCTCAGGCTTCTCAGATACGGACTCCTAGCAACTGTGCACTGACAGCCGGGCTGGGGAGGATAGACCATGCACTCACTGTTTTCAGAGCAATCATCCTCCATGGCCTTCTGCTTGCAAACCCTCTCTGTGTTTTTCCAGGTGCCATGTGCCATACCCTGGAGATCTGCATGCTTCACAAGAGAAGGGCACCTCCCTGGCTGCTTTAAGTGCTCTTGCAAGGTCCCAGGCTTAAGCCCTCAGGAGCAAAGTGGACTGCTGAGATTTCCCATCCACCAGACCTGGATCTGAAGCAGTATAATGCCACTATGGGGTAGAGCTCTGCCAGAGCTTGTCCATTTCCCAGTTCAGGGCTCCTTATCATTACTGGAGAGGTCCTTAGTTCTCAGAGAGATGACTTGCAGAGAGTGATTCAGGTACCTAACTGGCAGAGTCGGGAGCTTGGGATGGAAGATATTTGGGGATGTGCAGGATTAGGCTTGAGTCTTCAGGATACATGAGGGGTATGTATATACAAAGCAGTTCTGCAAAGTGGTGTCTGCCTAACTCCCTAAGCCTCTTTGAGAAACTGCAATGCTTCTGGAATTTGAACTTGGCTGGCTGTGCTTGGGCCACAGAGTCATAGCCTGACTTCACCTGGATGTTCTTCTCCTTGGGCTGTGGGTATTACAACAGGTCTCTGAGAAGCTGTAATGGTCTTGGAGAAGCATCGGGATATGGGAAAGCATCTGTCGCTTACAATAGCTTTTCTTATGTGAACGGAAGTATTTGTAGGTTCCAGGCATGGAACTGGGCACTGGCAGGCCAGGCAGTTTATAAACAAAAAACCTGAATAGAAATGGAAAAAGAAGCAGAAGAGAAAACATTTGTTCCATAAACCTTATTGTTCAACTAGGAGCTGAAGTTGAAATTCAAGAGCATTGTTTTAGGGTCTGTAACTGGGATGTCTGGTGTTTTTTCTTCTATAGAAGTCTTTCTCAAAGGGACTTCCTCTACCAGTCTAGCTCTTTTGTACCTTTTTTCTTCTCTTTTTTTATCTCTTAATTTTTTTTTTTACTTATTTAGTCACTCACACACAGGATAAACAGAGTTTCAAAGAGCTTTCAAAAATCCAAAAGATGGGGACATTATACAAATTAATCTTATGATGCAAGGTATTTCCTGGGAAAGCCTTCTAAAGGAATTTCTTTTTCATTAGCAAGTCCTTCTTTACAGGATTAAAAGCTAAGCTTCTTCCTCCCTCATTTCTTCCACGAATTAGATTTTCATAAGAACTTTTATGTGTTTTTTCTAAGTACCACAGTCTCACCTCTTCTGGCAGAAATATAAAAGTTAATAACACTAATTACTTCACACTAACCAACTACATTTGGGAACTTTGGTTAGGAAAATCTTTCCTTAGAAAGTATAGGAAACCCTCCTTTTTTATATTTTTACTGTAACAGACTAAGTGTAGTTGAGAATATTCAGGGTCATGTAGGAGATGAATTTCAAGTCAGTCTAGATCTTGCTGAATAATCCTGTTTTGGCCTTCTGAGGTCTTGCCTACCACTTCTAAAACTGCTATTAGGAGACGAGTTTTAATTTTGTAATGGAAACTTGGGCCTGATAAATCCCCCAATCTGGCAAGCAGTGTCCATAGGTGAATCCCAGATCTTCTGGAGATGTTGTTATGTCAGGACTTTCCAATGTGGGGCCAGCGAAGGATACTGAAGAGGGAGAATGTTAACAGACTGCCCTGACTCTGAGGGCTCAAACATGGCATAAAGGTATTCATCTCTTTTGCCCCTTTTGTGTTCATGTACAACTGTAGAATGAGATTTCTTCATAATAAAACTCGTCTTTAGCAGACAGGCAAGGAGATGAGCATCAGGTCAAAACCCAAAAACGGCTGCTGGAAGATTAATAAGATTATTGGTCAGGCTTCTTTCACTTCATTATCTCTGCTTTCCACAGAAGTCATCACTGCAATCCCAATGATTTACTGTGGACTAGAACGGAGTCAACAAAGTAGGACTGAATTCTCTAGCCTGTGACCTGGACCTCATGGTCCAATCACGCATCTAGGAACTGCATGCAGAGAAAAGCTTCTATTCGGTGAAAGTGTGTGGCTACCACTATGGTAATGTTTTCTCGTGTTGCAGATCTCTGTGGAGACTTCTCTGTGTGTCCAGAATTTATGGGGGAAAGGCAGAAGAAAGGACAACAACTAACTATAAACCAAAAACATAAAGAAAGAACTCCAGAAAGTCTCCAGTTAAACTGTAAATGAACAAAAAAATGAAAAAGCTAAAAATACTCCCAGGAGCAAGATGACAGAATATGAATACTCATTTTTATCAAATCAGATAGATATGTGCATGGTGTATAGAAGTTGGAACACATAAAGTTTAGCAGCCTGAGAAATATGGATGGTGTAGAAATTGTTGATGAATGCTCAGCATTTAGGTCGCAAGAGCTTACCCTCAGCAGTGACAAAACACGCCAAAGAAAAATATGTTTGTGCCTGAAATGGAAGTGTAGAATTCCTGATATGAAAATGTCTGAATTCCAGTAAAAAGGTCATTTGTCTTGTAGTCCATATCTGAAAAATACCGGTTTGTGTCTGGTGTTCTTACAAGTTTCCCCCTTAAAGAGGTAATTTCACCCAATGGCAAGATTTCATTATTACTTCATTTGGGACTCTAGAACAAATGGAAAATAGAAGAATGATTAATCTGAACTTTCTAACAATTTTGTTAATATGTCTGATTTTCTAAATAGGAGAAACATAGTAGTGCAAATCAACATTGGTTTACAAGCAACTGATGCAATAGTTCCTGGGTAACATGAGAAAATACAAGTCAAACTAAAAAAAGATGGGCCCTGGTTCAACAATTGGAAAGTGGGTAAAGACATGATGAACAGAGACAATGAGTTGTATGGCGAGTGATGGGAAAGTTCATCAAATTGATTCATACTGGACTCATGCACATGCATATGGTTGTGTGTATGTTCAATATTAACACTGGGAAGAACTGAAAATGTGCTTATTTAAAAAGACTTAATTTGGAAAGTGTCAGGGTGATGAACAGAGAGTGCTGAATGACCTGGAAGACTATAGTAATAGAAATATCCACTCCTATGGAGTGTGTATGAGGTCTTCCCAGAGATAGAGAAGTGTTAATGCTGTTGTACTATGTGCTGTGTGACAGTTGAGAATGTACAAGATGTTCCAAGAAGTTGAACTGGAGCAGGTTCAGTAAGGGTGAGTACAATAATCATAGGATGGAAGAGCCAAATGTGGGAGATCAGAGAACTTTTCATTTTGTGAAAGGCCATTCAAAAAGAAACAAAAGTATTAGACAATGTTGTTGGTATTTCTGTTTGTTACCTGAGGGGGTAAACTCTCAGGGTCACAGCAGGAAGAATAACCAATTTTAGCTATGGGATAATACTTTACTAAGAATGATTAGGGTTTTATTGTCCCAGGGAAATCTATCTCTCTGAAAATGAGGTGGCTTCTGACTTTCTGAGCAGTGAGACTGTGGCATGACACAAGTAGAAGTAATGGGCAAAACCTGAACTATCATTAAGATAGAGTTAGTGAATACATAAAAGGGATCATATGGCAGATTTGCCTGCAATAGCAGAGTGGTTTGTCAAGATGTCCTATGAATGTCCGCTTTGTGGCCAGCAGGTTGAGGGAAGGTGATTTTTCCCCTCTACTCTGCTCTCATGGGACCCCACCTGGAGTATTGCAGCCAGCTCTGGGGCCCCCAACAACAGAAGGACGTAGACCTGTTGGAATGAGTCTGGAGGATGGCCACAAAGATGATCAGAGGGTTGTAACACCTCTTCTGTAAAGACAGGCTGAGAGAGAGAAGGCTCCAGGGAGTCTTCATAGTAGCCTTATAATAATAGTAAAGGGGGTCTTCAGGAAAGACCGGGGAGGACTCTTTATCAGGGAGTATAGTGATAGGATGAGGCATAATGGTTTTAAACGGGAAGGGGGTAGATTTAGATTAGATATTAGGAAGAAATTCTTTACTCTGAGAGTGGTGAAACACCAGAACAGTTACCTAGAGAAGCTGTGGCTGCTCCATCCCGAGGTGTTCAAGACCAGGTTGGATGGCACTTTGAGCAACCTGGTCTGGTAGGAGGTGTCCCTGCCCATGGCAGGGGGTTGGAACTAGATAATCTTCAAACCCAAACTATTCTGTGATGAACACTGTGTTTCTGAGGCCCTGAAAAATTTATGTATATGGTGTATATAAATAGTTACCAGCATGGCTAACTTGCAAACACAAGTGTGTTTGCACACTATTTATACTATTTATATAATCCTAAATTGAGACAGAATGCTGTAGCTACATATCAGAAAGTCACTAAAGGAAAAGCTGTGATCTTTGCTGGGTCCAATAAAATCTATTCATGAACGATGTTTATTTGTAAGTAGAATTGGTATGTAGAATAAAAGTAGATGGGAAACTTTTCAGAGAGCTGATCCCCCTCTTCCATCAAAGACAATGGAAGAAATTACTTCTTTGAGAGCTAGATGAGATTTTTAGATGAAAGACTACTTTTCCACTGCATATTTGCATGTTGGGTGACATAAGGACTAGTTTATATGACAATTCTCCAGGCACAGCAATAAGGTTAACTGTGATGTTTCAGTGTGAAAGTGTGCTGTTGGAAACTTAATAACATTAATTTCTATTGGCTTTTTATCAGTTAAATATTCTGAGACAAGAAACTGACCTGTTGGTCTGTGAAGTTGGTTTCTTGTCTATGACTCCAAGTGACAGCATACATAAGACCTTTCCTTTCTTATCAGAAAAAAAGCATTTGGTCTTGGAGAGCACTTTTTTTTTTTAAAAAAAAAAAAAACATTAACTGTATATTTCAGTATCAGTTCTCTTCTGTTTTTCACTGTAATACAAGAATACAAGTACAGTTCATTATTTCCTTGAAATGACTGAACTAGCTGAGTTAATGTTTTGTAATAGAGAACTGTTTCCTTTTGTAACTTAAGTACTTAATTGCTTCTAATTGGTTTCTATTGCAAAGGAGGGTCGGATCAAAATTACAGACTACAGAGGAAAGGATGGAAAAGACAATGGTGACTGCATATTATTAATGTGTCAATAGTATGATCAGAGATGTCATTATTGGGCAGTACAAAGGAAAAAGAGTAGGAGACTGAGAGGGGAATATCTGGGAAGAGTCACAGAGGGGCAATTGAGGTATTCTGAGAAAGATTACTAAAATAAACTCAATGAAATTGATGGCAAGCAGAATCAGAAAAACAGTATTTGATGAGGCAGTAAAGACCTCAGCTAACCAGTGGCTAAAGCAGCTGATAAGAATAGTCAAAGCCTTTGAAACTGGCTGTTAGCAAGTCATTATCACTTAAGAGAGCTGGTACAATGTCCAGATTGGAGAAAAAAAACAAACCACAAAGAAAACCAACCAAAAGACGAGCAACTCACCCCCCCCCAAAAAAACCCCAACAAACCAACCGATAATTTAATCAGGAATAAATCACTGAATGATGTTTAAAAATCTCAAAAATAGGCAATCCAGTCCAGGAATTCAGATCAGTTTGTGCCTTCAGGATCAAATAGTGGATGTGAATGAGTCATATCTTAATTTAGAAGAACCAAGACATTAACACTTTCACTGCAACTATTTGTACAACTTGACCTTGATTTCTCTAGTATGACTCAGGATTAACTGGAACAAATTTAATGTGAATGAGAACAGAATCTAATTTTTGGCATTTGCTGAGACTTAAACCCAGATTATACCAGAGTGACTGCACTGGAACCTTGTTCTGGTTTCAGAGCAGTGAATAATATCATCTAGGGCCTGCTGACTTCTTAACTGACACATTTTTTCATTTTCTTGGTGTAAACACATTTAGCTATTATCAATGAGTAGAGTACATGTGTTGGTGTAAAAATTGCTTTGTTGTCTGCTTTTGTCTTTCAGACCAAATACTTATGGAATATTTAATACTGATGTGCCAGAATTATGCACAAAAATTGTCAACAGAGACTTTATATGTCTCCTAAGTAAACAATGTTCATGTTCACTATTGGTACAATAATCACTAACCACATTACCCAAGATTAATTTGCTCCAATGTAAGGTCGGAACAAGCCAATATACTGTATGGGAGCAAAAGACACCAAGACAAAACAGGTATGAACAATTTGTGCTTCCTCTTCCAGTATTGCAGTAGATATGTACCTGGCATGAAACACCCATAGTAAAAAAATTCTAAACATCTGAATGAGACTATCATCCTTAGAGCAACCCGTAACTAAGATTTAAAATGAGTTTGGGACTTCATGTAGCCACAGAATTTATTTCCTCAGAAGGCTAGTATTAGCTGTCAGAGTGGGCTCAGCAGTGTTCCGGGGATAGTGTTCTGAGGGGACACTTTAGAAACACTGTAAAAATAACAGTTTTGTGTTTAGCTATGTTTGTGGAATTTCATCTTCTTATTATTTTAAAACATCATCGGTGGCCAGCTGAGGAGTCCCACATGTATTGTTGTACTCCACTGAGTTACACAGCACCGAAAGAACTGATCTTCAGGAACCAGTCTGAGTTGGTTTTGCCAGCTGAGTTCGATCAGCAATGGCCTTTGTGGGGAAGAGGTAAGAATCCTTAAACTTTTTCTCTGATATTAGATAACGTTACCTGGCTGGAGCGCACTATGTATAGTGTCAAATAGTTGCTATCTGAAAATAGGTTTATAAGTTGTATTTTTTGGGTTTGTCTATATCCAGAAATAGCAAATAACATACACTTTTCAAACTACACTTTATGGGGATAAAGGTCTGCATATATGATTTTTGCCTCCTTTATAACAAACAGTGTGTGTTAAGAATTACCCTACTGACATCATTCGGTGTTTCCTTCTGACTATCAGCCATCCTGAGTAAATAGCTACAAAAACTGAATGCCTCTTCTAGCAGGGTCCATCTGTTAAGTAACTCTGTAAGTCACAACTGTTCCTCTGGCATGTAAAAAACAAACCTTTTTGAGTTATCACATAGGGAATTTAAAAAAATACGCATCTGAAGGCTGTAAGATTGCAAGAACCTTCCCTCAGCTATTCTTAATGTACAGATGCTGTAAACTATTTTTCAGGGAGCTTGACTGAATTCTGCTGTCATAGGACAATCATTTGCAGTGTCCGCTTTATCTAACGGAATGTCCTCCTGAGTGCTTGCTTCTAGCGGCGGCACTGCACTGTGAGCACAGGCTAGTGAAAGGCTGGCTCACTGGCGCTCGAGGCAGGCAGAACACGTTCTCTTGTCCTTTTTCCCAGCCATCCTTAAAAGCAAGTTAATGAGAGCAAGTCTAGGCCAATTTTAGAAAACCTGCTCAGACAGGTTCTCTCCCTCTTGCTGGTGTTTTGTCAGCAAAATGGCTGGTGTTTTATTCTCTGCAAGTAGCGCGTTTGGGGATCTAGGTCTTCCATAAAATCAGACTTACGTGAGGGGGAAAGACTCATCCAAAAGCACATCTGTAACAGGTGAGCTGACTGTCTAGAAAAGCAGTACTGATTAAATGTGTCCCTTTATCTGCCTGGTAGCACTATATTATCAGCAGGGCAACTCACTCTGCTGCTGCTGTTACTTATTATTGTACTTAATTTTACTTATTATCGTAGCTATTTTTGTAAGAAGAATTTTCTGGAGAGCAGCTGCAATTCTGCATTTCTTGATTCCATGCATATTTATTCTGAGGCAACTTGTTGATGAGCCAACACCCTCATTGTCTGTGCCAGGAGGGTCACAAGAGACTGCCGTTGTCACTAAAGGATGTTCCAAGAGGGCAGCGTGGCACGTAGGTAGCAGTACTTTTGAAGACCAGTGTGTTATGGCTGAACTGCATTGTCCGCAACTAAAAAAAATCATCACGTGAATTACTATTTTAATGCCAGAAAACATTTTGAAACACAACAGATTATACTCTGTTTAAGAACCCAATGTTTTTTCTCAACTATCAGAGCCTGATAGACTTGAAATCAGTATAATACTACTCTGATACTGAGACAATAGTTAGTAAACTCATATGTATAGGTTTTGGTACATAGTGTCATTGGGTGTTAAGAGATCAAATGGCTGTTGTTGTAACCTAACTGTTGCAAGTTTTTAATTGACTAGACCATTTTGCATTGAATCCGTGGCCAAATGTGAGGGAGTTAAGAGATAATGTTTTAAGATTTACTGTATACGGTAAGATTCTATGGGGAAAATAAAAAGGCACATGACAGCTTTTGCTAAACAGTGAGGAGAAGGGCAGAAGAGACAATTAGGGAATTACTTTCAGTTTTCTCATTCTATCTGCAGCAAAAGTAAGAGCAGTTGCAGAGATGACTGGTGTACTTTAGATCTAGACTTTGGAGCGTGGTAGTTATGCCTACCTTTATCTGAAGGATCCTGAAGCCTGTGTGTGTCATGTTGCCCGGCTTGGTGACCTAAACATGTGCTGAACACAAATAATTTGTACCCTTGTGGCAGAAATCTTTCAGGCTCTCCTAGGAAGGATCTTGGCTCTCTTGCCTGTGTGATGTTGGCCATGTGTCAAAGCAGATGCAAGTAAGCTATAACAGAATGCTGCAATCATCAGTCTGTGTCCAAGGAAGGAGAATGTTCTGAAATGCAAGCCCTTCACCTTGAAAATACAGTTCACTGGTCCTACTATGACCTGGTCATCGCTCCATGGCTTTGATCAGTGATTTTTTGCCTCATGGGAGCCCTTAAATAGACTTTGTTTGTAGCCCTGGAGACTGCAGCACTACCAGTTTAGTACAGTTTGGAGCCCTCCCCGATTGGGAGACTTGTGGAAAGCTTCCATGGAAGTACTAGTAGAGAATACTGGAGGAAACCTGTTTTGTTGGTGTCAGGCAAACTGCAGAACAAGTATCATTCTATTAAGTTCCAAGTGGCTTATCCAAGTGCTGTTTCCCATTGAGAAAGTTAAGATAAACAGCCTTATTATGAAAGAATCAAAATAATCAACTGAAGGCAACAGTATTTACATAGTTAATGGTTGGATCCTGGTCAGTGCTCTGTCTATTGCCGTGAAGCAACTGAGCAATCCTGCTCTTGGTGGCAAGGTCTCTGGGCAGTGCAGGTTTGCTGTGGTGTAGCTCCCATGTAAATCCGTTCCCCAACAGCCAATGTGGAGGCATGGCAGGGGCAAGGGGTTATGACTGATCCTGGTGGTTTTCAGCTACCGTGACAGCAGACTGAGGCCACAGAAGACTAGTACAATCTGCTCTCAACTGCACCCTGAGACCCAACTGCTGAGCCGTCCCAGGAGCGAGAGCGAGTAAAGGGCACCCTTGTGCCCTTTCCCCCCTCAGCTACAGTTGAGCAATGCTTAACACAGCTGAACGTCTGGCCCTCCCAGTCAGATACAATAACTAGTCTATGAGACTGTTCATACCAATTAAATCTTATCATCAAATCATTCTGTTCCATCACTCCACTCAATTAGCCATGGTCTTTGGTATTTCAGCAATGCTACACCATGCCAAAAAATAAAAGTATTCTTTGTGTGGTACACACCCAACAACTGCCTGTCGGCTAGCTAGAGTCAGATCAACAAATATTTCTCCTGCGCCAGAGTAGTATCTGCTGGAAAACATAATTGCCTACTTCTGGTTTTTCAAACCAAAATGAGTTAGAGGCCTTGGTCTTTTCATCTGGGCAGTCAGCTTTTGTTACAGGAAAAGCAAGCTGGTTTCTCATCAGCTGTCTTGTGGGTTTTCTGTGACTCATCACAGTTTATGTTTATGACTAAAACACAGTTCCTTGAGTGTTATTTGTTAATATGGCCTTTCTATTTACAAAATACAAATGCAGAAAGACTGTAAAGGAACACAAATTTACTACTAATTAGCATGCAGCAGCAGTGGGTCAGAGCTACTACCTAGACCCTTGTCTGCAGCAGGGGCCATTGGCTTTATGAATGTATATTAGGTGAGAGTCTAACAGAATTTTATTTCATATGATTGAAAACATCCAAATCTGGGCTGATCATCACACCCTGCTTTTAGCAAGAAAGAGCCTGATTTGGCAAACTGCGCTCTAAATGACTGGAATTTTATTTTTTTTCTTCCTTTCATTTGAGCAGCTCTTGGGAGTTAAGTGTGAATAAGGAGCTCCATGGCCTGCAGAATCCTGCCTGGAAGAGCTCATCAACAAATGGCAGAGAAGGGGAAGCATTAGGAATGAATTCTTGAAACAGTATAAGGGTTGGTTCCCTGATACCCACCAATGTTGAGACCCATTTTCACTGCCAGTGAGAAAGGGGCTACCAACCTACCTGTGACAAGAAATCAGCTCATTCAGTGGAAATATAATCTATTTTAATAACACCACCACAAATCTGTGCTATGCCATCTGAGGCATTTGTCAGATGTGACAAGGCACTCTGCCTATTTTTGTCATGCAGCAAATCCTTTTTCCTGTTCTACTTGGGGCTAAGTCCCATCCTTAGATATGAGCTCACTCCTCTCTTTCACTTACATGGAAATGTTGGGTGTACGACTGAAGGTAGAATTTGGCTGTGATCTGAATAGATTACATCTGTAATCTTCTTGCAGATAGGGAACCCAAAGGACACAAGCAGGTGCTAGTAAAAATCTAGCCTGCATTTATAAATCCTACGTGGCACTTGTCTATATCTTCAAGTGCCTAAATATGTTTGAAAAATCTGCCTTTGAGAAACTTGTATTTGTTCTTGCAGGAAGGCCATACAGAGGTGGGAACTGAGTCTATTTCTCTTGATTGCTCATATAGGACTTCTATCATCGTAATCATGTGGCTCTTGCCAAAAAGCCCCATCAATAGTTTATGTCTGCTCTGTGTTACAGCTAGATGTGCTTCTGCCTACTTCTCTTCCATGTGAAAGCCCCTGTCTTTCTGTATCCATAGAAGAACTAAATTCAGAATTTACATTAACCTGAAAAAGTCAGTCCTGTCACCAGCAGACTTCAAACATTCATATGAACCCCTGGCTTTATGGAAAGCAATAGAAAAATATACATTCACCTCCATTGTGCTACAATTTCATTTTCAGTTTCTGGGCCCGTTCCTGGGATGTATAAGGTCTCTGCCCAGAGAAACTCCAGAAATACATCCAAAAGTACGACCGTCACTAGTATTTACTGATTTAAAAACCAGACCTCTCATGTCTTTTCATTTATACTGAGAGTTCTTTAGGAATTATTTGCCTTTGTTTCCCTTCACTATTCTTTGCTGTATGAGCCCAGAAAACTGTTTGAACAAAACTTTTCTTGCTTCTCAGCAGGAATTTGCCTTCCTGATCTCCCTATCTTCAGATCAGCCATCAACAAAAATCCTCTTGGTTTTTTCCTTCTATTGCAGGCCTCCTGCCATTGCAACTTCATTGAGACAGATAGGCTGTTATTGGTGTCAAAGCATCTAAGCTATGGTCAAATATTCACTATTAAACCTTTCCCCTCACTTCTCTTGCTGAGACTGCCAATGTGTGGAGATTTTTCTGGAGTCCCAGGGTTGATTGGCAGCTGGCACAGCCTTACTATGCAGGTATAATTTCAAGATTTAGCTGCTTTTGCACTAAGCTGAGGGACATCAATGCTGGGTGTGAAACACAACCTTGTACAGAGAGGGAATCAATCTCAGGAATCAATGCAGTGTGGCTCAGACAAGCTATCACTGTGCAGAGGCTCTTTTGCTTTCTGGGATGTGTAAATATCTCTCCTACTCTTCACATAAGGCTTTAGGGATCTTCTATTGGATAATAGTTTTAAAGTTTAAAAAGTCCAAATAGCGAACAGTTTTGGATGATTGATGGGGATTGTTGTGCACACACCCAGAATGTCATTTCCAATCAAAAGGAAAGCAATTGTTTCCATATGTTGGCACGTTTGTGATCTTGGTGTTGAGCCAGTTGTCTGGCTGCGATCAGGCAGCAGCATCTAACAGTGATGGAAGATTGTACCTTGGAAGTGGGGTGCTAACTTTAGGCTGTATTCCTTAAAAGGATATAAACTCTGAACACTTATCCAGGATGTAATTTATGGTTCCAGTATGTTTTGACTTTACATAGATGAAAAAATAGTCCTTTTGTGTATGAATATATGCATAAAAATTCCTTCCTGCTCAGCACCCCCCTTCCCAAAAAGGAATCCAATAAAACAATAGCTGGTGCTAACTTAGCTGCATTGGCTATTGCCTGCTGAGGCTTATAAGGATTCCCCCCCTTTTTAACCCGACTCCATAGAGGTATTTTAGCAGCTAGATCTAGTTTTGTTAAGTTGCTCAGATGGAATGCAGACTCTGAACAGATTTTTAGAGATGCCCTGTACCTACCAAACACATCTGGTTTTGGTTTGGGTTTTGGGCTTTTTTTTGGTGGTCGGGGGTTTTTTTTGGGGTGGATTATTTTTGTGTTTGGTTTTTTGGGTTTTTTTTGGGTTTTTTTGGTAAAGCTCAAACTAGTTGCATATTGCTGCACAAAAAGGTTAATATAATTTTGAAACTTCAGTGATGAGATTCCTCCATGCCAAGGCTCTACTGATTTCTGCATCAAGCATAGATATATACCTCAGGGAGGTGAAGGCTACAGGAAGAAGTTATTTTAGCACATGAAAAAGCCACCACTTCAAAACAGTCTGCAAGTTTCCTAGCTATATACAATTCCCTGAACCATCAGCAGCGGAGCAAAGCTGCCTGATTATGATCCATGCAATGAAGAATCACTGTATCCCTCCTGAAGTGTCTGCACCAGCAATACAAAACCTGCAGTGGATGTTGCACATGTATTGTGTGATCCCGTTTGAAATACACACAGGCAGGTTGTTAGAGGGACACAGACTTCTTTCAGTGCAGCAAAAGCAGAGTCTAATAGCAGTGTTGTGCACCATGGTTGATATGACTGTACTTCCTACCTCTGTATCTCAATATGAAAATTGAGATCTGGAATTTCCATCTAATTTTATTTTTCATTTATAAGGTCTTCCTCAATTGCATATCTAGAATCAGTTATTAAATGCCGTCATCAGAAATCAGATAGGCAATTTTAGTTCTACCAAAATAAACACTTCCTTCTCTATACAAATAAATGCCTGCTAATTCTAAGTGTGTATCGTTCCTGTACAGAACGTTGTAGCTAGCTCTAGGCATGTTTCAAGCTTGTAGGGCTCCAGGAACAGCTACAAATCTACATGTGCATGCACTTTCTTAGGAAAATTAAGAGTTATGTTTGTACTTTCAAACTGTAAGTATTGCTATTCCCCATCTGTAGGTAGTGAAACCAAGGTGTTATATTTACATATCATTGCCCAGGGTTGCTCTAGAAGTCCTGAACAGAAGATGATCTGCCCAAAACTGCTAGTGCTAGACTTGAATGCAGATATGCCCTATCTTCAGAATCACGTTACTACTAATTAACCACTTCCAGCATATTAACTCTCTTCAGTATATTTCTATATATTACATATATATTTACTAGCTGTATGCTAATCTAGCAAGCTGCTCCATGTTAATTACAACCCCATTGAGTGACCTGTTTGTGAAAAAACTGGGAGATTCATTTGACTTAGTGGTCTGCATAGGTGTTCCCTCTCAGCCTGCTATTCCTGGCAGCCAAGCGCTTAAGTGCAGGCTGTCGGTTATGTTCACCTTGAGGAACTTGTATTATTGACCTCCGTTTCCCTGTCTTCTCAGTGGCGTATCTTGTTTCCTCTGCTACTTCTCTAACAAAGGACTTTAGGTTATCAGACTTAAAGACTTATGCACCTGATCAGGCCTTTGCTGCTATATGAGTCCCATGGACCACTATTTCTGTATGATGGTGCATGTTCCCAAAATACATGTCCTTAAATTAGAAGTAACTAGGAGCAGTTTGGCTGTAGCAGCAGAAAGTTTGATGTAGAACATTTATGATTCTTTTAAGTGTTTCTTGAGAAAATGTGCTGTTTTGAAGTTAATAATTTCCCGTTACCTAGTAAATAATAGGTAGTTCTCAACACATTAATGGAATATTATTATTGTCATATATATTTTTCAACAAGAATGGGGTCTTTGGCAGATACAGGGCTCAGTCCAGCGATGGGATAGCACTATGTCAGCATCTGTTCATGTGCTGTTAGTTGTATCATAGGGACACCAGCTGTAAATTTGCTCTGTTCCAGCTCTGCTGCTGTATTCAGAATTTATTTGAGAGTATTGTGTCCTAGTGACTCTAAGAACTTAGATGTGCTACGGTTGTGCAAATGGAAGTGCAGTGGCCTACATTTCAACAGTGGTTAGTGAGACAGCCTGACACATTTGAAAGACTTTAAGCAACCTAGGTTTCCAGAAACATTTGATAACTTCTCCACCAGTGGATCTGGCCTCACACCATGTCTCAAGCTGAAAATTCAAAATTACTGGTCATTTTGGAGAATTTGATACTGGGTATTTAAATTGTGCTCAACATTCTTCTTGTGCCTGCAAGTGTCATGGTTCAGTGTACTGGGTTAGTCTGTGTTTCATTAAATATTAACAGTGAAAATTATTTGGTTATTCAGTTATTTAGAGGGCAATACTGTTGTGTTAATGGACGGAAAATTGCCTGGAAGACTGCTGATAAAGGTGTAGTGGCAACTGGTACTGGATCATTGATGGTGCAGTTTCTAAGCTGTCCCACAGAGGGGGCAGGTAATGTGAGAGGTAAAATGTCCATGGCAAAACAAGGATACCGTAAGAAATATTCATGCACCTGCCAAGTAATCTGACAGGCCTTTTCTTTCCTACACTTTAAAAGTGATCACCCTGAAATGGTTTCCCAAAAATCTTCCAATCTGGCCTTCACCCTGACCCCAGAAAAACCACTGCTCAGTGATGCTGTCCCTCAGCAAAACCTCACATTACTGTGATGCGTGCAAATACAGCTGAATGTCCGACTTGCTGTGCCCACTTCTCCTTGTGGGAAACGTTGTGTTTCCACTTGTCTGGCAAGGTAACCAGCACTTCGAGAAAAGCAGCTATCACTTATCTTTTGTGCAGCACGCAGTGTGTTTGTGTGGGCTACCTTGGATCTCGTAGTACAAATGCTCCCTAACAATATTGTATTTTTCCATTCCACTTGCAGCTCCTAGAGCATCCAAAGGTCTTCCAGAGGTTTTGCAGGAACAGGCCTCCTTTAGCCATCGATACGATGCCAGAGATTCTGCTAATGAACCCATCCGAGGAAAGGTAAGAAAATGTGCATCCTGTGTGACTAATAGCATGCAGGAAGGTGGAAGAGTATGTTTATCCCAGAACTTCCAACTGCCTGTTTAATATGAAGATTAATTGTCAGATGCTTTAGCACTGCTAGCACTTAATAATTATTACATGCTCTTTTATATTACTTGTACATGCTCCATTTTGTATTTGTGTGTATTGTAGCACCGAGGCTTCCTGTAGTTTTGATAAACAATAACCTAATCATAAATCACATGATTTGGATTTCTAGAGTCTGTGACTTCAGTGAACCTGACTGTTTTTGCATATGAAAAAGCTGGAATGAGTAAAATTAGAGCAATGGCTAATCCACAAGGGTCTGTTTTGATACAGACCCTTAACTTCTGCCAGACCTTGGCTATTAAGAATGCCTATGTATGGTTATGGATTTCTTATAAGACAATAACTTGGTATAAATGGGGGACTGATCCACAGACTCTGATAAGTTTCAAGATCCAAAATGCAGGATTCGATTGTGAAAAGTATTTTGAGAAACGCAGGCTCTGTATGTTTCCGCTTTTGTTTTTTTAAAGAAAAAAAATCTTATGTGACTCTGATGAGCAAAATCATTCAGGATGCAGTCATAAATCTCCTGGCCTACAGAAGCAGTGGTTGAGAATTGTATCCATAGCAACCCATCTAGCAAGAAATGAAATCTGATATGAATAGTCTCATAGAGAAGAGCCACATGCAAGTCACACACTCTTTGAGGCAGAGTGGTTGTGAACCAGAGAAAATAAACTGCATTTTCTTTTACTTGTTGCTTCTTTCCAAGTATTCCTGCTGTGCCCCATTTAATGAATCAAATGGGCTGACAAACCAGCTATTATTCCATTGCCTTCAGCTATTCAGACCTAGGCCAATGGCCAGTAGAGAGGCTAGGAACAAGCATGAGCTTTGCCAGCACTTGAGCTAATAAATGAACTCAGCTCACAGCTGCATCTACAAGCTGCTTATGTTCCCCTGGTTAATGTCAACCTTGTTTCCCCTTCCAGCGACATGGAGCTTTTGTGTGTGCAGAGATAAAACCAGCAAGTGGTTGATAGTTCCTAAGGGAACAGAAATATTCCTGAGTGCTAGAGGGTCATGTTCACTAGAACAGCCAAAAACAGAGAAAGGAAACTCAGTGAAAAGCCGAATGACCTCACCGAGTCTCTTCCTGCAGAATTCCTAGGAGACAGTAGGCTCTGAAAATCACTTATCAAAACCAGACGTTGGAGAAATAGCCAAGGCATAGCCCAGAATTCTTGTGAGAGGACGCAAAAGTTCAGGCATTTCTCAGACAACTGAAGTGGATATTGGCTGCCCTGCTGGGAAGGAGACCTTTACATCCTACAGTGAAATGGCCTTCAATAGATAAGTGGGGAGATTACCTACTGTACATAAAAACATGCAGACACTGCTACCACCATCAGCAACTGAAACAAAAAGAGCCTAGAGTCACTGTTAGGCTGGTGCATTTGCTTATTCTAATATCAATAACACCAAACACAAGCTGACACCAGTGAATTGTCAGAGGGAACACAATACTTCTTTGACGTACTAACAGCTGCACCATGCTTTGATGTCTCTAGAAAACTACATGCTTATCAGAACTGGTTTTTTTTTAAGTGGTGAAATTTCACTGCCTTCTCTGGAAGATGATTTTTAAGTTAGTTAACACTTTCAGAGCTGCTAGTTAGAAGTAGAAGTCACTGTGATTCATTAAAAGGTTCTTCATTTTTCAAACCAGTTATACTTTTCCTTTTATTTTTTGCTGTTTGCTAGGTGTTTTACGTAAGTGGTTTTTATTTACACCATCTCTTTGGATGCTGCAGTGTGAAATGTAATTTTGCATGCCATGTGGTGTTAGCTCGTGATAAATGTTGCAACCATTGTTGCTTCCGTAGGAAATGTCAGCCAAGAGGGACAATTTGCTGCAGTCCAAAGGAATGCAGAAATATGTCACTGTTCTTTACAGCTAATGAAGCCCTTTTGAGGGAGAAGAGAATGCTTTTGCATAAGATTTAAGTCCATACATTTTTTTTTCGTATTAGAGCAGTTAATTTAGTCTAGGTTTTCCCTCCATACTAGAAGAAAACAAATCCATAGGAGACTGAAGGACAAGATTTATCAAGAATATTTCTCCAGTATTTTCCCTGTACTTTTCACTGGTATTCCAAACAGATTTTCCCCTGTGTTCTTGTGTCAGAGAAACTCAACATTTTAACTCAAAAATTTAACTTGCAGCCTTTCATAAAACAGACAAGAGCAAGTTTTTACCTGTGGTGCTGAGACTGGCACCTCTTACATGCTGGAGGAGTTCATGTATGTGCTTCACTGCAATGAGAATAATGAAAAATCAATGGTCAACTTCCTACTTCAAGAAACTCATAATTGTCCTAACTATATATAATCCTACTAGACTTACATGTTTTATAAGGTTTTTCTCTCAAAGACTGATAGCAAAATGGGAAAATATTCCTTGAACATTTTGGGGGAAACTATTTGAGATAGTGTTTATTTAGTGCTTTAGAACCTGTGTTATAACGAAAATGAAAACACCCCCCTATACAACATGCTGTGATAATTCTTCATTTTTCTTCAGCTAATAAAAGAATGTATGAAACTGCTGTAATTTAGCCTTCTGTTGTATGAACTCAGCTTCCATTGGCTTTCCACAATGAAAACTGCACTAGTTTACTAGGGGCACCTCTTCAGTTTCTACTATTATTGCTATATTAATAATAAATTGGCACTTGTAGATATAGGTCTTAACAAAATAGCCAGATCTGTATGTTTTGTAATGTAGGGGGGGTGTTCCTGATTCTGTGCATTACAGCTTTTCATTTCTCATAATGAGTTTTAAGTTTTTAAAGTAGCTTGACAATGTGTAGGGAGTGGGAATAGAAGAGAGGGTAAAATCAATAAAAACTGAAGCACTCCTTGCAAACAACAGATATTAGGCATAAGGAGCCAATCCTGGAATGAGTTAGAGCTTTTGGGGATATCTAGTAAATTCTAAATAAACCTACAATGTCAGACCTCAGCACAGTAAAATATTTATACCTCAGTAAAGCTATTGGATAATCTCTATAAATTCAGTTCTTCCTGCAGTTCTCCTACAGAAAACGCAACTAGGATATTCCAACCATTTAGTTAAACAATAGCTAAATAAGGGGAAAAAAGCTCTACATTCTTGGAACTTTCTCTGGATGCATTTTTTCACATGAAGTAACAGAAATCCAGCATTATATTTAATTGGATATTAGTATAATGTGCACATAGATCCAAAAACTGTGTTAATTCACTGTTAAGTTTTGCAAAGTATAATTTTAGACAAGATGCATTCAAAGAACAAAATCCCAAAATTAAACTAAATGGAAGAAGTTAACATGATAAAGAGAATATTTGATGCCATTTGATTAGATGCCATTGCATCTAAAGCCTTTTCAGTCTCATGAATGCCCAAAACATCTTCACTAACCAGCTTTGATTTTATTACTTCAGAAGCACCTGAACCTTGATCCTAGACTGTCTTAATTGTAGTCCTGTGCAAGTAGCATGTAGTGCACATCAACTGTGTTTTCCAAAATAATACTATATGAAAATTTTTGTCTCCCATCTGGAGTTTCTTGGAGCATCTGTCCATGCCAGATCCAGATCATCTTCCTGAATAAATTAATTCTGTGTTCTTGAAGTAGAGCAAATACCATTAGAAGCATAGGTATTATTATTTTAGATAATGAAGGAACATCTATTACAGAATAAGAGGGCATGTACATGACAAATTAAATCAGAAAATTTATTGCCATGGGGCAACCATTACACATGTGTATTATTCACTTGTACTAAGGCAGTATAATGACTCCCATTAAAGTCAAATGAAAGTCGGTGTCACTTGAAAAAGAAGTTGGTCTATTAACCCATGTCATCAAAAGAGGAGTCTGAGTCAACTTGTGTTCTTGAATTTAAAAATGGTCTAAAGAATAAGCAGGTGCCATGGACAAGGTCAGAGTTAAGCTTCTTTCAATACAATGAGAATAATTTTAAAATGGATAATTGCTGTTATTACTGCTGATATTCTAATGGAAATGGTCAGACTGCCTAAATCCTTACTAGTGTGACTGGCTCCTGCTCATGGCTTACGAGTTCAATGTTTCCAGGCTCTGGTACATATTCCCTAATAGCATTACATGTTATGTAGTTTATTTCATATACAATAATTCATACATTAATCAGACTATAAATGCACAGTCCAATGCTTATGCTGCCCTGTACCACCCCAGTACACCTGTACTTTAATCTTTTTGATGACTTCCCTATATCAGATCCACTTTTGGAAGGTACTTCATTTGTTCTGAGGTTCTGTGGTGAATTCATGGTAACTGTACTGTCTGCTTCATCCTGTCCCTCTGCTGTGCACACTGAAGATCTGTGAGCTATTATTGGGAAATAAATGCAACGTGGAAGAGATGGGCCTTATTTTATCTCTCTCTCTCTTTTCTTTTTTTTTTTTTAAATCAGATTTTTGAGAGCCAGAGACTAAAAAAATATGGTAACATCTTTGAAACATGCTGACATTTTAGGACTTTTTACAGTGGATACTTAAACCAAAAGTTGTCAGTGTTGCTGTCCAGAATGTGCATTTGAGTCTTCAGAGTGTTTACTGACTTGTTGTGACATCTGGGTATATTGTTAGGAGCTCGGTCATGAGGAATTTCTTTAGCAACTCTGCTGCCCAGTGTGTCTGGGTCATTGATATGAGAGCTAAAAATTCCTTCAAGGGCAACAATGAGAGGATAAAAGCAGTTATGTCCTCACAGGTCACCAACTGAACCTACAGTCACCCATGCTACCATGATGAGGAGATGCAGATGTACCAAAAAAGAAGGCTTTGACCATGAGGTAAGAGAATGCATTCACAGGAGAGGTTAGACAGCGTCCCCACTACTGTTCTCCCCTGGGTGGTAGTGGAGTCCGGGCTTGTCTTGTGCTGCTTTCATGAGACAAAACAAAGGAAGAAGTGAGCAAGTGTTGGCCTGGCATTCAGGTTTTATTCTGCTGCACTGTCTAGTCTTTCATTTGCTGTGTCTGAATGTTTGTATGTCTGCTTAGTTCTGGAGAACTGTAGTTCTCAAAATCAGGCATTAAGTGTTGAACAATGTTAAAAAATGATGGGATAAAGGAGAATTGGGGGCTGCACTTGATGCTCCCACCCTCCTCTCTTCCTGACCATCTTCTGCAATAAAAATTAGTGTGGAGAGAAGCCTAAAATCCAGTTGGTCCAGCTGTGATCTGAACTGCTCAACCTTTGCAGACTAGACAGACTGTGCTGCCTTTTGCTGGTGACGTGGATCCTATTAGCAAAATAACTGTACAGAATGTGTAGTGTCTCATCTTTCAGCCCCTGAGAGAATTTTTCACTGTAAGGAATACACTAGCAGCCTCCATAATCCTGCTATAGAAGTGTTCTTGAACTAGACTACCAGCACTAGGAAGCTCTCTCTCCTAGTTTAGGTAATGAAAAGCAGCAGAATCTTCTGGTGAACTCAGCCTATGATTGGTACAGTCCAGCATAAAATGGCAAAGGTTATGTCTGAGGCTTCTTGCGGTTCCTGGCTGTGGTGTTTGCTCCTAACACACGCTTCTCAGGCAATGAGAAGTTCTTGTCCATAAGGTGACAATATTTTTCTTCACAGTACTTCTGAATATATAAATATTAGAGGAGCTTCAGGAAGATGGATTTTTTTTTATCCCTAAAGATATTGTTCAGGATGGTGGGCAGGAATTAGGTAATTAGATATGTGTGCATGTTGTTGGGAGCTCAGTCACAAGGAATTCCTTTAGAAACTATGCTACTCAGTGTGTTTGGGTCATTGATCTGTCACTTTTTGATGTGAGTTGCCAATCTGTTTGTACACCTGGATGGACAGAGTTCTGTTAAGTCGGACAATCTTGAAAAGAAACATGGGAGAAGATACCAGAGTTGTACAGGAAACACCATTCTAGGTAAGTTAAAGGCAAGACTTTTGCATTTGCATTGTGGAATGAAGACAGTGCCTGATACTGTCTCTGTAGCACTGATTTAACAGAAATTGTGAGATTTAATCTATAAGGTTGGGCTAGTGAATATCTGAAACACCTTACAATTAATCAACAGTTGTAATTGCAATAGATTAGTCTGTCACTGATCAGCCTAAAATGCTGTGTTGAACTCGACTGACTGGTGCTTCATAGGGATGTATCTGCTTCTAGTCCAGTGGCAAGTTCATCAGTTCTATCCTTCTGTAATACGAATGCCAAAATAGCTGAAATACATGACATTATGGCTTATTACCAGACTCTGTGGCCAGTCGCATGTTGGGAATGATACACGGGAGATATTCAAGGTGAGGCTTGACGAGGCCCTGGGCAATCTGGTCTAGTTGGGAGTGTCCCTGCTGACTGCGGGATGTTGGACTAGATGACCTTTGGAGGTCCCTTCCGGCCTGGACCATTCTATGATTCTATGATCCTGCCCTAGGCTTTGATGCACAAAACTGCAGCACTGAAGCTATGTTTAGAAAGCAGGTTAGCTACTTCTGAAGAGCAGCAAAGCAGCCTGAGAAGGCAGTATTCAAACACGATGTCATTCTGTCATTTTATATGCCAACTTATGCAGTAGTACCCTCATATTTTTGTGACGTGTGGCATTATCTCTGTGCATCGTGGCAGTGCATGGTCAGTGTTTAATAAAGCAGCAGCTAGTTAAGAACTATACTATAATTCTTGTAGAAACAGAATACCCTTTAGAGCCAAAATAACTTGTAAGGTACTATTAAGTCTTTCTCAGTCTATCTTTAGTTAAAGGGTGGGATTGAACTCAATGGAAATGCTGCCATAGGCTTTAACAGTAGTTGGATCCAGTCCTGTAATGGCACTTTATGTTCTAATTGTCTCAGAGGACTGTGGCTTTCATCTAGTCATGAGTTAATGAAATTGCAAAGTCAGTGGTTCCAGCCTAACAAAAGAAATGGAGCCTCAATTTAATATGCATTTCCCATTTGTAGTACGTAATGGGAGCAGGACAAAATTGCAATCTTTGAAAAAGGACGCAGCCCTGTCGTTGCATTTCTTTGGCACAAATCAATGGGGATTAAGCTGTGACGCATGGAAGTTCCTACTAGAACTCTTGTATGAATACAACTGCTGTCACTGCACATGGGAGGAAAAGTGGTTTGTGCAGCCACAGAGTGTCTGTGAAACACTGTTCTAGCCAGGGATGAAAGTGGGGAATATCTGATATGAAGTGAGTAAACACCAAGCATAATGGCTAATGAATGTAATAGGGCCAAAATGTGTCAAATTTACTCTGCGAAATCATACTGTTGAGCAAGTGCTGGTGTCCTGATTTTATTTAAATACAACAGTACATAAAGAGAGAGATTTACTGGGAGCTCTACGAGTAGTCTAGAACCTCTTCCTAGCCCAGCTCAGTGCAATTGTGCCTGTGGTCTTCCCTCTGCCTCCAATCACCCTACACTTGTCCTGCAAGAAGGACGTTTTTCATTGTGAAACCTATTTGTCAGTACTTGAGAGATGTGAGAGCAATGGGATCATTAAAAATACTAATCTTTATTTGTTTAATTTTTAATGACTCAGAAGAACATGCAGTTTACAGATGCCAAGAAGCAGTTAAGAAGTTGCCTGGTGTTCAGGGAAGATAAGTATTGCACACAGTCTCAGCATTGATCTTCTCATTCATGTTCTATTTAATCTTTCACTGTTCCTTCTTCCCTTGATTAGACTGCCTGGAAACTGCTCTAGGCAGTGGAATGTCTCTGAAGGTAGTGTGTGTAACGTAGACACTGATGCTCTGTGCTTATTCTTGGGGAGAGAATAATACAGAGAAACCAGTAAAATATTTATTCAGTGTAAATGTCAATTAAAACATTAATAAAACAACAAGGCAGAATGTGGGCAGTTCAAGAAGCATACACCCCACTGCTGAGTATCTGAATAGCTGCTTGATAAGAAAAATCTATTACCCTCCTTTCATTTTTGAATCTGCCAAAACTCCAGCAAGCTCCCTTCAGCCCTCTGCAAAGTGATCATAGTGCACACAAATGCCCAGAAAACGTCTTTCAGAATCAAAGCTGCTCTCCATGATAAACAATAAATATTGATTTGAACTAAAGACATTTGGCTCGAGAGGTATGGCTTAGCCCAGTCCAAGCATTTGGCTGATGTAACAGAACTGCTGCTGGTGGAGTGGCTGTGCTTGACATTGTTTTGCATCATGTTCAGGAGTCTTATCACATAGACGGCTAAATTACCTTCAGATGTTCATTTGTTCATTGTCCAGGTTTCTTGCATTACTGCAATGATTTCTACCACAGGGAATGACATCTAATCAACAAAAATTAAGGCCCCCTTCCTGTGACATTGCTACATGTTGGTATAGTGCATGCTGACATGGGTGGTTTACAGTAACGTAGTGTGGGGGTATAACATTTGCTCAATTAAAACAAAAAAAACAACCCAACACACTTCTGAACTGTTTTATTCTGAACGTGCAAACATTCTTTCTTTTTTTTATCCTAAGCATCACAATAGTTCCAGCCATACAAATTTACAGAAAAAGAGTTTTGTTTAAATAATTAATGGTGAATGATTTTATAATACTTTTTGAATATTAGGGATACTTTATAGAGCTATAAACCATTTTCATCTAGCAATTGCTATTCTTGTCACTGAAATGGGTCAATACACTGTGTCTTTACATGATTTCTATTAACCTTACATATTAACATTGCAAAGGCAAGATACCCTGACAATATCATAATGACCTGTCTCTCTAGGCTGAGTGATTTGGAAACAAACAGGTTTGGAAGCTTTGGTTCTCCCTAGCAGATATAGCAGAAAGAATTTGCTAGAACACAATGATGAGCAACTGGCTTTACACATTCAGCTAGGACTCAGAAGTTCTGTGTTTGATTCGTGGCTCTGAGCTCCTTCATCCACATAGTGACTATGAGCCACTCAACTTTTATAAGCATCAGCACTTACTCTAGAAGGATGATGCTTACCTGTTTTGCAGGAATCTTGAAAGCTTACCATGAATTTAAGGTACCAAGGCACTATGATATGGTGCCAATATTACTAGATCAACTGTACCAGCCATGTCTAGCTTTAATTAGCTGTATTGTGAGTCTGCTGATGTGGTAAAATGTTAAACAGAGCCAAAATTCAAATCTCAGCAAATATCTCTGAATATTTTAACACTCATCTAAGATACTGCCTCCTGATCTCCTAGGTTACAGGAGCTTATGTCACTCATTGGTCAATGAATCTGCAGCACCAAGGATGACATGGATGAGTCTAGAGTACAGCAATTACAGTTTAAGAGATTTTGTAAAGAATTCAGTGAGAATGGACAGTTGGGCATCTTTACAGATGATTCAATAAAGATAATAATAATGATTCCTATGTTCATGCAGATCTATTGTCTAGCGAGTTACTCTGAAGAGGAAACTCAGGCTGCAGGATTACTGTAAGAACCATATTTGGTAAATCATGTCTTTTCTGTGACCGAATTATTGGTACAAAACAGATCTTTTGGAGAAGGTGAATTTGCTTGTTTTGTGAAGACCTCACGTGCTCATGCCTGCATCTTTGCATGCTGCAGAATTCATCCTTTGAGTAGAGCAGATATTTGTCATGTATCCCATGAATTGCTTTGATGCTTTCTTGGTAGCAAGTTAAAATAGTGAGTCAGCTAATTGAGCTTGAAAAACAGTTTAATCCTATTACAGCATATAAGGCATCATCTTCTTTGTTTTTCTTTCAGTAATGCTGGTTCATGCACTATTCACAGATGCTAAGAAACACATTTGTAAGCAATCTAATCTAAAAAAAAGTGTGGATCCACAACAGATAAATGAGTATTATGTTTTGCAGTCTCTGTCATTGGAACTTCCAATTCACTGTGTCTGTGCCTTGTTTTATTACCATTTTTACAAACCTTCACACAGATGGGGATAGTTTGATTCCCTGAAGTGTTTGGGAATGATTTTTCCTCATACACATAACCTGTAGCAAAGGTCAGGACTAGAATCATAGAATCATTCAGGTTGGAAAAGACCCTTGGGATCATCGAGTCCAAC
>JAOXJM010000023.1:5215869-5240129 GCA_026413425.1 Tringa solitaria | reverse complement strand
ATCTCTCTTGTATTGAGGTGCCCAAAACTGGACACAATACTCCAGGTGTGGCCTCCCCAGTGCTGAGTACAGGGGGACAATCACCTCCCTACTTCTGCTGGTCAGACTAGAAGAAGCACATACCAACAAAACAACGCATTGTTTTCTCTGTATGAGACAATGCATTGAGAAAGATAACAGCAGCCCCCTTGCTCCATCAACAAGGACATGTGTGAGGATCAGATTTGGCTAGCGGGACCTCATTAAAAAAGCTGACCTTTCAATAAATGTTTGGGTACAGGGAGAATTCTTGGTGTGAGAAGCCCTCTGCCTTTAGGGTTGTGTCCTTGCAGTACTGCTTGTTGCTTGTGGAGAAACAAGTTTGTGAGTTCATTATTCCATGGAAGCCACAGTAAAACTCTCTTAAGTACCTATGACTGTTTCATGCTTGCTGTGGGAACTCTGGAGTTGGCTGCTTTCCAGTACTCTTGCACTTGTGTTCAGTATGCCCTTCAAAGGAGAAACAGTCAAAGTGAGTTTGTTCCATTGTACAAAACCCATTCCCATGACATGAGAGTCTGTGTGCCACAGGATGGTCAGTCACTTCACTGACCTCACTTCCTCCACCTTCCTTTATAAGCATGACCCAACAACAGGGATAATCTGTGACAGGACAGTGAAATCTTGATTTTTAAATCACCACCATGTTCCATAGTACTCTGCTGAAACAGGGGCATGCAGATAATGGGTATTTTATTTCAGTACATTGTGCATATTGAGCAATATATTTCCCTGCTTATGTGTCAGAGCTTGAAAGGACTATCCATTTTTAATGAGCTATACCATGCATAACTAATGTAGAAACTTAATTTTAGATAGAGATTTTGGGTTTATGCATTAGGGAACCATGTAAATCAATGCTGTGAGTTAGGATGACACAAGAAGTGTTCAGTGGTGGCTCAAAGACTCAGGTGCAGGTAAAGATGGTCTTCTTGATGCCTGATTCCCAGACAACAGATATTGTCAAGTATGAGCTGCTACGTAAATCATGTAACAGTCTATTCCAGCTGGCCCATGCCAGAGCCTCTTAAAGGCTGAGTTCCCTGAAGGCAGGGATTAAAAATAAATAATCTGAAAGTGGTACTAGCTCAGCTAATAAGCAAAGAAGCAGGGTACTCAAGTTGAGTTGGAAGGCTGTACTGTTGCATTCATAACATTATCCATATGTTAGATAGCTTGTTCTAACCTGGCTGTGCGTGCCTGGCACTACCTACTGAGGACTGGGTTCTAAAGATCCTACCCAAAGGTGAACTCCACAGTATAGCTGCTGTATTGAAATGAGGAGCTTCTATAGCTGGGAATCCAACCTATTTGGCGAAGTCTTCAAGTCCGCTGATCTTAATGTTCTGGATGTACAAAGCTTGCATGAATCAGACCTAGGGGTCCCAAGGAGTAATTTCATTTCACTTAAGACCAGAGATCCAAGTACTTAGCAGCCTGCATGATAATTTAAATCTACCATGATCACATTACTGTCAGCGCATCCCAGAATGTTCTAGGGTACAAATATAAGAGGTCAAACTCTCAGTCAAGTCAGCCAGACAGAAATGCAGTAAGAGGATTTTTTCCCAGCTTCGTTTTCTGTCACTTCACACTTCTTTACTTGGTTTGCTCATTGCAAAACTACAATTCTCCTTTCATGCTCTGAACTGTTAGTTTGGGGTGCAGTGTAGACTTTTCTTTGTTTCTCATAATTCTGTCTTGTTTTTATTTTTTGTATTATTTTTCAGCAGTCAAGGAGAACTGTAAAGTACTACATCTATGTTGATTGTAAGTGGCAGAGCAATACCACCAAGGGTTCTGTGCCCCAGGAAATAACTAGGGCCCTTTATGGCTGGCAGATCTATTCATCTAGAAGGACCTGTTTGTGGTGTACTCCTTTCCCTGCCAGTTGTTTATTCATGCATCAACAATTAAGTGCAATTGAAGGTGAGCTTAGTCTTGCACTTATAGCATATTAAAATTAAAGAGCTGCGATTCCAAGAATTTCACTCTCCTTTCTCAAACCAAAAAGAAGAGAAAAACCTGAGCAAAGTGCAGCAGGAGATATGATGGCTCATTCAACTTATATAATTAAATATAGAGATTCACAAGAACAAAGGGCACCTGAGTAAATGAAAAGAAAAGCCTATGTGAAATAGATGCATCTCTTGAGCTGCTTCATATGGATTAGAATGGTGTGAAGGCTTATCAATCAAAGCAAAGATGAATATGGCTGTGAATGAAACATTGGCCAGAGTGCACTTCTGGTTTGAATTCAACAAAGAGTAAAAACTGTGATAAAGACTTTACATCAGTGAAATGGGGTGGTAGCTTTCTTAGACCTTAAAGAAAATGACTGTCAAAGTCATTGAGAGTTTTTGCATTAGCATTAAGTGATGCTAAATTGGAGTGAGATTGTGTCCACAAGGTGTATGTCACCATCTTAGCCAGACAGGAGGACCACAAAGTGTCTGTGGTACAGTGCAGCAGAGAGGCAGGACAGGGAAGTGAAAGTTGTGGGAACATGAGTGACTACAGGCAGTGGTGAATCAGAAACTTTCAGCAGAATTGAAACTAATCAAAGCAAGCAGAGAGAGTGAAACAAGCAGAAAAGAACAGCGCATCCCTGCTAGCATTATAGCAAAGGCACTGAGACAAACTCAAACCTGAAATAAGTGTGAGTGACTCATATGTATTTCAGTGGGAGCTGAACCTGTTCAGACTTGTGCAGAGGTTGGTCCAGTTAAGCATGAATTATTTCTCAGGGCACAGATGAGAACATCTCTACTTGTCCAAGGAGTGATTTTTGTTGCAAGAAGCCTCTTGTTTCAATTCTTGAGATTTCCCACAAGCGCCAGCTGAGTTCAAGGCAATTCAGCATCTGTAAGGCACTGGCTGTGAGTGTCAAGGAGATAAGGTTCTCAGGCCAATAAGAGTTTAGAGGAACAACACGTTCTTGACTTTCTTATCAGAAATTAACCCATATTCCAGGCCATCCCAGGCCATCCAGATACATCTGCAGGGTAAACACGTCCATAATAATTGAGTGCTCATGCCCTGCTTTGTTAAGCCCTCTACTAGTTCAGAAGTCAGTAGGGGTAAGTAATAGATCCTGGAGCCAAGTGAGATGATTGTATACTCATTTACATTTCAATGTCCACATTGCTCTTCTAGTTCACAGCTCTTTTATGGCAGCATTGATGATATAGGGGCACTAGGAACAAAGTGACAGATCTAAAGGTGCATGTCTGTGTGCTAAGCTGCCTCTACAGCAATTAAAAAGCACTGAAGTACGTGGGACCCTTGAAAAAATTATCTTCAGAACTGTGAAGCTTCAGAAGTTCTAAGCACTAGCAACCTTGCTGCTTTGCCCTGTTCTCCAATCTCCACGTACTTTATCCCTTCTGCCTTATTAAAGCGATGGTAATAAAATGTGCGTGTGCAGTGGTGTCAGTGGTACAGCTTCTGGTGCTACACAAAAGGAACATCTGTCTTGATTATAGTATGAGTAGTCTGAGTGCTTAAATGACAGGTCTGTGCTGAATATCAGTCTTAATTAGCAATAAGCAGAGATTCCCATGCAAGAAGTGGGAATGTTAAGATTGGAAAAACTTTATGAACTTGAGACGGTAAGTTGAGTACTAGGGCTTACTGCTAACTTCTGGCTAATTAATTTTCAACAATTGGCTGGGCCTTTACCGGTCTCAAAGGAGCTGTATTCCATATCAACATCTGTAAACTTCAAAGCCTATAGACCAGTGTTACTAGTTCTGATGAGTAAGGGGTCATTTCATCAGTGAAAAATGCTGCAGAGCCTGCAAGCAACAGTGCCCTGTTGTGATACTCCCTCTGGAAGCCAGTGCAGAAGCACTGCAGAAGCATAACATGCAAATGCAGTATTCCCATATGATGATGGGACCTCTTATTGCCATTACTTTGGAGGGTCGAAGAGGGATTTGGGAGGCTCCAAGCAGTCAGGAAAGGGTCCTAGAGAATAGGGTGTGGAGATCTGTTAACCCTTTCCTCAGTGTTTGGCACATGATTGTGACTGTGTGATTTATTGTGCCTAAACCTAAGTGGAAGGTAAAGGATCTCAGAGCCTTAGATTCCAGGATGGCAACATATGGGGCTAGAGAGAGTCACGGATAGATCCAGATCCACAGAGGACATTCACATTGCTTGAGACATGCATTGTTCCACCTTTAAATTTGGGGGGGAAAAAAGGCCTGCTTTAAGTTGCTAATCCATTGTTCCACAAACTATGCTGTTTCTTAGAATAACCGTAGATTTTTTTGCTCAACTAGCTGCTCATGGGTTAAATATTATTTATGCTTATTTCTTTCTCTTATAACTGTAAGAATAACTCAGTCTTCTCCACTAGACAATTCTTGGATATTAATTGCAGGTTTATTACCTTTCTTGGAAGTGTTCATTGTTTGCACAGCTGAGCTGTGTATCTCAGGAGAAGATAAATAAATGTTCTTGTCCTATGAAATGTCAGTGACAGACTTTCAGGCTTAGCAATCAATTTAACTGGGTCTTTTCAGAGAAGGGAAAACGGGACATTTGGTTTTGGTTAAGGAAAATCCTTTCCAGCATCACTGGAGGCAGCCAAAAGAGCAGTTTGATGTGAGAGCCACAGGGCCTGGCTTTGAAAAATATCAGAAAGATATTTTTTATCTTTATTTTTTATCTGCTTGGCATGGTTGAGCATTTCCTAAACAGAGCTGCAAGAGAGGCAAGTATCTGGTAGAATTAGTTGCCTGTAATTTTTTTGAGGTGATGACTGAGTGTTAATGGCTGCAGCAGAGTAGAGATCAGAAAGGTGGGAAGAAGTTTTGTTTTTTTCACCAAAAAATATAACTGGTAAAGTATCTCAAAAAAACTCAAAAGAAGAGCCACATGCAGATGCTATCTTAAGGCATTGATACCTCCCAGAAAGTTTCAACTGCTAAGAAAACATATTATGGAAAGTTCAGGTGGCTGTGCCAATAATGACACAGATACCTTGTCTGAGACTTCCAATTCTCCTTTTTAGTAGCTTGAAAATGTCAAATTCGAACTCTTCAAACAAAAGTATGTTGCCCTGCTTGTCAAGCTCAGGTTGAACTTGGTTTTGCTGTGGTTTTTTTAGCTTTCAACTAAAGCACTTCAGCTCTTTCTCACCACAAAGTGTGTCTTGTGCTTTTTTAATAGAATGGTTAAACTTTATTTACTTGCTGTTTAGGAAGGCAGTTACCACAAATGTGCAGTGGCCAATTGTGTGAAAATAGCCCAAATTTAGTCAGAAAATCTCAGAAAATCTGTAACACCATCTACCATGGAGAGACTTGTCAGAGTTTGTCAGCTCAAGTCAGGGAATAGTCTGTCGGCACTGAGCATGTTCTGGCATAGGCCAACCTCTGAGCAGACCATCATTGCAATTCTTCCTCCTACTGATGGGCAAAAGTGGTGAGTTCCCCTGGAAAAGTCCAGAGGAACACCATTTCCTGTGCTCTTATTGATTCTCTGTCTGCTACACCAGCTGCAGGAAGTAAAAAGAAAAAGCAGACTGATCTTAGTTTGGAGATGGAAATAAGGAGGGAAGGAGATTTAATCAGAGTAGGATGTAGCACAGATGGGTGCAGAACCAGGATCTAGGACCAGCCCGGTTTTTCCAGGAAGGGTAAAATCTGGAACCAAAGGTGAGCAGAGGGAAGAATCTTGGACTAGGACAGAGAAAGGCAGGAGAGGAATTAGATGGAGAAGAACCAAGGGAAGGAGCATCTAAACAACCCTTAAAACACCCTCCCCACAGAACTGTATGTTCCTGAATTGCGGTGCTGCTGTGCTGTCAGGAAGGACCTGTGAAGCCACCAGCAGTGGGTAACTCTCTCCTGCTAGAGGCTTGGACTGAAGGCAAGGCATGGCAATCTTCCAGTGCTGCAGTTGCTGCTACTGGGGGCTTTTCCTGGGAAACCACTGAGCATTGTGCCTGTGGTGAATCAACTGCCATTGATTCACTGATCTTGGGGAGATACTTGGATATGTGTTGTTCTGGATAGAGTTCAAGGTTTGGACCAAGTGTTGAAACAGGGCTTGGATGACTCACTGAGTGAAAACTGCAAGACTGGTTGGTTGAGCACTGAGCAGAGAATGGCCTGATCCAGGGGTGGTAGGCAGCTTGGGAGCCAAGCTAAGGCTGCATGGACATTTTCTAACCAACTGCTGCTGCACAGGCTGGTTTCAGGTATCTGATGTTCATGAAAGGCAACAAGTAGCCAGGCAAGGCAGTGAGAAAGGCAAGGCAGCCTGGCTCTAATAGAGGAGGGAGGCACAGACCTTTTGGGGACATACCAGGGCAGGGGTGAGGGCTGGCAGAGTGGAATTTAGATCAGCGTGAATGAAACTGACAGGTTTCATGGAGCCTGAGTTTGACTAGATAAACAGGTAGAGATTGGAAGCTAACAACTGGGATTGACAGTGAGGGCCAGGAAGCAGCAGGGTATCTTAGTTGTGAGCACCAGGAAAAAAAAAACACCAGCAAAATAAAGAGAAATTCAGTGTTAAGAACAGAAAAGCAGGCATCAAGTAACGTAGAAAAATGAGGAGAAAACAGAGTATTTACTCGTTGCTATTGGGGACCGCTTTTCCTGGAGACAGAAGGAAGGCTGGGGCCCAATGGAAAAAATAATGTGTAATAGTTCATAATACAAAGAAGGCTGAACTAAAATTGCGCAAGCAGCTCCTCATCTGCGGAGGTGGGAGAGGATGCTGAAAAGTTAAATTAAAGTCAGAGGAGTAGATTGGTATTTTTTGTTTGTTCTGAGGGTTTTTTTTGTTTTCAAAAGGAGGATAAGTAATTACTGCAACAATGTAATAGGGTATATAACGAATGACTAATTAATTCACTTCCCCTTGGAACCTCCAAGTCTCCTAAAAAGACAAACCTAACCAAGATGTAATCTAGTTTACACAGAATTTATTGCTGGAGCAGGAAATTATTACAGGGTGCATTGTGGCCTATGTAAGAGGGGCATTCATGCAATTATTCCTAGATGTGGTCTCTCATCCTTACATTCTGGCATTTCTACATGTGGTGTGCTTGGCCACAAGTTTAATCTGTTCCTTTTACGGTCAGATTTGCATGTGCATGCAAAACTGCAGAAACGAGCAGAAAAGATTTTACTGGGTTGGTGGCAACAGAATCAGCTTTATTGGCTCCTCTCTGCTGCACAGGCGAGGCTTTGGCAGCGTGAGCATCGCAGGAAGCGCCAGAGGAAGGGTCATTTGGGTAGGGCCCAAATCCCCCCCTGGAGTTCCAAGGTCAAAAGGGACTAGATTATGCTAGAAGATGCTTTTGGCTCTGTGCCTGCTTGGTCCCATTTCCAGCCTTCCCTGTGCAAATTGGCTGCTAAGAGGAAGCTGATCTTGACCTTCAGGCATACGCTCATTCCTTGTGACAAGGAAGTTCTCCTGCTGCCTAGACATAGGCAGAAATGATGTGGCAAAGGAACAGGGAGCAGAGTTGGAAGGGCTGGTGGAATAGAAGGAAATCTCATTTTTCTTGCAAAAAATGAGCATTATATTGGAGCCTTGAAATATACCTGAATCAATGAAATAATTTTGAAATAATTTTAAAATAATTTAGGAAACCACTGGAAAATCTACTGCAGAGGGAGTGGTTGGCCCATGGGCTCTGAGTGGTGCTGTCACACTGGGCATCTGCAAGTCTTTCACCGCGCTGTACGGTGCCTCTGCACAGATTTTTTTGTGGAGGCAAATGCGGGGCTGGTGCAGAGGTTGGGGGCAGCTGCAGGGCATGCAGGCAGAGCCTGCAATTGCCGGCTGAGCCTGGACCATTTTATATTGCTGCTGCTGAGAGATCAGCATCTCTTGAGGTAGTTGCAAGCCCTTCTCTGTCAGGGTGGCACAGTTCTGCTGTTGGCTGTCATGGTGTAGTTAAAGATACAGAAAATCAGAACAGAATTTGGCCAATAATGTCCTGTCAGTAGTAGTAATAAGGTAGTTTAGCTAAACTAAACTACCTTAAATATTGAGCTTCTTACTGCTGTGATCTCGTACCAAGTGGGCCATCCCTACTCTGGTGTGGATTTCTAACCTGCTCTGCCCGAGTCAATGGTGGAAGGAATATTTGTGTTTTTAAAAACTGCAAATGCATTTGGCAGCAGGATCTCCTCTCTTCCTTTCTCCTCTCTTTCTTTCTACTCCATCCAATTCTCTTCCCCCTCCCTACCACTCACCCTGCCTGGGAGCAAGCTGCTCCTAGGAGGAGCCAGCCGCTCCCCATCCCCAGCAGACACCCTCCTGCTGGGGCAGGAGCAGCAGGGAAGGGGGAGCAGGGATGGGAGAAGGTGCATGCTTTGCAGTCCACAGCCTTGTCTGGGGCTACAAAACCCAGAGCCTGCTAGCATTTTGGAGAGTCCACAGATCAGTCCGTGCCTTGGGTGGAGACGCACGGAGGCCAGTGTGCTGGGGCCAGACTCGGTGGCCTCTGCTATCTTCTGGCACAGAGGGCTCCGCTCCTCCCAGCGCTTGCAGCCAACTCCCTCGCTGCAGCCACCAGTAAACAGGAGTGGTTTTGTGTGAAATCCAGTAAAATCTAGTTTGGATTTTAAGAGATCTCTACTGAACTTCTATGAAAAGATGTCCTGATTTCTGCAAAAGCTGGATGGATATTCTGCACAGGCCTGCCTGCCCGTGGCTTAGACACTGATTTCATGGGGTATTGGTGAGACCCTTAACTGGTGCAAAACTGCTCCGTTGTCTGTAATGAAGTCACATCAATAAAAATCTGAGGGATGTCAATAGAGTATGAAAATCCCACCGTCCTGCCATCATTTGGGCTAGATCTTTGGGCAAATTTTTAGAGTTAGAATTATGCGCCTGAAGATGTGCATAGAGAAGGAAGGGAGTGTTGTGAAGGCTATGACTGAAGGCCTGTCAAAAATCTCAAACACAGGTCTGGGCATGCCCTAGGGCTGAGAGATAGGCTAAGCAGTCCTCTGCGATCCCTTCCACTCCTATTTTTCTCCAAGTTCAAGGCACTGGAAAATCAGATTCTCTTTCGGTTTTTGTCACTGGCAGTTTTTCTGAAGAGATATACAGTGAAAAGCAGCTGAGAAATGGGAGGCTGTCACCTGAGAGAATCTCTCTCCCTTTCAGCTATTTTGGATTCCAGATAATTCCATTTATGTGCACACATTAAAAAGTTTCTGTCCTAAGAATCTGGATGAGGTTACCAAGTCCAGCCAGCACTCTGAATTCATATTTGCAGATCTTGGAGGGTTCTGTCCATGACACAAGCATTCAAAGTCAACCAAGCCAAAAAACTTTTTGCAGAACACATAAGAACTGTCTTATAGTAATAATTTCTTTGTGCACTGCCTACAGTGCCACAAAAATCTTATCCCTTTTAAGTATGGGCAAGGTGTTAATATTCTTGGCTGGCTGGAAACCTAACAAATATATTTGACATCTGCCTTGGCTATGTTTCTTGTTGGATCTGCCAAGCATTCTTTAGATGTCAAGGTCTGGGTTTTATATGCAGGGAAGTGCATGATATTTTGAGGGCGTAGATTTAACCAGTTTTGCACAAAATGTACTAGTTACGTAAAAGTCATATTTTAAAATTAAATTGGTGCCTTATGGAAAATACTAAGTACAGAACCAGGAGCCATAGCTCTCTGTTTATGCATAGTGCAGATACAGTCCTAGGACTGGCTTTGCAGGCTTCTCCACCCTCATATGTTACTGTGCTTCAACCATGACCTGAAGGGTTGGTTCATCTGAGAGGTAAAGAGGTAATTGGATTTCCATGTCCACTCACCTAACAGGAGTTTCATCTGTGGCAGAGTCTGGTTTGTTTTCCACTTTGGATGTCTGTGTGAATATCTCATTGCAAAAAGCCTAAGCAGCGATAACACCAGGCATTTTGCAAAGTAGGCTAGCGGATTTCTCCCTGGCTCCCTGAAGTTCCATTTGTTTGTGTTCATAATCAGAGAAGAGAGCTTTACCTGAGGTGAATGTCCACCTCTTCACTTGGACCATGCACTCATTTCACTGCTATTATTGCTAGCCTTGGAGTTCCAAATCCCCCAAACTAGATCCTCCTGAAAAGTAGGTGAACTTGAATTTCATGAGACTGAAGAAAAAAGACGGGGGAACTCTTTATATTTGCCTTTCAGATTTTCAGCCTTCAGAGGTCTTGGATGCTTTCTAAAACATTTTTCAACTGCTAAAAAAGAAAACAAGCTTTTTCTTTGGTGGGTAGAACAGCATGACCTGTAAAAAGATCTGATATTCTTATGCAATCACTTGACTCCAGTATCAGGGTCTTCATAAAAAAATGTCAAATATCTTACAGTTTCTGTTAAAAATGTAAGTGCTAGCAACATGGCTGCTCTGTCAGCTCCATCAGGAGAAGATGGCTGTGTGATACAGTGCCTATAATCTGTATTGGCTGGAGCATGAGCCAGAGTTGACTGTGCACAGCAGCCTCTTCTCAGATCAATGTCCTCACCAGGAGAGAGCTGCTGTTGTTCTTCTATTTAACTAATGTAACTTCTCCCCTAGTTCCGCAGCTCATGCCCAAAAGTGTGATGTTATAACTTTTTGAAATTAGACAACTGGAAAACTGAATTGTGATAATATATTCAAGAAACGGTATTTTGTTGGAAAGCATAACTGTGGGGCCTTACAAAGACCGGTTGCTTCCTGTTCATCTCCCGTGAATACCTGGTGGCACACCTCGGGACCAGGCTGCCTGTGGGTGAGTAACGCTGCAGCCAGAGCCCGTGGGTGGTATGACACAGGTCTCTCTCAGAAATGCTGTTATTTCCAAAACCACTTCGTTTGGAGCAATGCTGAATTCTAGAGCCTTTGCAACCTCTTTCATTGCAGAGCGGAAGGGAAACATCCCTGAAGCTGGAATATTTTCGTTTGCTGGACTTCTGAAAGTGTGTGTTTAGACAGTGGCAGGTTACCTCAACTCCCAAATCAGCCTCTGCTTTGTCAAAAGAGGAGCTGTTAAACTCTACTGTACAGTCTCTAAATATTGCTTTGAACTGGCTTGCTCTGACTCTGCAGGCTCCCAGCTCTGCTGGGGGGTCCTGTGTGCGAGGAGCAAATCAAACTCACACAGAAGCTGGTCTGTACTGGGAACTTCCAGTGAGGCCAGCAGGGACCTGGCCTGCCGGGAGATAGTTATGACGTAGTGTATTTATTGGAAATGTGTGTTTTCAAGCAATCACTGTCTGCCTACCTTTTAAATCAAACTACCTCCATTCCTTCCAGTCCTGACAGCTAGATAAAGGAGCTACAACGAGGAAAGAAATTGAGTCTTTTAATTTTTATTTTTTTTAAATTTTCAAATTAAAAAAATAATTGTCTCTGAGATCTGATGGCAAGTAGCAAACAAACAACCCTTTTGTAACAGTTATGAAAAATGAAAAATTGAAATTCCTTAAAGACATGGCTCATGGTGGACACAGAGGTTCTTAAATATGGTGGTCTTATCTGTTGTCATTTTGTGCACAACTAAGATATATTTGTCATACTTTTATTTTAGTTAATAGAGACTAAGGAATTTCTGAACAACAGCCATGAAATGGAAACTGAAGTTATCATTCTTGCCACTGGCTTTTCCGAACTGTAGCAGACCTGATTGGATGCTTTGTTGAAGTTTAGAGTGTAAAAATACATTGAATGAATATGCCTTTACTGTGAGCAGCAGATACGGATTATTACTAGGTACATTCCATAATGGAAAGTCCCAATTTTTAGGTGGACATGGATCCACCCTGAACACGTCTTTATTTATTTGTAGGATTGTTTCCTGTTTTTTCTTATCACAAATTTTCAGCTGTGAGTTAAAATAAAGCAGCAGGCTATGACGTTGCAGCCTCTAGACTAAGGGATGTGAAGAGGCCTTTTCATCAACTTTTTGAAGGAGCTGGACAGCTGTCATGGGTATATGGAGTCAAAGAAGACATCTACAGCCTCCTTCCTTAACTCAGTTGTTAGTTCAACTCCATTGAAGCAGAGAAAATAAGAGCAACAACAAACCTGGTGTATTTTACAGTGATTTTTAGCCTGGTTTCACATGGAAATACACATCTGTGTCCTCCTCTTCTCCTTCCTCTTTTGGAGCTGCTGGCCAAAGTCAACAACATTTGACTGAATGGGAGAATTTTCAATAATAGTTAAGTTCTTACCAGTTTCCTAAAAATAGGAGGCCAGGGAGAGCGGAGTTGGATTTGAACATTTGCACTTTTGCCTCTAATAAATCTTTTGATCCTTTCACTCATTCCTCCTGCATAGGTTCTCTGAGGTTTTTTTGCTAAGGATTTAGGAAGAATAAATGACATAGAATTCAGCCGTTCTACTTGGAGATGAGAGGAACTCTTTATTTGCATTAACTTATCAACAGATGAATCTTTAGTTTGTGGGTGTCAAAATTGAAGTGGATTAAGTGTATGTACATTTTTTTCTTTAAGGCCAGAAGGAACCACCATGATTATCTAGTATGGTTTCCATGGCATAAGTCATCAAAGGTCAATGAGTAATTTCTTCACCTAACTAAAAGTTACTGTTGAAGCTGCACGATTGCTTTCAGAAATGCATTTTATCCTGGTATTTGATAGAGAGTTCATGACATCTCAGTACATTCAAAGTGACCAGTTATGATAATTCATTACTCAGATGGGTGGAAAAATTTTCACTTTATTTGTTTACTTGTATTTCTATTTGTTTATTTGTATTGAATTTATCTACCATTATCTTCAGCAAATGGATCTTGTATTTCCTTGATGGGTTCAAGTCTGAAATGTATTCTGTATTCAGTCTGTAAAAACTAACAGCCTTAGGCAGCCTCCTCCAGTCCTCTGACCCCAGGACAATGAATCAAAAAAACCCCAAATTTAAAAAAAAAAGTTGTGAAATAAAGAAGAAAAAGAGGAGGTTGTGCCCACCAGATTCTTTAAGGAAATGAGGACCAAAGTGATTTTTCAGGTGGGTTGCCCGTACATAAATGAGATGCCTCTGAAAGAATCCAAACTTTGTCAAAATCAGCACTTCATTACAAGCCATTGAAGCCGGTTTAAAGCTTCCATTGAGAGCTGTTCATTGAGAGCATGAGGCATTGTCTTCACACAGAAACCCGGGGTGATTTATACAGGCAGGGAGTGGGTTCCTGTCCAAAGTCCAAAGTTAAAGTTACTTGTCCAAAGTTAAAGTTACTTGTCCAACTCTTAAACAAGATGGATAATTTACATGTTGGGTATAATTAACTGCAAGTGTAATTGCAGCTGAAGTCTTTTACCAGGCCTGAGCTGGTGGCAAATACACTGGAATACCACTGTGATGTGTCTGTCTCTGTGGCCTCTGCAATCAAATGATAGTCTTTTAAGAATGACAAACTCAACTGCTTTTAAGCAGTAATGTGGTCCCAGGTGTTCATTGTGTTCCAGGCAATATGTAACGTCCTTGGCGTGTTCCTTTTGTGTGCTGCATTCTCATAGCCAGCATAGAAAGAGACACCCATTTTAAAGTGAGTCTCTTGAAAACATGCTGAAACACTTCTCCCAAAGACCTTTCAACATGCACAGTGCTGATTATGATGGAAGGGGCCAGCAGTGCCTTTTGGTGACCTGTGGAGCAATCACAGGGTCTGCAGCTTTGTAAGCCTCCAGCTCTTGCTGTTGGTTGATTAAAGCCCCTTCTCTTGCACAGCTGCAGCACTGTCCTTGGCACCCTCTAAGCAGCCCTGGGTACTCGTTGCCATGCGGGAATGCTCTGCAGAGTGCCATGTACCTGTATGGATTCATCCGAACAAAAAAATTTGGAAAAATTTGTCATCCTTTTAAGAATGTATCTCAATATGGAGCTTGTTTCCATCTTAGCCTCTTAAGGAACATCTGTTCTGAGTAAGACACTGTCCAGGCTGCTTTCCCGTGTCAGGTAGTTAAAGGTTTTAAGTCAATAAACATCAACTACTGTAGAAGTGGCAAAGCATGTAAGAAAAATGGGTTAAATGAGACTAGAACTCTAAGGGCGAACAGACCAGGATAGTGTCGACTGCTGAAACAGGAATAGATGAAATATTGCCATGGCTACTGTTGTCAGACCCTCCAGACAGCTTGGCCTAGCAATGGTGAGAACTGCAAGCCATAGAAGATGGCAAAACAGAGTCGCTGTTAGTTAAATAATCTCAGTTCAAGCTGTCCTTTGCCATGGGACCGAATTTTGTTTGAGAACTGAGGTCCGGATTGTAATGCAAACACTTACTCATTCACATTACATTTCTGGATTGCGTGAAGCATGTCAGAAAATAAAGTAGATTTGTGAGGCTGCTCTAGGGCAAAGCAGACAACAATGCAAAGCGGGCCTGGGAGGGTTACTTTAAGTATGGTTCCTAAAGTAATGATGTTTTGCCCTGGATGGGTGCAGACCACCTACTACACAAGTCTTCCTGGCAAAACCACTACCTGAGCCTTGTCTTTCTTTCCTCGTGCCCCTCTCCCTCCCCTTTATTTTCTTTTTTTTTTCTCTAGAAGTCCAAGAAGATGTGCATCCTAAAAGGGCTAACACTAAAATCAGAAGAGGTACCACAGATTGTATTTTAGTGTTTTAGGTTCACTGAGATCACGCCGTGGTCATACAGGACAGACATCTAGTGTTGTGGGTTGGATTGCTTCATTAGCTGAAGGACAAGGTCTGGGCTTGAGAGACACCAGGGAGTAAGAGATTGATTTATTTATTTTTGCCCTCTATGCTTTTATTAATATGGCCTAGTCTGTCTCTAAGGATGCCGCTGCTGAAACAAGAAACTTTTTCTTTCCCAGCCTCCCTGCTGGGACTACTTACATGTGTATTAGTTACTGTCAGTATATACTGTTAGAGTATCATGAGCATCTGGCTGGTGGGAAGTGTTCCGTGGCCATAAAAAATGCTGGCTAGAAGCAACACCTCTCTCCTGACTCTGCTAAGTTGGAATCTGAAGAGTGAAAAGCTGTGAAAGATATTTCCCATCCCCAATCCTATTAGTTGCTTAGACACAACAATCATAAATCACATTTATGATTTTTGGTGAAAGGGCTTTGCAAACAGAACACAAATACCAAATAGTTCTGTGGTGTGTATTTTTATTGTTGACTTGCACTGTGTTCATGAGAATAAAAAAAATATAAGGCTTCTACTCAAGCAGAAGCAGAATATGCAAATGTGCATGAACTTACCACTACTACCATTGGATGGTTTTCAATTTATTTTTTTTTCTTTTAGGTCCCTGTGAATACCTCATTCTAAAATGAAACAAAAAATAGCTAAAAATCACAAAAAAAAAAAAGACTGCATTTTCATGTTTAATTCCTTTGTCATTACATTTAACCCTTATTTTCCTTTCGTATTGTACATTATAAAAACATATCTGCTGTGTATATAGGTGTGTATTCTAAGTGAAAGGAGCACACTGAATTCTTCTACCTTGGAAAGATGTAGATTGCTTTCTTTGTTTTCACCATCGTCCTGATCCAAAGCTCAAGGAAAGAAACTGTCAAGAGGCATTACTGTGGGCCCATGCCTCACAGACGCTAGAATGACTTTCTATGCATGGTGGGAACGTAGAATTTTCCATTCTATTATTTTCCTTTTTAAAAGGACATGCAGTGTGTACTGGGTTATTTTTTAAATTATTTATACAACTGTATCCTGACAAGCTACAGCTTCCTCCAGTGTAAACATAGCTACTGGTTGTTTCTATAGTGTTTAGCTATGTTTGTAAGGTTCGGAAAGAATCGTAAGATAGCGTGGCATGTTCTTTTCAAAAAAATCACCCCATTTATTTTCTCTAAAAACTTTTGGTCAGATTCTGATCTCAGTTACACCACCAGTTACAGTGGAGCTGCCTCATATCCACCAGTGGACCTGTGCTGAAAATAGTTCCCAGCAACCTCTACGCTGGGAGCAAGGCTGGGTAGGTACACGGTCTTGTATAGGGCTCTGCTAAGAAGGTTGTACTCTAGGTGTGTATGCATGTGTTTAAAACCACTTATGTCCAGCTCATTATATTTTTTGGACATTTTTCTTATGTCAACTGCATAACTTATGGTTACTTGTACCATGAAACTTATTTTAGGTAACCCATGGTTTTGGTTTTGTTCAACACTGTACCTCAACCCTGGCTCTAACCATTCTTGTATCCTCAGAATCTCCTGAGTTTGCTCCAAACATTGTGAATTTAGGCCATTGTCACAGCAATATGTATTTTGAATTGCCATATACATTTTCGAGTGAGTTCCAGGCCCTTGAGGGCAATGGCGCAATTACAAATCTTTACCACTCTGGTATATTCAATCTTGAAATTCTGACATCAGGCTCTTGTCGTATATTAAAGGCCATTTTTTCTGTTCTGGGCTTCCATTTGCTAGAGATGATTGAACCACTGTAATGCATTGATTTCTAAAGTGCTTTGTGATATCTTGAGCATGAATGCAGGCAAAATCAAATTCTGGTCTGTCAGGTGCTTAAAAAAAATTCATCTCATGGCTGAAAAAATCACTGACCTGTCACCTGTTTTTGTGCTGACATTTTCCATGGGTAGCACAAAGGGTCTAAAATTGCTTGGGGCATGGGAAAAACAATATAGGCAGCCTTTGATTTTATAGGACATTTCCTTCCCATCAGCTATCCCACTTTTCAAACTTTCTTAATAGTGTTTTTTTTCCAAAACTAAAGCTTTTTATAAGAAAATGTATTGCCTGCAAAATCAGAATCCTCTGGATTTTTTAATGAAATCCAAACTTCAGTTTTGCTGCAAAGGATCCCAATGTGAGTTTGGGAACTGTTGCTTACCCAGGGCTAGAGCACTACATGGTGTTTTCTAGCTAAGTAAAAATGGGTGTGTTGAGTGTGTTTCTGTGGAGCTACTGCTCATAGTGTCAAAAAAATGGCACAGAACTTTTGATGTGCAGATGATTCACTCTGTCTTGACAGGCTAGTGGGGGATTTTCTATCAGCCAGTGTTGCTACGGCCTGTCACTATTTGCTTGGCTATGTAAAATATACATTCACATTTTCCCACTAATGTCAACAGCTTATAACAATAATCTAGATAAAAAGTCATAACCTTAGAAGATAAGGTGAATACTCAGTTAACTGGAAATACAGCTGTATTCCAGGAGACAGGATTCCTGGAGAGGAAGTATGCAAGAAGCATCACCTGCTGTGTAAGTTTTGCTGGGTTTTTTTGATTTTGTTTTTGTTTCTAGAGGATAAATGTATTAAACAATAGCCTTCTAATTTGTTCTGGGCTTTGGCAGTTTTAGTAATATCGTACACCCTGACAGACAGGAATAAAGCATTGTGACCTCTGGCTAATTATAATAAAGATAAAAATTGAGAGCAAGAGCCAAGAAAACCAGCCCACAATTAAGATTTAATTATGCAATTCAACATTCCTCTCAGCCATCCACTAATTCTACTTTGTAATGGAATTTCTCACAGATGGCTTGGATCCTATAGGCATGGATGAACTGTTAATATTAGAATATTAGCAGATTTTTAAAACTTCTTCCTATCTTAGCTACCATGCTAATGAGGCAGCAATCTTCCCTCAAACTCTATGGGCAGGGTTTGCAACAGTTGGACATGTTTACTCTCCTGCAAAAGTGACTGTTCAAGGAAGTAATGAAAATGTTGCTAGGTACAGTCTTGGAGAAAGAAGATTTCCCTTCCTATCCCTTCTGCAAAGGAAAAAAACAGTGCTTTTGACTTTTTTTTTTCCTCACATCACATAGGAGTAAGCTTCAAGAAGCTTTAAAAACAGTGATGGGGGAAATGAAGTTTTGCAGAAAGCTGCTGCTCTAGAATAGGGAGCAAGAATGTATGAAAAAGCAGATCTGCTACTTTGGATTTAATGGAAGTCACTATTTATAGGATGATCAGTAAAGCTAGCTTCAGACTTCATTTATAAATAGATGAGCATACATTTGCCTTCTATGCCAGAATTTTCCAAACTGCAGTTTCATGCTTCCCTTGTTGTTCTGGTGAACATTGCTGGTGGTTCGTGGACATGTGGCTAGGCATTGGTAGGGGGCTGATAAAATCGTACTCAACAATAGATTCACCTTCCTAGTTAGCAAATCCAACATGTACAATCTATCTAATCCCATTTCAAGAGTGATGAGGGATTGCCTGCACACAGTAAAAACGCTGATGACACTTTTGAAAATGAGATGGGGCTTCTAAGACACTCAAGAACTTTTGACTGCAATTTGAAAGTCAAATTTTATGAAAGGATGATGGCTTCTGTGTGGAAATTTGAAGAAATCCCACAATCTTTGCCATAAGCTAGACAGAGACTGATAGAGTTACACTTAAACTCATTATTCTTGGTCTTCATTGCTGAAAGTTCATAATTAACAAGGCAAATGTTATAGGCCAGGACATTTTTAGAATAAGCAATCTTTCATGGAAGCAGGTGAGAAATCTCTGCCAAATGAGGAAAGGAGGAAAGGGGAATCTTCTTAAAGCTTCCCACAGAATTAAAAGTTTACAACTTGCACTTGCAGACCTGCACCTGAGTGACAGCCCTGGTGTGGTGTGTGTGCAGGATGTGACATGAAAGTTATGTGCATAGGAAGCAGCAGCTTCAAGCTGAAGCTTTGAACATTAAAGCAGCCTCTTTACCTCTGGTAAATAATTCTTGTTAATATGCCTCTATAAGAATAATTTCATCCACCTATACAGTACTTTCATCCATCTATATGGTACCAGCATTAAGGCAGCGAGAGCAGATGACTGCACCTGGATGAGGTTCCACTGATGTCAGACACATCCTTCTACAGGCGAGCATGGTCTGCCTGCATGGAAATGAACAAGGAATCACAGCCTCAACAATTAAAACTGAACATTATCTTAGCAAGATAATCACCACTGAAAGCATTTAAAAATGCTTTAGCTTTTCTAACTTGTTTATGCTGATGGTTTTTTGGAGTATGTGCTGATGTCTTAAACTGACCTTTACCCAGGTTCAGTTTCCATAGGAAAAGTAAGCATATTATCAGAAAAGTAGATAAAATCCAGGAGAAGAGCTAAGAATTTAACTTTTTTTTCCCCTTTTTGTACTTCACTTGGCAAAGATGACTAAATTAGGTACACTGAAGTTCCCTTCTGTTTCTCTCCTGTATCTGTCCTGGAGATCGGTATTTTCTGCCACATTACTAAGAGAGGCTACTTTGCTGTTGATTTCTTCACCCATTTTTGTCTTTCCATGTCTATATTTGTGGGTTGTTTTTTTTAAATTACAAAATCTGAATTTGGCTTTAAAAATAGAGACTTTGTCGTCCTACCAAGTAATGGACTAGCTGTTCCAGTATAACCTATCCAAATACACATTACAACTTCATGTTTTGTCATATTACACAGACTGGCTAACGTGTATTTGTCTAATGCATCTAGAGGAAATATAGGAGTAAAATTACAGTTAAACACGAGAAAAGAGAATAGAGGATAACATGTGGCAACAAGAGCTTTTTAAAGAGAATCGTGCATATTTTCCTAGGACACATAAATGCTGAGGCTTTTGGTCAGCTTACCCTCCCCAATTCTCCTTCAGTACATGTGAGGAAACCTTACTGCGTTAGCACGTCTAATGCATGGGACTGATCCTCAAACTGCTGCACCACAAAGAATGTTTTGAAGGGGCAAGAAACTTCCACCTGCCCACCTCAGGCTTCTTCAGGGAACGTTTAGTTATGTGCATCTCCAACTTGTATGTGCAACCTGCGAGAGAGAGGTTTGCTAGCTGCGTGCTGGCAGCAGGGAAGCCTTGGGAGTGCACAGCTCAGCGTGTGACATAAGTGCTACCCTACTTTAGCTGCCCTTGGGCCTCTGCTGCTGCAGGTGAGCTATTTATTGGTGTGTGAGCTAGCTGGGGTAAACCTACTTTGTGTCTGCACAGCTTCAGGTGTCCCTTTGACTGCAGTTGTAGACATTCTCTGTGATAGGGTTTCTTCCATATGGAGCTTGCAGGACATACAACTAGGTCCCAAGACACTTATTTTATTTTTTAATGTACTGACTTGAACACAATGGAAATGTCTGCAAGGGATGTTGTGGTACGCTGGCCCTGTGCCTCTACCAGTTCTTGCTAATGCTTCCTGTTCCTCCACAGAGCTGCAGGCCCAGCATCAGGACTCCTGCCAGGACTACTCCCGGACACTGAAGATTGCTGTGATGTTGGCACGGAGAACAGGAAGGCCATCTTTTCTTCTCACTGTCAGCATTTCCACTGCTGACTCTGGTGGCGTGGGAAGGAGACAGCAACTGGCTAAGGCCAAGGGAAAGGCTTTTGTAAGTGCCCTGTGCTTTAGCCATTTCCCGGGGTTTGGTATGTAGTGCAGATGGAGAAGCTCATGGGAGGTTAATAGAAAGAAATAGGACTTTTTCAGCAAGAGAGTATTCCTTGACCTCTGATAAGCCACCCGAGAGCAGAGCTGCTAAGAGTCTCCATGTTCCTGCTGTCTGTTTCTTTCTGTACCAGTAGAGACCCTGCCTGTGTCACGTGTGCCATTCTTACCCTACGTTAGGTTACTGGGAAGTACTGTGCATGGAGACACCCCGGAAGTGTGCGTGTTTCCTGATGCAGAATTCTGGGCTTGTCAGCTTCATGGGCTGCTTGTAGAGAGAAGGAAAATCAGGGAGTGAGGATCTAACAGGTTTCTGTTTGCAATGACTGTTGTGAAACAGAAATGCACAGGGAATGCATTGCTACAAGCTGTTATTGAAGGTAAGGGTGTAGCACAGAGCTAGGTGTTCCTAAGATGAGAAGAAATAGAATTATGTGAAGAAGAAATGTTTGTGATAGAGATGCTGTCGTGCTTCCAGACAAGCCGTGCACATAGTGAGGAAGCTAAGAATTTTTCCTTTAGGCACATTGTTGTCCATCTTTGATTTTCTTCTCAAGATCTTGGCCAAATCTGCTATGAGACAAAGTGCTAGCCTAGATTTGTGCCTTTGAGCCTCACTGTGTGTGTAGGCGTAACAGGTGGAGGAAAGGTGTGTGTGGTGGGAGGAACGTGTCTCCCATCTCAGTTATCCTGTGACCCTGTGTAACTGGAAATTTCTGATAACGTAGTGCTTTTTCAGTTTAATGGTGTAGCTAGGAACTTTTTCATTGTAGTATTAATATTTTTGTGCGTATTTCTTCCATCTTTTTGGAAACGGCCACCATCCTTAAATAGAATGTTTCTGGTTTTAGTATTGTCTTAACACTTGTGACTCTCAATATCTGATCTAGATCTGCAACTTTTGTTTCTGTTTAGAAATCCCTTCTTGCAATTTCAGTTCACACAAAGATGATCAAAATGCCTTAGATGCTGAAAGGGTAAAACTCTACACTAAATGCTTTCATTTTGTTTTGAAGAATGCATGAGGTTATTTAAACTATAATTTATTTTAAAATGATCTTTCAGAGATTTTGGAATGTGTTTACCTTTGCATCCTACGTAGTGTTTTCCTCTTGGTGAAAGTGTTAATATGCATATGGGTATATTTCTGCAGGATGAGGACCAGGCAATATTATTGAGCACAGTGGCTTAGTAGATTTTCAAAAGAAAAAAATATTAAATATTTCTTCAGTTGGGAGAAATCCATGGCTGAATGGAGAAAATGTATGAGAGAAAAAATCCCCACAGCTCAGGCTCCCAAGCCAAAGCTGGCTACAAAGTAACAGGTAGAAGGGGAGTGACTTCCCCCAACATTGCTTTGCTGACCCTTTCCTTTAACAACAATTTCTAATATGGCCGTTCATTCTCCTCCTTTCAGTTTGATTAAAGGAGTGGGAATGTGGCCACCAGATCGAACAACCTGTTTGTCTAACTTGTTTACTTGCTGGTACTAGGAAGTGCCGGTATTTTAACTTGAAAGCGTTCCCACCTTAATTGTCATGGAGTTGTTGGATTTGGCTTTCTAACCCTGCGAGCTGAAGGTTCACGCTGTAAATACTAAAAAATATGTGCAGTAATTTTTAAAATGAAAGTGGCATCCTCTCTGTCAAACCTGAAGAAGATGCTGTCTTTAACCATCAGAGGCAAAATATTTGTACCAACCTCATTCTTTACAAAGCGTGCCCTCTTTAAAAAGAAGAAAATGGCTATCAGTAACTGGGATAACTGGTTAGAGCTCACAATACCCCTGCTATTCTGGTTCTTGCTTCTTCAGGCATTTGTTCCTACCCAGTTATTTCCATGATAATCAATAGCCCACTCATCTTTGAGCTATGTGAATTAAGACAGACAGAATCTTAAAAGACACTGGGTGCTCTTGCTCATTGCCTTATATTACAATCGTTTTTTCCTGCCTGCTTGTTTGAGAGATATTAATAGTTGAGTGAAGGATGATTTTTTTCCTGATGTTTCTTAACATCTTAGCATTTGAACATTTAAAAAAAAACAACGTATAAATGTATATAGACACATACATCATTAAGTTATCTGAATTCCTGTTACTGATGGCTAAAGTATAAGCAACATTTATGCTAGACCAAAAACCTGATAAACTTTATCATTCAAAGCCTGAAATGTGCACTTGCTTTTTTCTTATTGTTCACAGCCAAATTTTTCAGCTTTTTCTAGGAGCAAACTCTAGTTGGGTTAACGAAAATTGTTTTGTAAAATATTTTAACATATAGTCCACATAATAAAAAAACTGTGTAGAATTTTTCATGGTTTTTGGGACAGATTTAGTGATCTTATTGATCAGGAGCTTTGTCTTAATCCTGCAGATATTCCAGCTAATTTCAGTACCACTGTCTGGGGGAGTTCAGGAAGGCTGGAAGAATTGTTTTTATTTATTTTTCTTTTCTCTCCATATATAACTTTTAAAAGTGATTGAAGTGATTGACTTGCCCTTTGTTACAGTAATGATTAAGAAGGAGTTTGCTTGGAATTACTATTGTTGTTAAATTAATAAAAAAACAACAATGGCTCTTTTAACCTCTCTACTAACACCATTTACATTACATAGAAGCAAGTACCTTCTAGTATCTATCTGGAAACCCTAATTCTGGGTTTTTATTGTACAAGATGAAGTACAAGTAAATAAAAGTGTGCTGTTTTAGATACTTCAGCATCTAAGAGTGTGGTTAGATAAGGTGATTGAGCTGATCTGTCAGTCTGCTGCTGAAAGCTGGTTTAGCTTACTGGACCAGCAGAGCTTCTTGTTGCTGACTTAGGTTTTACCAAGGTGGGGAGGGATCAGTGCAAGAACCACTGCAAGAGAAGCAAGAAAATGGGGAGGGGGACAGGTGGCCTCTTACCTGTTTTATTTTTACTGCATCCCAAGAACTGGATATGAACCGCCACAGGTGACAGACTTGGAAGTACACACTTAACTCTTGTAAAGATACTTGTAGGCTTGATGGTGATGGAACATTTTAAAGAGGCTTTCTGAATGCCTGAGGAACTTTTCCCAAGTTTGAGGGATTTAGGAATGAGAGAAAGCAGGAGGTTACTTGTCTCATATCCTAGACAAGTCAAATGTAGGTGCTGCTGCTGAATATGGGCAGGTATAGGCAGAGCTGAAATTAGCAATTATCAGTTTATGCCTGATCTGAGAAGAGAGACTGCTGGAGTGGAAGAAAGGATGGTTTGTTTCAAGTGGCAGATGAGGAAAAGAAACATGCAGCAGCATTTGGAGTGACTTCAGATAGGCGAGGGTGCATCTGTAAAGGATACAGAAAGGGATGCAGCCGAAACTGAAGAGTGAGGTGATGAGAATCTGTGTGAGAGCATGTGCCACCCAGCTGGATAGGGTAGGGAAATGTTCTAGGCCTGGCCTGGGTGAAAAAAGGGAGCCAATTCCAGCTAAGGGTGTTATCCAGATGGATGGGATGGTGATATTGGCTGCTGTGATCAGGACAGAAGGTAGCAGATAAGTTACTGGGATGTTTGGCTCCAATTTAGGACCTCTCTTTTGTACTTGTTGAACCAGTGGCCTGCCATCCTGCAGGTGCCGAAAGGGCAGAATGAGATTATTTCCAGGCTTCTTACCCAAATTAGAGGTAGATAATTAGAGGCCTAGATCACAGAGAGTAGATCACTGAATGGTATGAATCATACATCAATGATATGAGTTTCAACAAGGGCAAGTGCCGGGTTCTGCACTTGGGCCACAATAACCCCGTGCAGCGCTACAGGCTTGGGGAAGCGTGGCTGGAAAGCTGCCTGGAAGAAAGAGAC
>JAOXJM010000023.1:5201822-5214027 GCA_026413425.1 Tringa solitaria | reverse complement strand
GGTGGTGGGGTGGGGGGGGCGGGGGGGGGTGGGGGGGGGGGCGCGGCCGGTGTGTGGGGCGGGGCGCGGGGCACCTCCGCGGGGGCGGCCGGGCGGTGATCGGGGGTGTGTGTGTCTGTGGGGGAGTGTGTGTGTGTCTGTGGGGGTGTCTCGTCAGGGGGGCGGCTGTCAGGTCGGTGCCGCGGCGGGGCTTTGTGGTGTGGGAGCGCCGGGTTTGGGAATAACGCCAGCCCGGGGCGGCGTTGGCCTGTCGCGGTAATGAGATGCGTTGCTTTGATTGCTTTCATCCGCTGCTTTTATAGATAATTGTGTTTCTTCAGCGAATGCAAAGTTGAAAGGCATAATTGCATGGACCTGATTTAATTATGTATTTTAGGTAGCTCTTGCAGTTGGATGGTTATAGGCCTGATTTAACAAAAAAAAATATGGCAGACTTCTAGGTACTGTAAGACTGCAGCAACTCTGAAAAATCCTTGTTCATGGCACTGGGCTCTGACGTGTTATTTAGGTAGCTCTCCTAAGGCTGATTCTTTTGCTCTTGGAGTGATAATACAAAACTAGAGTGAGCGATTGAATTTGTCATTTTGATATCTTATTTGTGAGTAAAATTGCATTCTTGTTTAAAGATGAGTAGTGATCTGTATTTCTGGATTGTAGTTACTCAACATTGTCCGCAAATAGAAATGCTAAATGTTCAAAATCAGAAGCAGGATTACTGTAAGAGGGGAAAAAAACATAAACTATCAAGATCTGGAGCATTCAGTGCAGCCTTTGACCTTTATTGACAGAATAGAAATGTTATGAAACCTGCTTATTGAACTGTCGAGCCCATTCAGGAAAAATACTGTTACTCACTCAGCCCTGTGAAAGCATTGTGCTGAAAGACATCTTGGGGAGCAATGCTCCCCAGTCTAAGGATTGTAATGGCAGGTCATGTGGAGTAATTTATTCAAAGAGAGATCAGCCATGTGAAAATGTCAAGGGAGATTGTGACTCCTCAGGCCATTGCAGGAAATCTCTGATGGAAGAAGGGCTTGCATATACTCTGGAGCCCCTAGAGGGAGAGATAGGAGATGAAAATGGAATGGGATAAAGAGCCAGGAGGGGTGGGTGATGGCAGCTAGATGCAATTTCTAAAGAATTGTTATTATTCATTGGCATTTTTTTCCCCCTCATCTTTTCTGGGTAAAACAGCAATGGCTGTTGTTATGCCTATGGGATTTAGCAGTGGTTGTAGGGCTGTGAGGATGGGGTGGCAGCCTTGCTAATGTGCCACAACCAGCACTAGGTAGATGATAAATAAAACAGGTAGGGAATAATTTGTCACTTCATGCAGTAATGTAAACCTCATACTGAAAAAGAGATCAGGATATGGAATAGTAGCCTGTTTTGTGTTTTCCTCCAATGCAGTTTAAATGCAGTAAGTGATATTCACTAAAACAGGACGCAGCATTTCATGATGAAATAGAAGCTTGCAGCAGTTTTGTGGCAAAAAAGTGTTACAGATGCTGTTTCATCTTATGGTGGCACTAATCCTGCAGTTTTTGAAATTACTGCGCGTTACTGAACTCTGCCTGCACACAGAAGTGGAACAGAGAGGGGGCAAAGTGTTCATGCTACATGTATGGAGACCAGAACGCTGCTGCATGTCTCTGACAGCTCCTTTTAAGTAGGCGTATCAAACCATTTAATGAACAATGTTCTTCCTTCAATGTATATTCCTTCAATGTTCTTCCTTCAATGTAATCAGTTACAAGCCCACCCTCATTTATATTACGTCACCTGACTAATGATTTATTTTTTGATGTGGGTCAGTTCCAGGATTTAATATCTGTAGTTGGATTACTTGTAAAATAAGCATTATATTTCATTAGCGAGGAGTATATGGACATATTTTGTGGAACACAGATGAGAAGGTCTATTTATGCTGACGTATAAGGCTCAGTCTGCAAAAGTTATTTAGATAGTTAATATCTATAGGCACCTGAATTCCTTAGTCATCTGATCTAGGCATAAGTTAAAAACTGGTACAATAGTTTATCATGGCCATTACTCGTGAATCAGCTCCTAAATCTGGTCCAGGCTGGTATCTCTGACCATGGGCCTCGGCATTTCACGGTTCCAGGAAAGCCTTTGCAAACTGTGATGCTTAGGCTATGGGGACTGGATGGCCTTACATCAGAGCAAGGAGACACCAGCAACCCCTTGGATCTTTTCGACTCTCAGTTGAACGAGAGGGTTGTGAATGAGGGCAATTGCAGGCTATTTTCTGTGGTGTGTGACGCACACCGTGCAGTGGAAACTTCTGATGAGATCAGGCCAGTGCTCCATGATATAAACTGCATAGAGCCATATAGGGCTTTTCTGACATACGAGCTTGAGCCCTGGGCTTGCTGCTGTTCCCAACTGATGTAGCTGGGGAGTTTGCCAGTGTGTTGGACCCTTACCTCTGCCTAAACTCGTGGCAGCTTTCCCTAGTTAAACCAGCAGGAATGCGGCCTGGGGATATTAAATGTGAAAATCTAGTTGTCTTCTCTTGCTTTCTAGTGTATCTACACCGTAGAAACCATTGTGTGTTTAATTGTTACCACCAACTAACACTCGCCTGGTTCAGCTCCAGGATTGGAGCTGAAATGTATGTACTGTCAAATGGCACCAAGGCACAATCAGTGTTCTGCAAAGAGACTGCATTGAAGACTGCTTTCCCCAGTGTTTTTTCCCCCACATATGGTTTTTGTTTGTCAGATTTTTATTATTACTCTTAAAATGATCTGTTGTGAATTTGTTTTCTGATGAACACGAGTACAATGTTGCAGCAGTTACAGCTGGACCTTTCAAGGCTTTGCTTTCCTGTAATGAAAAAAGTTACACATATATTACATGTAAGGAATTTTTCTTATGCCTAGTAGATCTCAACTTAGTTAACAGCTTTAACAGAGTGATATAGATCAATTCTATATATTTAAGCAGGCAGCTTTTTTTTTCTATTTTGTCCAGCTTTATTTCATTTTCATATATTGTTAATCCCAGACACATTTTTTACTGTCCACTTCTCATTAAAAAGCCCAGTTTTGCATGGAAAACATTTTTGTATGTTTTGCGAGTTGATGATTGAGTTCATAATGGATTTTATAGTTGTTTGAGAAAGATGGCTAGGGAGGATAGGGTTGCATCTGAAAGTGTTATTTCTACTTACAGTAAAACATGAGTAATTGGGAAAAGATATGCAGCAATCTGTGATCTTTGTGCTCAGGGATTGTATGCATCTTCCTATGGCCAAGGACAGATTAAGGTTGAGAAGTATCTTGAGCACCATTAACATTTTTCTCAGCTTTTTCTCTCGTTGAACGGTGAAAATTTCAGGATGATCTTACTTTTTCATGTCTTTTCACTTTCTTCCTGCTATTCTCTTTATATATTGCACAAACTTTTTTTTTTTTTCAAGCTGCATGTTTTTTAGCGCACTAGGAATCTCTTCAGTGTGACACCACTACCACCAGAAAAACGTGTTAGGCTGTTGTGCAGTCATTTTTATTTCACAATCTTTTGAATGTGCTAAACATAAGTACGTTAAAAAGAAATGGTATGTTGGTTTGATTTATTCAGGAATCCCTCACATCAAAAGGGCAGCAAGAAGTGAACAAAAGAGCCACTCAGTGTGAAAACCTTGTGCCAACAGATGCTAACACGCACCTGTTAGACACTACGAATAGACTAGCTGGTTATACCAGTCATGACATTGGAACAGGAGAGGTGTGCCATTAATACTCTGTTCATAGATCTAAAAATATATGTCTGTGAAACTGTTCACAGGTAAATGTTCCAAGTTAAGTAGCTGTTCTGTTTACTGGGGTTCCAAACATAGGCTGTTCTCTTATTGGAAGAAGTGGCCAGCCAGATCCTGAAGTTACATCTGCTGAGCAATGACCCTATGATGTGTGAAACACAGAATGATGTTCTTGGATTCAGATATTCACAGCTGTACACTCCTGTGTACATTTCTCCTTCTCTGTTAAAGTCATACTGCTTGGAGTTAATACAGTTCTAAGAATATGAAATGAGAATACTGCTGCAATTGATTGGAGAAACTGTGGACTTGCCATTGAAAAAGACTTGTAAAGAAGAAGTAGAGAAGGGTTTTTTTGTGGGTTTTTTGTTGTTGTTGTTCTTGGTTTTTTCCTTATTTTTAGGAAAGGAAGAGGCATTGACTGACAGCTCAGTTTTACTGGAGTGCCCACTGGATTTGGTTTTGTTAATCATGACTGAACACAGTTGCAAGAAAGTGGAATGGGCTTCAGTTAGAGGTGGACAGTTGCTAGTCTTCCAGGTAACTGGGTCTATAGGAGGGTATATTCAATACATTGGTTCTGTGAACATATGTAGTTGTATAATAAAAGATTTCATTTATCTGGTGGAAGATATAATCAGAGATGAAGATATGCAGACCTAAAGCAAACAAAACAAGCTTTTACATACCACTTCATTGCCCACATGATTGAACGGCATACAGTTATAGCCACCTTAATGAATAAAGCACTTGTGTTTCATCTGTTCAGTACTGCTATAGAAAGTTGTTGAATGGTTGTTGTCATCCTTTCTGGCCTTAGTCCATAAGAGCTACGAACATTTAGTTCTGTCTTTTATTTTTTATTTTTAATTTTAAGTTTGCCTTGAGGTTTCTTAAAACACAGCATGATATTAAGATAATGACTCTGCTAAAATCTCACAATTCGTGGCTTCAGTTGGGTGCCTGTAGTGGTCAGGAAGGATCACCCTCCGATACCCACCCCGGAATTTTGTAGAGTTTTATTTTCTATTTTTCCACTTCCTTAGAGGCATTAGTGGCTGGGGGCTGGCTGGGGGGAGGCAGTGAGTTGGGTGGGAGGTGCTCCAAGGTGACTTAGGGGCTCCTGTCAGAAGTCTGCCTCTGACAGGCTTTTTTTTTTTGTTAACGTTATACTGGTTGCCGACTTCAATATCAAGCAATTTTTCCCAAGCCAGATCAGCAGACATCTTTGGGAGGTCTTCAATCTTCACTGTGGGATTCAGCACCCAGTAGTGTCACAGTCCCAAGTACACGGTAGAAGTCTTCTACAAGATGTTGTGGGCACTTCTTACCATCAAGCAGTAATCCGGTCTGCATTTTTTTTGTTTTTGTAAGTTACTGCCATTTGATCCTGAATTAATCCTATCATTCTATTGATTGGTTTATTCTAGAAGTATCTGCTTTTGATTCTATCTTACATGATAAAAGGGAGCCTTATGTTTGTAAGGGCAAGAAAGCTGTCGATATATATTGTTTCTTCTGGCACAGTGAGTGCTGGCTGAGTGGGCAGGTCTAGAGCCTGGTTTACAATGGAGTTGATTTGTGCTTACTGCAGTCTGTAATGCAGAGTCGAAAACACGGTTTTGTGCAGTATGACCAAATGCTTATTTTTGCCACTCACAAAATCAATTTTGCTTAGTGCCTAGACACCACAAATACTCCAGTTAATTGTAGGAAGTAGCTCCTCTGGTTTTTTGGCTTAGAGGGAAAAGGTGCTGCCTGCTGTATCTAAATTAAACTTAGTGTAGGTAAATTTATTTTAACACCCACAGGTTTTAGCTTGGGCATCTGAGTTTGAAAGTGTTGGCTTTTGTCTGTAGCTAAAATAACTGTGAGATTTCCCTCCCAAGTGCTTTCACAAACTTTTCTCTTAGTAAATATATATTTAATTAAAATGTTTAAGGGTGATCTATAGCCAGTCTCTGCCAAAGGAAAGCTTTGTACTGGTGGGTGGCTCATGGCTCCTGTATTCTAGTGACATGTACATTTATAGCAACACTGGAATGCAGCATGAAGCTAATCATTGTAGTTTTTACTTGGAGAAAGAAGTTTTTGCCTCTCACTAGCAAATTACTGGGCTCTGTGCTTCTGAAAGGGTACTTTGGGCCTAAATCTGCCTTCTGGAAGTCTGAGGGCATTTTGATAAAGGAGTCACCCAGTAGAGCACCTTTTATTAGATGCTATCATGTGGGACTCTAGTGAGGAAGTCAGAAAAGGCAGTGATCTTATTTCCCATTCTGCCACTTATGCTATACAAAATATGAAAGCAAGGGAATTGAGCAGCATACAATGATTTTGGGTGCCTGAACTTTCAAAAAGTATAGGATCTGCATCTCTTGAAATTTGAATGGTCCTTTAGTCAGCCTGACTCACAGATTATGAGTTAGGAAAAAAATGGGTTTTAAATAACCATGCTGTGGTTCACCTTAAATTAACAGGTAATCCTCATCATGTAGGGTCCGTATGTGGTAAAGATAGCCTAGTTATTTTAACATTTGCTTTATTTTTGTAATTTAAAATATTGTGACCTTTTTCTGCATGTAATACTACAAATAATTCTCTACAGTTTCATGATAGTCAAAGGTGAATGGATTAATTGCTAACTTTTTATTTCTAACCTTTTCTTTAGAGTAACAAATTCTTATTGTAATTTTAAATGCTTTTAGGAGGGCAGATCCTAAGCTTGAAAAGAATCTAGTTGACTTTGGTGGAGCTACACTGGTGTGCACCAGTTGAAAATCTGTATTGCAGTATTCTAAGTTTTAATAAAGCAAACACTGAAGGCTGTTGTATTTTATTCTCTTTGGTTTTTTGGCATCAGAGGAGCTTTTCCTGATTGTTTTTCTCATTTGAAGGCTGTCTGTACTGAGTGACCTCTTGCTAGTAAAGGGTGGGTCAGTTTATGTGGGAAAGTCTTAGTCAGTGTGTCTGGGAGATAAGTGGGACTGCGTCCCAACAAGCGTTGTGCATTAAATACTGGAATGTGCTGGGGATCTGCCAGGAGATTGGAAGCAGGACTATGTGACAAGCATGAATGCAGTGACACTGTCCCTAAAATAGTACTCTGGATAACAGGAGATCTGGAAAGTTGTCACTTACCTAATTTTAGCACAAATTCTTTCCTAAAAATGGATTATTACTGAGGGTTCAGGGGAATATTTTTTTTTAAATAATATATTCTGTTTGCATCTTAAGAACATTTAGCTCTCAAGTTTTTAGCTGAAGGTAGGATAGGACTGCTGGTAAGAATGAAAGATTGTATTGAAACCATGCAAATGAAGCACAAACCCTGCACTCCCAACTTAGGGAAAGCTATGTAATCTTTGCTGTTATCAGAATGAGAAATTAGATGGATTTTTATCTTAGTGTAGGTTAGTAGTAGTGTCTTCAAATTTGTCTTGAACTGTCTGGAAGTATCGAGGCAGAGCTAAATCAGTTCAGCAGCCTCAGACATGCCTGGACTGGTTGTTGGTGATGGGATTTTGGCACAAGACATTGGATGTAAGCAATAGGTATTTGGATGTTAAAGTGAACAGTGGTTTACCACTGCAGACCATATATCATTTTGTTTAAGGATAAAAATAAGTTTCAGCCCTGTGTCAAGTTTGTCAACAGAAGAATCTGATTGTGCAGCTTTAGTTGTTGGCATAAGCCATTTAAACTTAAAACCTGTGATGCCTAAATTAGTTTCTTATGGAAAGAGGATGAGTTAGCTTCTAAATGGGATAGTGTGAGGAAAGTGCGGGGGCCAGGGTTGATCGTTTGGAGCAAGGTTGTAATATGCTGAGTTGGCAGTTGGTTGCGGTTAGCCCCGGTGTGAATCTACTGTAGGAAAGTATGAATTGAAATAACTGCTCCCTGGATGCGTGTTTGCATTGCTGCAGGGACCTGGGCAAGGAATGTGAGAAAAGGAAAAACAAAAGCAGAAGGGCTAGGGAATAATGAGATTCAGAATAAAAAGTCTGGACTGCTCTAAGTCATGACCTTTTAGTGCATGCAGATTTCAGGACAAGTCATGAGCTGCACTTTTTAAAAGGCAATGGATTACTTCATTTGTGGAAAAATACCCCCTGGGTTCTGGTCTGTACTGAGAGCCTGGGATCAGTTTAGCTCTTGAGGACTACAGGAGGTAACTGTCTTGTTGTGCCTGTACCGGAACTGAAATCTCTGGCCCCAGGTGTTAGGTCCACTATGGCCTGCGCTCAGAGAAGTTTTATGTCCCCTGTGCCGCAGTCTGTGAGGTTCTCAGAGAGGGGAGGAAGCTCCTTTAGACTGTGGTACAGCAGCAGCAGTTGCAAGGCTGTTTTATGTTAACGCTGGTTATAAAGCGTTGGGAAAGGAAGGCAGGCAGTTGCAGTGGCTCATGGTAAAGTGGAGCACAGTGGTTATGCTCCAAAGTTTGTTTTGGGAGAGGATGTGACATACCAGATACACCAGCTCTGCACCACAGGGGGATTCCCTGACCCTGGCTGGCCCATTAAGCCAGCTTTGCAGCTTTCGATTGCTGGGGTGTGTAAAGTAGCTTTATTGCTGGTCAGGATCTGGCTCCAAGAAGCGATGCTTGCATGAAACTCAGGTAAAAGGTAAATAGAGGTAGAGTAAAAAAAAAATGTAATCCAATTGAGTTTCACTGAGCTTTGTCTTTTTCGGTCTTGCACTCCTTCAGATTATCTCTATGTATTAGGAGGCATAAAAATTTCCAGAAATTCCATGGTTTTTGTAAGAGATGTGAATAACGACTAATAGTACATTAAAGTACCGTGAGGTGCTGAAAGACAGGGAAGTAGGTTACTTTTAGAGATCTGTTCCCATTGCATGCTAGACAAACAGGAGTAAGACTTTGAGCTAAACATATACTGCAAAGAATTAAAGATATTTTTCCTAGACAAGTATTGAAGTGACCATAGTGTAATAATGATCTATATTATCTGCCAGATTAATAATGAAACTCTTATCTGCATTTTTGACTTGATTTAGTTAGAAAAGATGGACCTTCTATGTTTATTCTCATTGCAATACTGTGATTCTTTTTTCTCTGTGATGCTTAGGAATGAAGGATCTGAATCCCTAGTTGTGCCGAGTTACATCCCAAGCATGTGAAGCCATGCTGATTTACATTATCAGTTTGTGGCTTGAGTTTTAAATCCCCTTCATATTAAAATATGCAGAAGAATATATCTGAGATAATTTTATATTGCTCAGTTACATTTGTGAACTGCATTAGAAACATAAGGATTGTAAAAAGTGTGAAAAAGATACCAAAATGTTGGTAAATAACTCTAGGAGTCAAGGATGATGATACCCCCTTTGTGGGCAGGTGTTAGTGATAGGGAGCACATAGCTCTTATCTGCGTTTTCAGTCTAAGTAATCCTAATTGGTTAGTAAATCCTGAGTGAGATTATGCTACTGGAGCATGTGTAGCAAAGATCAGTGTTTAGATATGCTGTAGGGGCATAGCAGGATCTAGAGGTGTTTGGTTAGATATTTATTGCTGATAGGCTGAGGTAAACCAGAAGTTTGATTGCTTTAACTGGGATCTTCTAAACAAGTGGAAAAGAACCACAGTGAAGACCTAATGGTTTGTTGGCTGAAGCAGAGCTGACAGGTGAGGACCACATGGGCATACCAGTGATAGGTGGAGCACTGAGTTGGCGGAGGGCATGCCAACCATTTTAGAGATGTTTCTACAGCTGTTGCTGACTAGCAGAAAATAATGTGAATCACTTAGGGTTGCAGTGGCTCAGCTTGCTGCTCAGAGTCACAAAGTTCCTCAGATTCCTGGCATGGAGAGATGAACCTAGATGTCACCTTAAGGGCAATTTGAGGAGCAGCCTGTTAACATTGTTCCAGGATGTCTTTAACAGTAGTACAGCTGTTTTAGTTTTTAACTTCTGGTTGTCATCAGCTGTGGCAGGACACCAAGGAGCCATGGAAGAGCTTTGGGCCTGAAATTAATTTTCAGCAAACTCTGTTAGATTGGCACCTGTAGCAGTCTTACCATTAAATATGTTTTGATATAAATGCATTGCCTTTCTGTATTTAGTAGCTTGGCCATGATATCACTCGATGCTCTAAAGAAAGATAGGAGGGCATTCAAATATATAAAACAAGGACAAAACCAACTTTTTGGATTTTTAATGTTCTGTTTTGTGGACTGATCAAAATGTTGCAATTTAAAAAGCCTAAAATGCTTTATGGTAATGAATGTTGAGAAATAGTCACTATTCAGGCAGCATGACTACTTTATCAGAGGAGAATTTCCAAATTGCGTTCCAAGCATGTTATTAAATGATTAAAGAGATGGGTGATTCACCTTGGACTAACTGTCCTGAAACTATGCTTATAAGACACATAAATAACTGTTATGCTAATATTACTGTAATAAAAAAACGTATTTTGAATTGGTTGAAGTGGTTCACACGCCGGTCAGAAGTACTTCCAATATAAATTTGATAGGTCTTGAGGAATAGGATAGGGGAATGTATGGTTGGTATAAGGTTACAGTTCTCGTTATGTTTCTGTCTGAACCTTATGTCCATGGGCCTGGTTTGGCAAAGGGGCTCAGGGCCTGGCAAGTGAGGTGGAGAACACGATCCCACTGTGAACATGCTCTTTGTTGTGTAAGATTAGTATCTGGGATCTCTTGACCATGCAAAAGGTAGACCTGCACATTTCACTTTATAGTGTGTTTCGTCTGTGCTTCATGTTGCTATACTGAGATCCCAACCTTTCTAATTCTGGGTGAGCTGTTTCTCAACCAATGAGATGTTCATGTCAAGGTGCTGACAGTCGCACTGAAGTGCGCTGAGGCTGGGATCTTTGCAAATCTTTAGTCATGTGTTTTTATGGGATATGGAATGTGGTCCTATTGAGTGTTCCTAAAGATCTTGGTTGAATTGCTTTTGCAAATGGCAAACTCATTTGTTTTGATCCAGTGTTCTAAATGATAACCCTGTTTTACCAAAGCAGAAGGTACTAACTAAAGTTAACTTTATAGTGAAAAAAAAATTAATGGTGGTGAAATATACCACTTAGTTTCTTTTGTTTCTGAATTGGTGTCAGTGTATTGTAGCATACTGGAATGTTTTGCTCATAGTTTCCTTCCTTGGTCATATTGATAAAATTAAGAAAAGCTTCCCATTTTTGTTATCAGGAGTGATAAAGTCTTGCTCCTTTTGAAATTTCATCCATCCTGGTTTTGACTTCCATTAAATACTGCCTGGAAAATGCAGGTATTTCTCTTCAGAGTGCTGGAACTCTTTTCTGCAGTCAGCCTAAAGAGCACAGTTCACCTTTGGGTAATGCCAAGTGGAAGATTAGTGGGTGCTGAAATTGAAACGACCATGGTTTCAGCACTTCCAAATCTGCTGGCTTTCAGACATCAAGTGACAGGAAAAATTTGCAGTATTCATGTTAGTTCTCTGGGCAGAACACAATTTTTTTGCTTCTAAATGCTAGTGATTTTCGTGCTGGTCCCTGAATATTGTCCCCTAGGACTTTGTTCTCCAGAATCACTTAGAAAACCCTTTGTTACAACTCTGACAAGTCAGGGAGCTGTCTTGGAGACATGATGTGATTTGCCAGAGAGAGCACCCTGTTCACTAGCATGGTGGTTTCCGCATCAGGGGGTTTGGGAGATTCCAGTGCTTTTGAGCACCTTTGTGCTCACAATTGTTTTTTCAGGCATTTGGAGCCACATGAATGGAGGGTCAAAGCAGAAGAAAGTGTCTGAACCACTGCTTGCCATGGTTCTGTTCAAGATAACTACTGTTAATTTTTGTCTGAAAAATGCTCTGCTTCTAGTGCAGCTTTCAAAAGATGCGATCTTACAAGTTACAGCCTAACATTGTAGGGTCCAAACTTGTTGCAGCCTATTTTCTTCTTGATAATAATACTGTGAAAGAATGGTGTTAACAGTCTGTTCCTGCTTCTCTGGTGCTGATATTGTATCAGTAGAATGATCGAGTCAATCTTGCGTGGGGTTTGGATTTCTTTTACAAGGACTGGTGAGCCAATTTCCAGAAAAAGTGACATGTTTGGGGAAATGTGGTCTTTGTATTTGAATGACGAGCACTTGACACACTTTTATGGTGATTTATTGCTAGTGGACCTGGGTCTCTTTGACAATTCAGAATTATCCTTTGTCTCTCAGTATTGAGGTATTTCATTCTGGCCTGATGGTATTTCACATCTGTTCCTGATGTTGGCAGTCTGATAAGTTCCTCACAGGAACCTCTAGGAAATATAATGGGGTTGATTTGAATGGTCAATAGCACAGTTAGTATTAGCATGGTGTTTGATAGTATATTGTTTAAAAGTTGTATTTTCGGGGGGGGGGGGGGGGGGGGATAACAAAAAAAATAAAAATTTGGGGGCTT
>JAOXJM010000023.1:5152466-5183450 GCA_026413425.1 Tringa solitaria | reverse complement strand
AAAAAAAAAAAAAAAAAAAAAAAAAAAAAAAAAAAAAAAAAAAAAAAAAAGAGCTCCAACATAGAGGAGGTTTGTCTAGGCGTTTGAGACTACTCTCTGTTTTGTGTCCTCTCCCTCATAGGCACCTCTGGATTGCCAAGCTGTGAGTGTGCTCAGCCTCCCACGGCTGCATCTTCTCCTGGCTGTGCCTAAGTCAGCATTGCAGCATGACCCGGGGTGGGCGTTGCATCCTACTCCCCATGGGAAGGAAACCGGGAGCTCGCGGGGATCCAGGGGAGGGAAGATGGCAGAGAGCCTGGGCAGAGGCTCTGGTTCACTCCTACTCATCTACGGCTTGAATATATGTTGATTGGGCTGGGACCTGTATGTTGCCCTTTTTTTCCCCCGGCAAGTAAGCCTGGACATTAATCCAAATCTCTTGGAGCATGGTAGCCAGGTCCTATAGAGTTCGTTCTTTCTGCAGCTTGATGTAGCTGTTATACCCTGTTGTATTCTCATTTTGTTCCCGTTCATCAAACATCTCAGTGCTTGAAGTGTTACTTTGGTTAAGAAGTAATTCTTTGCTGCACCCCTTTTTTATTCTGTGCCTGTTAGGTTTATAGTGCTCCAGTAGCTGGACAACAGCACTGGGAAATAGTGTTTTGTATTCTCTGTACAGACTGTACCTTTGGTCCACACTCCTGACCTCTGATGATTCCGGTCGCAAAGTCAGCTCTGCACATTTATTAACTGTCAAAGAAGTTGGAAGATATATTAATAACAAGGCTAGGAAGGGTGGGGTGCGGAAATGGAGAGGGAAAATAGAAGTGCAAGAGAGACAGCAGCTGGTGGGCTGAATCCTCAGGCCTGTTGACTTGGCAGCCCTTCTCCTCCAAGGAGGTCAGAGCTATCGCATCTCAGGTTCCCAGAGAGAGACCACAGGAGGAAGAATATGCTTGTGGATTGAAGTGTGTCAATCCCATGTAGCCAGCTTTGAGTTAGCTTTTGCATTTGCACATCGCAAAGACAGGCTCAGTTGTGCTCATTGTAAATGTTATTCAGGGTTTTAAGTCCCTCTTGGTAGGAGTGAGAAGTGAGGCAGAATCCTCCTGTTCTGGTTTTATGGTTGATGAAGACACGTTGCACAGCATCTCTAGTCTCTCTCCCTCCCCAGAGACTTGGCTGTAGCTCTCGTCATTCAAATTAATATAACAGATGTAAACTTACATCTATAAATTACATGGTCACACGTAGGCAATCACAGTAATTATTGAATGAGCAAGTCACTTCTGAGTTTTACATTTTTCACTAAGGAATATTTCATTTTAGATTACCAGCTAGCCGGTGCCATTTCCATGATGACTCTCAGCAGCCTGCAACAGGCTGTGTACCACCTGGCACTGCCAGTTTGCTGGAGCACTAGTTCTGGAGCACTATCAAAATAAACAGTGATGTTGCTGAGGGCATTCAGGTTGTCTGGGACTTCCTGCCAAGTTAGACTTGTGGCTAGGGTTGAGGTATTAAGGTTTTTGCTGTACTCTGAGCACAGACAGTGATGCCTGGCAGACTTCAGGCAGTGGGAGTGTCTCGGTTTTCAGTCCTTTACTGATGCACAGCTGGTTTCTAAAGATCAGTGCTCTGTTTCTCATAAGCAGGGTCATGAGAGAGTAGAGCCCAGAAAATGGGAAACTCCTTTCCGAGGGTAACTGGTTTTCATTGGAACTCTGCTCTGCATACTACTTGAAAAATACTAAAAAAGGCTTTATGTTTTGTTCCACTGAAGAAGAAGGCGAATACCACTGTAGACAATTGTCCTATATTTTCACATTCTTTTTGGTGAAGGTCAACCCACAGATAGCTTCTAGAACATGGTAATACTAAATACTGTCCTCGAACTCCTTACGAATGTTTTTGGTAGCTTCTTTGGAAGCATGTTGATATCTGTTGAAATACGTCAGCTTTTCTTCCTGCCAGGCCATAAGGCAAGATGTTCCAGATGCCCTTCTCTAGCTTAAAGATCCTGCATACTCATCCATGAGTACTTTCAGCTGGATTCTTTAGAGGCATTTGCAAAGTGCACCTTTGCCTTGCTCTGTGATCAGGATTGAGAAGGGTCAAATGCAGAGGCTTTTAACAAGGTTGTTTGAAATCTAAATGTTCCTTTGAAACAAGGTTCCATCTTCATGGCATGTTTCTCAAAATCTGCTGGGGTAGGTGTCGATTCATAAATACAGAGACAGACATGTTTTCCCTGCCTTGTCTCTTCTGCTGTAACCATGAAATGTCCAAATTGTGCTAAAGTGTGTATCAGAATAAAGGTTGTCTTGACAGTAGGAGCCTACATAAGAAAGGCCCTTCCTATAATTCTGGAAGGGACTGAGCTGACCTGGGATCCTGTTTGATTTCAACTCCAGTTGATTTCCTCTTGTTGATTTCATTCTGCTTACTGCTATGAGCACCCTTTGTGGTATATATAGCAGATTGTTAATTCAGCCTACTCATATTTTTAGTCACTTCATATCAACTTACCACCGGGTTTTTGCTATTATGTTATTATTTTTTTTAATCAAAACTTTCAGGCAATTCCATGGACAAATTTTCTCTGTAAGTGTTTTATAGTAAAATAAGTATGTAGGCTATAAATGTTGAAGGGCTCTTGGCCTGCTGAGAGTCATATTCGTCAGAAAAAGTATCGGCATGCCAACTGTTTGTTACGGATGACCCCACAGATCAGCACACACAGGTGCACAAACGTGTATTACTTGTCTTGTAAAGCCCTAACAACATTCAGGATGCTATTCTGGTCACTGTCCAGAATATGGTTCCTGCTTTTGCTGCTCGTTTTTCACTTTTCATTTTCAAAGAGACCAACTGCATTTGGTTTTGGATAGCCAAGCACCAGAACAAGTCTGCAAAATTTGAATAGGAGATTTAGCAGATTTATTTAAAACTTAAGAATTTTACTTCATGGGAATATTTTCATTGCACCTAGGCTCTGTTAAAGGTACCTTCTGGATGGGTTACCCTACACAGAAATGCAGGTTTTTCTGGAAATGGGTGGGAGATGTATTAACTGGGATATAGAAGTTAACAAATGATAGATGCAGGAATGGAGGTGGAGAGAGAAACTGTAGAGCAGAGCTGATGAGCTGGTCCCCCAGGTTTTTTCCAGCTAAGCCACTTGCGTAGCAGGACACTCCCAGATATCCTGATAATTCAACAGGCTGTCTTTAACTGACTTAGGAAAGACTCTATGAAGATGATGAAAGTGTTTTTTGAAAGCAGTTGACTAAGAGCTGCGCAAGTTGAAATCTATGGGAATTCCTTTATTCATTTAATTAGAATTGGAAAATAGGATAACAGGTTTTAGAAAATGCCTGGTTGATGTTTCACAAGACAAAGAGTTTTTGGATGCTGAGGTGCATCTCTTTCGGTCGCACTGGGTATAAAGGTGGTTTGTGAGATTGAGTGAAGCCATATTTAATCCATGGACCTCACTCAAGCAGCCATGGACTAACTTTGGATGTACTTACTTGAACTGAACCTTACTCTTATAAGACTACTAAATTGCATTTAGCCCTGACTCAGCTTGTGTAAACCTTGCCCAGCAGTGATCGTTGAAGAAAAAGTGTGAGTACGTGAGGAAAGAGGTTGAGTACTCTTGTTTTGCTTAAACTGAATAAGGAGGTTGTATTCTTTAAGCCTGGGACTAGCACTCACAGTATGTGGAGTTTTATTAACACAATCCTCATGTGTGTTCTGTGCCTCTGTGTGTAAATTGGTGCCACCATCCAGTCTCGGCCTGGATCCTCGTAAACTTTCCCTTTCAGTAGAGATGGAAGAATACCACTCACTAGAAGTGTGCAAACAGCTGATTTACCAGAGTCCTCTCCACCTCCTTCTCCTTACAAAATGTGTTTCTTTTACATTCTGCAAGTGATGAGGGGAAAAGGAAGGGCAGTCCCAGAAGGGATTCAGTGCTTCCTCCTCCTTCCTTCCATGATTTTAGGAGGCCCTTCAAATAATGTTGGCATATTGCGGATTGTATTCTCAGCTGGTTGAAGCTACTTCAGATTACAGAGGACAAATTTGGACCCTGCACGTGAATGAATTTATTCTAGAGTTTTCACCAAAAAAAGTGTTGGAATCCAGATTTGCTGGGTAATGGATGAGAAACTGGCTGAAATTTTATAGCTTTAAATGTGGAGAGAATCAGACTAGAAGATTTTAACGATCCTTGCTGGAATAGAAAGGTTGGAAATAGAGGTTTGGTTCATGTTTACCAACTAACTTTTTTCAGTCATCATTATTTTCTCTGTGCCCTTGGCTGGGATGCTGAGTGCCTAGTTGTAAGCACTGTATTTCCTCAACCAGTTTGAATCTTTGTCCTGTGTGTTGCACATGTTGATCATGGGTGTGTGACAGTCACCCCTGCTGGAAACACTTGGGTTTCCAGTACAGTGAGCTGTATTTTTGTTTACAGCGAACAACGAAAATGCTTTTTGAAGTTGTTTCAATGCTTAGGTAATACATACCAGTCTCCCAGCTAGAGTGTGATATCCTGGGGACCTCAGAAGAAGAATATGATCCTGTAAGCCACTTTTAACTCCATGGTTGCTGTTTTTCAAATGATGGGCTATCTGAGATGTGGGCAGTAGACCTAACTCCTGGAGGATGGGCTGCATGATTCTGATGACCTTTGCACACTTTTCCAGCCTTTATTGGGAATAAAGAGGCTTCAGTCTTGCTTTGTGCATTCCTGAAGTGTCTGTGCCCTACATGCTGATTGTGGCATTTGACTTCCCAGTAGCACTGCCTGTCCGCCCCTTTCCTGTGACCTTTCAGGGTGCTTTCAGCTTCAGCCTCCACATCCCACAGCACGGACAGCCAGAGGAGTCAGCACGAGAAACTGGGTTGACTCAGGCAACAAGCAGGAAAGCAGAAACAAAATACATGGAGCGCTCTTGGGCTGGAAAACACAGAAAAAGTTTTGTTCTTTTTGTTGGAGGAAAGCTGGGATTGGGAGCCAGGCCCTGCATATGAGAGAGAAAGGATATTGGAGGTCAAGGGAGTTAAAGCCTTGCCATATTAGTACTTCTATTATTTAACAATTGGTTTAGCAGCTGAAACACCAAACCAAAATGTGATTGTCCATGCTGCCCTGTCAGGACAGGGGAAGCTTCTTTCTCTAAAGACAGTGTTGCAGTTTCTGTCGTCCAAAGTGATGACCTCTGGGCTGAGCATGGAGACAGGCTGGAAACCGGCTCCTTAGACTTCAGGCTGAGCGAGCAGAACACCTGAACTAGATTTTCCTCTAAAGTGAATTTGTTGCAAAAGAGTTGGACTAATTACTGTAATCCAAGTCATCAGTGGGAGAAAAGCAGGACAGACTGGGAGTGAAAGCATCTGGAGGTGGAAGTCCTGCAAAAGGGGTAATTGAATTGATTTCTGTGCTCGTCCAGCCTTGGTTTCAGAGAGCTACCAGAAAGGAGGCGGGTTGTAATTTTGTTATCTTTGATGTACGTATCTGATACATAGGAAATAGAGAGAAAACATTTCTTTTATTCCAGTGGTTGTGCTCATAATTGTTCCTGGGCCACGTAGTCTGTAACTTTAGAGATGAAAGTGTCCATATCCCATTTTCAGTCCTCTCAGACACAGTCGTACACAACTTAACTAACAGAAAAAGTGCAATAGGTTGGACTGTTCATTAGAGAGGGAATACACTACTTACATAAGTAATTAGACCATTTGGGGATTGCCGCTCAAAATATATTTTCTTCAATCATAACATCATAAAAACCTCTTGACAATTCATAGATAGTAAGAGTAACATGAAACTAACTACAGTTTACAGTGTTTCATGGAAGAATAGTAACTCTTGAAAAAATGTTTGCTTTAAAGTAATGTAACTATTAAGAAGTAATTCCAGATGTGTGGTTATGGCAGAATTTCAGTGATTATAGTCTTAGCCTGGTTAGTGAATTGCGTTATTGCATTTAAAAGTAGCCAAGGATTTCTTTTTTAAATGAACTCATTCTTCAGATGGTCTGAATAAAACTGTTTATTTTCTATTATCTGAGAAACAAACAGAGCAGAATCTGGTTTATTTATGAAAGTAAATACAAAAGGTCTGACCCCTGGATATTGCCTTTGAAAATTGTCTGAGAAAGTGCTCTTCCTGGTAGCTGATTCTTTCTTCAAGCCATTTCTTCTTTTTGAAGATAATGCCAACCCCCCCGCCCTCAAATTATGCAATATATTTTAAAGAATGCTTTGAAATGAAATGGTTTGATCTCTTTAGTCTCATGAGGTCTTCTGGTATTTTATCAACTGCAGAAGGCAATACAATGTTACATTTTATCAATGAAGATGGAAGGTTTCAAATTTCCAGAACCTTTCTTTGCCCATGGTGGTGGGGCTGTGCCGACTACTTCGGGACTAGAGCAGTTACATGCTATTTATTAGTTCACCCATGTGCTTGCTTATCCCTCTAATTACCTGCTAATGTCTTCTAAGGCCCAGGTGCACACAGCACTGGCATGTAATTTTTGGAGGATGTGGACTAGCTGAGCAATCCCAATGCCCGTTTTCTGTTTTTAAGCTCTTTATAAAGGCTACTTAGAGTCCATATCTGAATTGTGAACGGTAATGAAGTTAGGACCTTCTATTTCTAAAATGCCTTGCTACAAGTAGGCTCGTGTTTGTCATATTCTGAGAATGGGTTGGCTTGGAGTTGTCTGTATTAAGACTGCTTGGGTTGTTGACGGTTGAAATTCATGTTACATTTGGCTCTCCAAAGAAAACATTGTTCCTTTATTAGATTGGCATTTCATCTTAAAGCCAGGCCAGGATGTTTAAATTACAAAGGCTGTTCCTGCTAGGGCACAGGCTTTCCTTCTGTCCCTGTGTTTTCTGCTTGTGCTACATATTCTGTAGTGAATTCTTGCAGGGGTGTTAGTGGGTGCTTTGCACCTGAGTGGAGAGTGCTGCAGTGAGCTAATGGCACACAATGCAACTGTCTCCTGCTTTGTGCTGACTGCACAGTTAATAAAACAAATCTGTACTCATAAAGTACTTGTTGAAATCATCCAGCTGAAGAGGTCTGACCAAATATAACTATGGTATCGAGCAGCAGCTAGTGCAAGTAACATGTTGAGCTTAAAATAAATATGTAAATATATGTTACATTTATGCATATGTTATAGACACTTTTTTTTTTTTCAGCTTATGTCTTTCAACTGCAGGGCAAATTTTATGTCTGACATCTCACTTGAGATCATTAATAGTGAACTCATCTACATTAAGAGCTCCAGAAAAATTCTCCAACATTTTTACTCTTCACTCTTTGGGCAGCTGCAGACAGTGTTGGTGTTTCCATTTGTCAAATAGAGACACCCATAACTTAGAAACAAGATTTGCTGTTGTAGCTCAGCCCATCTGCAGGACCTCCATTTCTGTAGTAAGAAACCTGGAGCTTTCTGCTGGAGCTTGTGTTTATCTTCCCTCCCTGTTCCCCAAGGCGCCAGGGGGCTTTGCTGGACAAGAGCTGCAGCAGGAGTCCTGAGAAAATTGTTTTTCAGGGCAGGCTTAAGGTGGTGGTTACACATTAAGTAGCTGGATCTGCCTTTAGAAGAAGGCAGGGCCACTTATTTCAGTTAGGATTGAATTGTATTATCCTCACCACAGAAGTGCTTTGCTGCAAGGTACTTGTTTTTATCACTGTAGCGTGTGTCTGCTACCCCTCTCTGTTATCCCTGTGTCGCTGAGCCACACCTCAGAAAAGGGAGCTTGATGTCAGCCAGTGAAAGAGGCACTGCTTTTACTTTTACCATCTTTACAGAATCAGAACAAGGATGCAAGATTTCCAGCCCTATAGGTGTTGGATAAGAGGCCCATTTCATGCTCATTTTAACTTTATCTGGGACATATTTTGCTTGTGTGATGCTCAGGAAGGGTGAGAGAAGTGATAAAGCACAAATTAGAGTTGAATTTATTCTGGATCCAGTTATGTGTACATGTAAACACAGATGATACAGAAATAAATGAAATCTGCCGGCTTGTAGCATCTATACTGAATTAGCATGTTGCTGCATCCTGTTTCTAAGGTCACTGCTTTTATTTTTAGAGTTTGAGCTGCTGCTTTTCCAGTGGCATATCTCCTCCTCTTCACTGGGCTCTGATGAATACAGAAAGCTGAAAAGATTGAAACTGATGCTGTAGAACAGTCTGATTCCACTCATTGCTTATTCCATGGTTACTCCCTGGATTTTATTGGAATTAACCCGGATTTCTGCCTGGGTACAGGAATCAATGGGAAGCTTTTTTCCAGGCTTGATAGCAGATGAGTATCAGGTGGTGAATGCTATGCAGAATGTTTCAGGTGGGACTTTAATCCTTTCCCCTGTCTTTGCTTCATTCTTTTGTTTGTTCACAGCAGCAGATTTCATCCCGCTGAGGAAGCTCCATCACCAGAGCTCCCTGCTGGAAAATGTCAGCCTAGGCTTGTGCAATGGACAATAATTTATAGACCTTTCCAAGGGTTTTTTTTTTGATATTCTTTCAGTCTGTTGGCAGCTTACTATAACTAAAACGTTTTCTTCTTGTCAAGGTTGAATCTCTCATAAATGGGCTCCGGTAACATCTTCTTGGGTAAAAACTGCAAGTGTGGCTTGTTTCCCCTTTCTGTGCAAAAAAAAAAAAAGGGGGGGGGAGTACTTTGCATGTAAATATGAGGAACCTCCTCATCTGCAGTGGGGAATAAAAGAAAATCAAATTGGTCTTTTTATCCTAGGACTGTGTGGAAAATTAATTCTTCTTGAGCGTGCAAGCAGTGCTAGGGAATGTGTTGTTTTTCCCCTGTGAGCTGGATTTATGTCAGCTGCAGGGTCTCCACATTGTTTGGGCTGCATGCAGGCTGTTAAAGCCGTCCATTTTCCCTCTGGCAGGGGTGCGGTGGGACAGGGATGCAGGAGGAGGAGATGCGGTGCCGTGCCCTGCTCCCCTGCGTCAGTAGGTGGCACCAGATGGCCGGGCCAGCAGAGAGGGGGTGCTTTGTCCCCTCTTTGCCCACTGATCCACAAAATTAAGAGATTTTTCTCAGGTACTAAGTCTTCCCGTAGTGTGACCGTCTCTATTAAAACCCCCTTTCCCAAACATTTAACTGTGTTTTCTATAACTATTATATTTTTATAAAGGTGAATTGTGTGTTTGCTTTTCAGGGTCAGCCTTTGTGTTTCTCAGAGCACTGACTTTGGAGGGTTTGGGTTATGGAGGATGCAACACAGCTGCTGCTTCGGTCCCGGTGATGGGGAGAGCTTTGGATCTGTGCTCCCAGGCCAATGCAGGGCTCACAGCCCCTCGTAACCTTCCTCCTCCTCCCCTTGAGGAGGTGTTAGGAGCTTTTATATTTAGTGCTGATAAGTACATGCAAATTCCAATTGGACAACAGTATGAATATGCTAGCAGTATCCGACTGCCTGAAAGAGGAGAAACTCATGTAAAGAGCTTCGTTGGTGGGCTACCATTTTGTTGCTAGGGAGGGTTCAAAGCAATGTATCAGTTAGTTGTATTTATCTGGATTAGTTCATAAATTAAATTCCCAGGACTGGTCACAGGCTTTGAGTGAAAGTAATTGATTTTTGAAAGGAGAAGTCTTGAGCTTAAATTTCACTACTTTCTTCCAATATATGTATATTGTCTAAATTATTATTATGTATTTTTCTTTTGCAGAGGTTTTTAAGAAGAATCTGATGGTGAGAATAGGTTAAGAAGACTCAGGATGACTACAACAGTAGCGACAGATTATGACAATATTGAAATCCAACAGCAGTACAGCGATGTCAACAACCGCTGGGACGTCGATGACTGGGACAATGAAAATAGTTCTGCTCGACTGTTTGAACGATCCCGCATCAAGGCCCTAGCTGGTAAGCTCTGATCACATGAGCAAAACTCTGATGCTTGTATGTCAGGCACAGACAGACAGTAGCTCATACTCGGAACCTTGTCAGTAAACTCAAGCTGAAATTTTCTTGAGGTCAAGTGCAGTTTGAGCAACCTGTTTTTGAGATTGTCCCACTGATGTCAATAGATAACACATGATGGTCTCACATTGCTTTGCAGGATGTGCTCATATCTAACACTTTGCCGTTCAGATTTACTACAGAAACTTCTTTGGTGTAAGTGCAGGAGAGCAGAAATTTAATCTGTGTATTTTTATATTTTTTTCAATTAGAAGGTTGTAGTGTCTGTTTCCCATTTCATCAATCTCTCAGATATTAACTGTTTTGGCTGTGTATTCAATTTATTTTGACTGGGTTTCTGTAATTGGCAGTGATGTTGATTTCCAGATTTGGAAAAAATCAGAAGGATAACAAAATTCTCCTTCAAAATATCTTTATTTGCAAGTGTTCAAAACATCTCACCTGTCCTGAAATGGAGGAATGTGGTAGGTGGAGATTGTTGCCATTTAGTAAATAATGCAGAAACTACAAATTTTTCTTAAGAAGCAGAGCTTCTGAAATACTTGATGTCTTCTGCTGAATTACACTCTCATCAGCAGATAAATGAAATTTGATTTTTTTTTGTTTAAATGAAATTAATATTTTTTAAAAAACATTTGATTATTGCATATTAGAGGCTGTATATTAACCAAATTTGTTTATGCAGCAAGGAGATTGCCATGTCCTCTCAGCTCTGAGGCACTGCCCTGCAAAGCCATTTTTATGCATTCTGTAAATGATTTCCTGACTCATATGGTAGCATGCTCACATTCCTGACCTCTGAACAAAATTGTTCAGTACCATGGGACATACTCTAAGCATGGAAAACAGCTCAAAATACACTGAGCTTTCTGCTAGTGAAATTTTAGTTGCAAGGACCTTTTTAAACCCAACACTTCATAATGTGTTGAAATGGGTTTATTAAATTAACTGTACTGAGACAAAGGTATCATCTGTTTCATTTGTGATTCCAATGAGACTGACCCCAGAGCACGGTGTGCCCTTTCCCCTCTTGATGCTGGCTGTGGGAATGCATTAGATGCAGAACACCTTTACATGCCAGGCCTAGGGCAGGATCAGGTTTGGAGCTGAGCAACAGGGAAATGAAGTAGTTCAGGCAGGTGGGCAGAGAGCAGATCATATAACTCTTACTGAGGATAGTAATCTTATCGACTTAATGGAACTGCACCCAGAAAGGATGCATGTTGAATTTTGCTATCTTTAGAAGACTTTTAATTACAGCAGTTCTCATCACAGCATGCATTTGAAATTACAGGTAAAATGCTTGCCCTCAAATGGGGCTGTGCTGAGTGGGGTCAGAAGCAGCCTGACTGATGCCTTTGGTGGTAGATGAGAAGAATCTTGACTTGTTTGGGTTTTTTTTTTTTTTAATAGTTTGACCTTTGAGAAAGAGAGAAATTGTATTTTACTCCCACCACATTCATGGTTGTAGGTTATATTATATTCCTTGGGTGGGAAGTGCTTTTTGTACAAAGCTCATTAGTCCCATTTGGGTCCCAGATCTAGCCTTTGCTGCAGTTAGTTGTTCCACTTAATTCTATGGCAAGCAGAGTAGTACACGTGAAACTCTTATTTCAAGGAGAAGTAATGTAAGGAAAGTCCTTGAATTATTTAGATAGCCTAAAACAAGTACTGATGTCAAAGCAAGCAATTTTGCTGAAGACTTGATTCAGATGCATATTCAAACATTTTCCCAGAGTATGATGTATTTATTTTTTTCTTAATAAGCATTAATTGTAGTTATTTTAATTTGGTATGTTTCATACCTGTAATTGTCTACCGTTAGGGTTGAGAATGCCGTGTGCTGCCAAAATTTGGCTTAGCCTACTGCACTGCTGCAGCACAAGCTTGAAAGCCTAATCATGATGCAAGGAGAGAGGAATGAAGAGAGGTTTGTGTTGCAAATCAAAGGTTATAGTTAGAGGCTGAGCCATGGTTCTCCTGGCACTGTTCAACATGTATTTTCAGATATGCTGCCTGTGTGGGTAATCTCTTAGATCTCCTGAGAAAGACAGGCACTTCCAGGTTTATAACAGCTAGAGAAGTCACCTTGCAGCCTGGAGCTGGGATAGCAATAATCTCTGTCATTGTAATCTTTACATTGAGACAGGCTTTTTCTGGAAAGGTGTACCGTAATTCAGCTGCTTGTCACGGGATCAGATGTGATAATGACTGAAATCCTGTGGCTGGTACTGCACGCAAAACCACACTGGGTGATATCAAGAGGCTCTTCTGGGCTCTAAAACCTGTCTATTGCACCATCACTTCCTTTAGGTGAATTTCACTGCTCTCTGAAGCAGAAGTAGTTGTGCACCACCTGCAGGGCTCAGGTTCACTAAGTTAACGCTCCAGTCTGACTTAGATCGGCACTGACTCTTCGTGGGTACGAACATCTTCCCACACCTTCAAGATTGGCCATCTTCTGAGAACAGCGGTTTTTTTCCCAGAGCTCTTGATTAGTTGTATCTAAACACTGCCTGTGGATGCCCAGCTCTTTCTGTGTGCCTTTCATTTAAGTGACAAGATAAATTAAAAAACTGTCAATGTCTTGCAGTTTATGAAATGCGTATGTATCATTATCTCCTTGTCATAGTATGAAAGGTTTCAAAACGAACAGGCCAGCCACTGGTTCTTTATTCCCCACCTGTAAGATGCAAGCTCTTGCGTTCCAAAGTAGAACAGCCATAGGCATTTTACACTGCCTGACTAATGGCTGTATACTCAACGTGAATCTTTCTGTTGGTGCGAGCATCTTCTGTCCACATTCTTCTACAAGTTGTGAAGTGCCTCTTCTGTGAAGCTTCTATCTTGTATTGAATCTAGTTTACTGTAATTTAAATGAAACTTACGTCCTTTAAGGTAAAGGTAGGGAATGGGTAGACAAGAAGTGAGTTCTGTAGCCAAAGTCTGATACTCTCTTGTAGAAAGAATCATAGTGGGCCCATGTTCCAACAGGATGCTGAAATATTTAAAGAGCAAAGCAGGAGATGGTGGTCAGAATAATCTGTGATCAGAACGGACAGTGCATTGGAGAAAACCTCAGTTAAAGCAGGTATGTTATAATAACAGTAGAAAAGCACTGTAGTTACCGTAGCAGCTGATAACTGATATTATTAAAGTGGTCTGTGTACTATGAAAACCAGAAAGTGAAGGATTGTTTCAGTTTAAAACAAGTAAATCATCTGGGAACTCAGCTTTCAATCACTATTCAGATTTGAAGGGATGCGCAACCAGATTGGTTGCCATTCATGTTGAACTAACTCACTCTGCAACTGATATGAGAAGAAAGTAACTGATCTCTACTTCGTAAAGTAAGATATCCCACTGTAGGAAATAATCTTTCACCTGTCCTTGTTCTCTGTGGTTCTTTAGAAGGTCTTGCTGGAAGACCGGGTAATTCTGCCTGCTCTGTAGAAGCCAAAAAGGTATCATGTTTGTGCAAAATTCTTCACTCACAAATTCTCAGGTGTTGGGTTTCGTCTGTCAAGGACCATTAGCTAACAAGATTTTCTGTGCAGTACCTGAGCACATAGAGCTCTTAAGGAAGCCTTAAGAAACAGTTCAGTTGTTCAGCAGAATTTTTCACACTCAGTCTGGGACTGTGACATTCAGATATACCATGCAGATGCTGTTTTCAGGTAGTATGAGAATGAAGAAATGGAACATTTTGGAGGTTATCAGTTAGCTAATTCAATATTAAAAAATGCTTGACTAAAGTTATTTGCTTTTCGGCTCATTTGTATTTTGCCGTTTTGTCCTCTGGGTTCACCTGAGTTGACCAGAAGATCTGTGACTCAGCTGTCTGGCATATGAATTAAAAATAGTTTCAAAGTTTATGAAATAAGAGGCATATCTTCTTAGCGAAGGGCAGATAAAGCTGTGCGTTGCTTTTTCAGCTCCACCTAGGTGACTGTGCATAGGTCAGGATGCTTGCTAGCGTTACATGTCACAGCATTCATGGACCTTGCAGGGGAATAAAAGTAAGAAGACTGCATTTGTCTTGCAGCTTTCCTTAGTTGTCCCTATTGCACAAAGAGAAACTAGGCTTCTAATTCATGCCAGTAACTTAAATTCTCCCAGAAACAAAGGGCAAAAATGTTGAAATTGTTACTGAGGTTATAGTACTAAAAAGTTTTTCTTTTTAATATAGCAGAATATCCATTTCTTAAGGATAAAAAAAGAGGGAAAACTTGCAGTGGGAAAGCGCTGGCTACCATGTGGGGCTAGTTAGCACTTTTGGCCCTGATATTTGAGCCATTCCCCCCCTGTCTCCATTGCAAAAAGTCAGCACAATGACATCCCAAAATAGCAAAAAGATAGATTCCCCTTGTAGTACTCTTCAGGTATCATGCATCTGCTCATCCCTGCTCTCCAGCATGTCTCTCATAGCAAAGTTTCTACTGTTTCACTCTGAGTATATATTAAAGAGAGACAAAATCTGCACAGTCAGAGTGAAATTTCAGGTATCGAGTCAATAAAACAAGACATAGTAAAATTATTTAGAGCTTAAGAGAACAAACTTTTGGGTTATTCTTGGCTTTGAAAGAACATACTGAGAATAATCTCTTGCAGTATGTTTCATGAATATCCAATACCTGAGCTATCTGGGACTTGAAAAAGCAGTGCACTAATTTTAATCACAGTGGTTAAGGAAAGGGAACTCGGCAATATATTGGTGCTTGTAAACCAAGTCTGAAGGGCCTGTGAGGGATTCACTTGACACTAAACAGAAATAAAAACCTCACAGCAATGAAACTGCAGATGCATCTTCTCAGCACTGGTGTGGCAGTGCTGGTTATTAGTCAATGGTTTTGTTTAGCAGCCAAAGGCCCAATGCAGACTTACTCTGGGGAGTACAGAAGGGCTGATTTTGAAAAATTGTATTTTACTCAGGTAAAAGCTGATGGAATTATTTCAGCAAAAGTTTTTCCAAATGCCAGCCTCACCCAATGCATTCCTTCTGGATTTTACTTCTGGAATGATTTCTCTGCTGCTGTTTCCAAGCTGCAGTACTTAACACCAGTCTCCTACGGATTCTGGTTAAAACAGGAGTATCATTTTGCATGTTCTGTGTCATGCAGGCATCAAGGGAGAAAGCGTGGCAGCGGAGAAGCTGCTGTACTTAAAGCATGTCACCTGCAGTGCTGGCTCTGATGACTGATAAACGCTGTGCTCTGATAAGAAAACAAGAAAAAAGCTTAGCTCGTCTGTTGCTGTTGATTAATGTGTTCATTTTTACAGTTGCTGGTAGAGAACTGTTTCTAAAGCAAATAGCAAAAAATCAGACAATAAATAATATTTTGCTCTTAGCATTTTGATTTTAAAGATCATCTGTAGGCTGACACCAAAAGAAGTGTCACTGTATGCCTGCGGTACATAAAATAACTTTCAAGTAAAGGTGAACAGGTTGTATTCAGTGATGTCCCGTCTAAAATGTAATTTGGTACAGAGGTCATTTGTATCTCATTGCTACAGTAACATGGGTTCTGGTACCAGTTATGCATAGTTGTGGGTTTGATCTCTTTAGAATCAAACAAGTAGTGTGCAAGCTATCTGGAGGTGTAAGTCAGATTCTTTGTAGTCTGATTAGATACTGGATCTGTGGTCCAATGTAGCTTCCTGAGTATAGAGCCAAGCTTTTGAGAAAAGTACTGGTGAATGTAACTTAATAATTTTCTGGAATCATACATGCTTGTCTGCTTCACGGTTAGTATTTATGATTCCTTAATAACAGAGTGATGCATGAAAGTGATTGCATCCTGGTGAATAACTGTAACCCAGCACACATTGCTTAGGCAGGACAAGTGGAACTGGAAAAATAGGCTTTTTGCTCCTTTGGAGAGGGAGCAGGGTAGGAGAAGTTGCTGGCAGCCCCACCCTGGAAAGTCTGACAGCTGTGATCATTTTACATATCTGATTAAATTCTTTCAAGACTAAGCAATATTGAGTTGGATGGGACAGCCCAGCATCTTGTCAGCAAATGAGCCTGTATTGATCGATCTTTAGATCTTTGGATTCCTGTGCATTAAGCTCCTGGATGGGAGTACAGGTACCATACCTGCTTCTCATAGCTTCTTGGGGAGAACTCCAGACATACACTAGCCCTTAGCCACAAAGGGCAGACTGTGCTCGGACAGCAATTCAGTAATTTAGCAAAATAAGATAGAAGAGAATTCTGTATTGTAGTTAAGAAGTGATTAATTATAAAAAGCCATCTGTACCTAGAGGAAGAAGACGTAAAATTAATATATGTATGCTGACTCTGTGTGTGTGTGCGCACATACACGCATCTGCTTTTAGGATATTACCAGTGAAATACCCATGAGGGTAATCCTGAAAGCAGGTAAATCTCCTTTATCATACCTGGGTATTAGACACATTGGCACTGTGCTAACTTCCATGGTGTGCTTACTTGCACTGATTTTTTTTTTAGATGAGAACTATGCCTTCCTTCCCAGACTGGCAGAGCACAGCTCTCTCCTGTCTATTTTAGTTTTCATCATCTGTTCATCACCATGGCATCAAGAAAGAGTAAAAGCACCAGGGGATGTGCTTGTGGCTGCCCACAACACTGAGATGAGTGAGATGCAGCGTTCTGCATCAGCTGAAGCAGGGACAGGCAAGCCCAGCCAGGAGAGGCAGGGTAGGATTTGTGGAGTAAAACACTTTGGCTGCACCAGCTGCTCAGACAAAGGAAAAATATGTGCTGTGAGATAGCTCTCACTGACTACATGGAGGGTAAGCCAGGCGCAATAGTAGAGCTGGGATAAAATCATGCTGAAGTTGGTGATTTAGGAAGAGACCTACCAGCCAGACTGCCAGACGTTCTCCCTCAGCTTCTATGAGGCCATGCTGACTCACAGCTAGGAATCTGACCCATAGTGCCCCATAGTGGGAAACCTGAAGACTGAAGACTATAATATTATTTTCTGTTGGAATTGATTTTTTGGGGGGGGGGGGATATTTAATATGCAAAAACCATGGGATAACTAGTAATGAACCTTCATTGAAATTATGAGATAGTTTCTATAAACAAGTAATCCTTTCCATTAAGATGACTCAGCAAAATATCTAAAAACAATGTGCCAATAATGACAATTTTTTAAAAAATGTATTACTTTTATCAAGGATGAGGCTGGCTGTAGATGCATTTCAAAACCTAGTTGTAAGCTTATAATTTAAAATAAGTATTTCCACAAAAAATGCGTATGCAGAAGAGAACGTTCTCATCTCACGTCTTTAGCATCTAGCTAGCAATGTTTCTGTATTTATTTTATTTATTCAGCCAAATCTGCGATTTGTTGCTTGGATACTGCATGAACGCACTCCCTGAAGTGTAAATAATGTCTAGCAGAGCATACTGCAAAGCAAAATTCAATACAGGATTAAAAAATGTTTACTAATTTCTGTTAACCTTGGAGCTCTTCTAATGGGGAAAGATTAGTGATGAAATAATTCTCTCAGATCAGAGCTCTAATTATTCTCTTGAGGTAATATCCTGGAGAGACCTAAACCCAGATTGCCTTGAGACAAATTGCCTTGATGGAGGCAGAGGCAAAATGAACGGGAACAGGGATGAGGACCAAACAAGTAGACAGGATGAGGAAAATCTGCTTCCAAGTTCCACTTTTTTAGTTCCTACCATTCTTCCTAAGAATTTTTAACTCTTCTAGTGAGCAAATTCAAATAATACTATTTTTTTGCCAACTGCTTTGTATGTATATGATGCATGATGATTTTTTTTAAGTTTTGCTTTTTTAAAATGTTATGAAGCCTTTAAGGTGGATGGGTGTCAAATGTAGACAGTGTTTGTACATGTAAGTGTATAATATTTATATATTCTGTACATTATATAAAAATGAAATGTGGTTTGGTCTGGAATAATAACTTCATGCGTTTGAGACTTGTTAATTGATCACAAAGCTCTTCTGCAGAGATAGGCAATTCCTAGATGGGGAGGTTGTGTGGGTGAGATTTGATGAAAGAAGAATTTTTTTAAATAAGCAAACAGATGTCTCTTATGTTGGCTTTTAAAATAAGGCTTTCAACTCATGTCTCTGCATCTAGTATGTTGGTTTTTAAGAAAGCAACTTTCCAACTTTTTTTTTTTCCTAATATTTTCCTTGTCTTTCATTTTAAATGAACTACAGGATCAGCACAAGCCTGTACTACCTCAGCTTTTCTGGAACTTTGTTGCTTATGTATAAGAGGATCTAAAATTCTGTAGGGAGCCCAGTTAACTTCAGAGGTTTTTAATTTCGGGGCTCAAACTCTTCCAGTTACGGAAGTGGCAAAATGGAGAGGTACCTTTTTATTCTTCACCCCTAAACCGACCACATGTGAATGTGGCTGGTCACAACTGGAATGTGTTTGCAAACATTAATATAGTTTATATGCTTTTTTGTTCTGTCTATGTGAAGCAAAGGAAATAGTAGAAATAAATACTCTGGCTTATGGAGATTTGTAAAGATCACCATGTTCTACTTGTTGTTTTCACCCAATTTCCATTTTGCTCAGGAGATTGAGTTTGCATGCCTCAGTGGTTACGGTGTAGCAACACTGCATCTTCTGTGTTCATGCTTAAACTGCAAAAAAAGAAAATGGTGCAAGAGGAGGAAAATTAAAATGAGGGTGGGAATCTCTCTCCTACGTGTAAACATAGATGCAATTCAGAGAACGAAAGGAGGGGAGAGGTAATGAAAATAATTCCAGCTTCTAAAACAAGCACATTAAAAAACCCAAAAAAATTATTTTCTGGATGAAAATCAGAAGTGCTTTCATGCCAAAATTTCACAGAAAGTGCCTAAGTTGAGTGCATACCTGTGTACCATGCTTGATTTTAATAGACTTTTAAAGGGTTATTCATCTAAGTCAGGGAGCAAACCAAGTGCATTTCATGGGCCACGAACAAAACCTGTGAATGTAGCTGTTACAGGTTTTCAGAGATGGCTTCCCTGCTTCTGTGAGTTCATGGAGTATGGGAAGCAGTACAGTTTGGAAGAACTCATTTGGACTCGAATGGAAACCAACACAAACCATGATCTTTTCCAGGCTCGAGCGGCTCATACAACTCTCTGCTGCAGGCTCTCCTGGCAAGTCTTCCACTGCTGCAGTAAGCAAGGACACGCTGTTACAAAAGTCATGTCAACTTTCCTGTTAATCTGGGACTTGTGTAAACTGAAACCTGAAACCAAGTGGAATTGACCCAGTTTCAGTAATAAATTGATATTCTGGCCTGATTTGTGAAAGATTCTCAAAGGTTTTGTGCTGCTTTGGTCTCAGATGTCACAACCCACAGATTTATCTTGAGCCCAAAGTTGGTTTGTGCCTGGGACTCAGTGTGGAGCCTGGACATGGTGAAAGGAACACATGTGAACACATGCTTGTCTAATAAAAATCCTTGTCTGTTGCTTTTTAATCTGCCCCTTTCCCTTACATTTTGATTGTGTTGGCTCTCCCAAGCCTATGTGAGTCACAGAGAATATACCTGTAAGAGATTTGGAGGACCAAATGCCTTGGTGTTTGTCACTGACCTAAAATCCCCTTTAAACAGAAAAATTGAAATACTTTCTGAAATAGAAATATTACTTAAGAGCAGCTCTCTTGTTTTGTTTCTATTTATTTCACTTTCTTCTGAGAGAGTGGCTAAGTATTACAGGAAACGGCAGGCTTATAAGATGAATGGTTCTGTTCCCACTAATAGCTGCAGAAGAGGTAATTAAGTTGGTGTGCTAATTTCTGTTTAGTGTGTGAGCTGCTTCTCTCTCTGCTCCAGCACACAACATATGAACTAGAGGGAGAAGAGCTAACTCTTTAGGATCAGTGTCATGCAAATTGTCAAATATGATAAAAATAACCATTCTAGAACAATCCACAGCAAAACCCATCTTTCCTTACTTTATTGCATATATTGGGAGGGATTGTGGTTTTACTATGTAGATGGTGGTGGTGGGGTATTAGCAGAAGAAAAAAGGCAAACCTGATTATGAGTTGTCAGTTCCTAGCTATTGCACGGAGGGTATGTGTGAGAACTTTACCCTCTTTCAGCACAAGAGCAAATGTTATGTGATTTCTGTGGCATTTTAGATTAATAAATCATCCTTTTTATCTTGTAATTTTTTTTTAGTTAGTCACCAACTAGAGAATTTACAAGAGCAAATAAGAGTAAAGAGGAAAGACAAGGGTGATGATTAACCAGATTCATAATTATTATAAGCCCTGGTGTACATTCTGTTTCCCATTAGAAAGATAATTGTCTTTCATGGAGTTGTAAATCGCATCTTTCTTTCAGAACACAACAGCACAAAGCATGCATTTATTTCATGGTACCCAGGGAACATTTTGTGCATTGCTTTCTTGGTTTTTTTTATATATGGATTAAGTTGAATGTATTTTCAGGGTGGGTCTGTTTTGGGCATCCACTGCACATATGATCTTCATTGCTGACCCAGTAAAGCCAGTCTATATTGGTTGACTTTATTAGTGGAAGATAGTGTAGACTGATGGATGGATGAGGGTTTCAGGGAATTTCTAGCTATTACAAATGCTAGTGGGGTTGTGTGAGTAGTAGAGCTGCACACTTACCAGTCCTCTTCTGCAAACGAGTTACGAACGGGACCGTTGGCCAGGAATTTCTTAGAGGGTTTTTTGTCTATACTATTTTTGAGGTTTGTTTTGTTTTTTTTTTTAATGATTTCTTTTGGCTGAGAAAAGCAATAGTTTTGTTCAATCTTAGAAACATGGACAGTTAGGAATTTGGATGGTAACTTCACTAGATCTAACATTAGTTCTTCCTTACAAACGTTAGTTTTTTCCTTTGTGGTAGGAACCCCTTCACATCAGCAGCAGTTTTCAGAACCATGTAAACACAGATCCCAGGACAGGTCCTCTTCTGTTCTGGGGTAAGCAGTTGCCTCCAGATGTTATCTGTACATTCATATTATTACTGTAATCAACCTCTTGTTCTCCTTGAGGCTTTGCAAAGCTCTGGTCATGTCAACTAAGTCGCACTTTGCCTTATGGTTAAGTGGATCATCGTTTGCATTTGGATTTGCTCTTAACAAGTGCGCAAGCAACACAAGCCATCATTACCAGTCAGGTACTATGGGAGAGGTACAGTTCAAAGGATGCAAGCAAAAATTATTTCACAGCTATGGGAGAAAAGTGAGAACAAAAATTAGAGGTGGAAAAAAACCAACGCAACCCTTCTGCTCCGAAGTAGTAAATATATGATTTGGCCCTTATTTTTCTCCAACAATGTAATCAGTGGTTGTTACACTTAGACCAGTGCTAAAAGTTACCTATGGCCTTCAAAGTATTAATTCTCCTCCATAACATATTATCTAATTAGTCTTGTCAAGGGCTTAGGCTAATAATTAGAGAAACAGTGAAAACAAGTAGAAACCAGGTATAAGAGAGGGCTTTGCATGTGTAATCAATTCTGTGCATTGCTACATAGTGGCAGTAAACAGGTCTCAGGTTTGCTAATTTGGAGTCAACAGCAAATGAATGTGTTAGGATTGAATGCATTAGAAATGGGAACTGGCAGAATGCCTGTTCTCAAGAAGCTTTGCTACGTACAGTGTGGAGTTTCACAAATACAGACAGATCACCATTTTGCTTTGCTCTTCCTGCTGAATTACCACCAACCTGTGAATTGGAGCCTTCAAAATGTATGCTGGGACCCAGCAGAGCAGCAGTAATGCTTTGGCAGATGAGCCAGCAGCACCTGGTGATCAGGGCTGTCCCCGGGACCTGATACTGTCATTAACAAAGTCTGTCACATCTGGTGTCTGGGGACCTGTTCTTCAGCCCAAATGCTGGTCTGGATGGCAGCTGTGAGGTCAGAATTTCACAGGGAGTGCTGCCGAGTTCTCCATATCGTGTTAGGGTCTTGTGTGTCTGTTTTTCAAACCTCAAACAAAGTAAGCTCAGTTCAAACACAGATTTTTTCCCTTTGGCTTTCCCCCTGTGTGCCAGGTAGACTGCACTGCTCTGTACCTGCTGCAATTCCTGCTCTTTTTAAAAGGTAGCTTTTAGTGCTACTGGGCAGGCCAGAATGGGGGAGGGGGGACACAACACAGAGTGGAGACATGAACAAAAAAATCTCAAACCACAACTTTTCTTCAGTATTTCTTGGGAATCTTAAGCTTACCAGATTCAGTTGTCCCACAAGGGACGATCTGAAGTGTAAATTTGTATATGTGGTGTTAATGTTTATTAAAGCCAAATGATTAGTTTTTAATGTTTTGCTTTTGTAATATTTTACTTTGTGATGTTTTTAATAATGGCCATGTGCATTAGTGTGTCCCCTGCCAAAGCTGTTGGGAAAGCATTCAGGGAAGAGTACCTGTCTCCTAATTTATGGCCTTCATGGTGTTAAAAATGCTCCAGCTCTCCTGTCAGTCACTTGGACTTTCCTTCTACCTTCTGAGCTCACATAGCAACACCTGTTTGCGCAAGGAGGGACAGCAATGAGCTGATAATGCCTGCAGGTAGGGCCTGGCTGCCTGCCTGCTCTCCAGGGGAAGGGTTTCCTTTAATTATAACGTAGGTCACGCGTTGCAGACAGAAGCTGCCGTTGGTAGAAAGCTGCAGGAAAAATTTTTGCGATGGAAATAAGCCTGTACTTGTGTGTTGGGTAAAACATGCTCCTTGAGCTTTGGGCAAGTTCGCATTTGTATATTAATGGCTCAGTTTACTGAGCTCCGTTCCTGTGAATTTTGGAGCCTTTCCTGTAAGTTTTTGTGTTGTCCTTCTTCCCTCCCACCCCAGCCTGGAAATCCCATGGCCACAACTGCAGTGGGTCCCTGCATGCTGGAGGGACAGCCAGCAACACAAAGATTGTCAGGGGAAGGTTTAGGAAGAAAGGGGGACTGCTGTGACACATCAATGCGTTGCTGTCTGGAGAGCAGCAGCCTGCCTGCCACAGCGACAAGTGCAGGTCTTCCTCAGATCCCCCTTTCCCTTGCAAACCGCTTCTAGGGCACAAGCCTGGAGGATCTTGGTCCCCCTGCCCAGCAGCATTCCAGCTGCCCACGCGGACAATCATTTTCTTTGCCGACGATGTAAAATCTAGCATGGGCAGTTGAATTGTCTTTAGCGGCAGAAGCGTAGGTAGTGCTGAAAAAGCTGAAGGCCAACTTTCAAAACAGTTTTAGGCTCTACTTGAGGTCTGCTGTAGCACCAAAAGTCTTGTATAAATACAGTTATATTCATATAAAGGGGTTCACTGAAATATGCTAGTAAAAGCCCTTGTGTATCAATATAATAGGCAACTCTGGACTAGGGCTATGTTGTTGTTTGAAGTAAAACAATATAGTTGAAAGACCTAAGTATTCTGAGTATATTTATGATCACGGGAGCAATGTGCTAGGAATCTTCAACAGTCCATGTGGTTTTGGAAAGCCCAGCTTCAGTTGGGAAGTGTTGACTTCCATCACTTCTCCCTAAATTAGCAGCGTTCATGGTTGGACTTCTTGCACATGTGTTCCCTGTTGTGTTGGTAATAGCTGAATTTCTACCTTATGCCTATCAGGAGCTAGGGCTGTAGCAAGTCAGTGGGAGTGGACCGAGCTGCCCCCACAGATATTGCCCCCACAGAAATTACTATATGACTAAAAACCTATGAAATTACAGTATCAAAACAAGGGGAACATTTTAAAATGTTTAATGAGGGGATAGAGTGAGAGAAGAAGAGAACATGGATTTGGTTGGAAAGGAATTTGGAAATGCAAGAAAAGAAAAAAAAAGAAAATATTATGTGAATATTATCAGCAGTTTTAAAAATGAACAGGCAAATGCAACATACTGAGAATATGAATGTGGAATTGACCTTTTAATTTCGCATATGCCTAAGTGAGGAGTAGGAGCCCAGGCCTCTCAGGGAAAACTGACATCCTCTGTTTAATACCATCTGCAGTAACTGAGGTCTAGTACCTCGCCCTGCTGCTGCTGTTGTGCACATTTAAATTAGAGCAGGGTGTTCAGGTGCCAGTCAGAGGCAAGGCATCCTTATTTATGTTACAGCCCTCCCCCTCCAGTGCATAGCCCGGACAACCATTAATCTTGCAGTAATACCCAGCATGCTGATAAACGAGCAAGGAGCCACAGACATAGGAGTTGTCAAAATCCTCAATATTGACAAGTAACATAAAATGAAGCGACAGGAATTGGCTGTTTCAAGAACCTTTTCACAAAGCTCTCACTTGTTCCCGGTGTGCTGGAGCGTACATCCTTCTGCGTCCCCTCCTCGCCCGTTGCTAAATACCTAATGAGTGTGCTGCTGTCTGGGTGCGTGTGGCGCTTTTTCAAGCAAACAGCCTTGCAGATAAATAAAGTGCCCTCCTTTTCATGTGATAGTAATCTGAAACTTTTCCGTTACATGAGGCTCTTCACAAAAGATTGTAATTCCACCAGCTTTACTCAGGAAGATACCACCGCCTGCCGTGGCCACCGCCGTGCCGGGAACAGCGGGCTGGGGTCCCTGCTGCCCCCCTCGCCTCCCAGGGCTGCTGGCAAGCGCGCTGCGCCCCGCGGAAGAGCTCGCTGCGGCTTCACATGAGCCATCCTGCTCTTTCCTTCCTCTGCTCCGCCGCCCCTTCGCCCTTGGTACAGCCTTCGTTTCCTCCACTGTGCTGTGTGGTAATCGAGTGACATCAGCCCGCGGCCGGGCAGCTGCTGGTTATATTACAAACAGCAGAAAGGTCTGAGGTGTGCGCGGCTCCTGGGAGCGCTGGCAAGGACGGCAGCGCGTGGCTCCATGCTGCTCGTGCTTCGGGATTAATCGCAGACTTGCCTTCATTTGATTTAGCTTCGCCAGAGCCAAGCGAGCATTTGAAACTGGTTTCCAGCACTTGAGAGTTGCGTTTAGTGGAGCAGGGGAGAAGGAAACAACCTCATGCTGCTTTAAGTTTGAATCTGTTACAGACAATTTACCGCCCGCCCACACTGCTGGATTTTGAACCGGAGCTGTTATTTACGTAGGGCTCAGTTGAGAGCATTTTCTCTAGGGACTGAAGCCAAACTACTGGGAAAGCTGAGGTTTACTTGGATGTATCATAGAGATACCTGTGGTTCCTTTATGCTGCGGTTCATGTGTTACCTATAAATGGAATTACAAAAATCAACCGTTATGCCCGGGCCGTTGTCCCCAGGATATGCAGCTCAGGCGCCGTATAACTATAACCAGTTAGAAGGAAGATTCAAGCAGTTACAAGGTAAGTCTGTGCTAGTTTTTTTTTTTTTGGTAGGTGTTGCTATGATATGATCCCTGTCCACATGTTAGTTTGGGCCTGTTTTCATTGCATCAAGGTGTTAATGAGAGAGACTAAAAGTGGTGTTACAGGAAAAAGCTTTGTGTTCTTTTAAGAGATACTGTGTGGCTTTTATCTCTCTGAAGGTGTCCTCAGTCTTTCATAGCCTTAAGATGCATGTCCAACCTCTGAGCCACTCAGCGTTACAGATGAGGACTAACCCAGACCAAGTCACATAGAACAGTAAGAAGGAGAGTGAGGAAGCGGTCTATTTATTTTATCCTTAAATAAAATACAGTTATAACTCTGGAAATTAATCATAAAATCCTAGCTTTGTTTTGGTGCAGTTTGCAGTACGAGAGCCCTTTCTAAATCCCCGCGTACCTCCTGTAAAGGCAGGTGGCTTAACTTCTTCAAATGAGGAACAGTTGCATAATTTCCAAACGAATTAATTTGCACGTGTCATAGGAGGTCTCCAAGAAAACATTCATGTACTTTAGCATTCCCAGTTTTCTTCATTTTGTATTAATCCACTTTTAGACAGGGAGAATGTCCTTTAATGCCTTTGCATTAAATTCTCTATCTGTGTGAGAAAACAGACGTTTCTTTTGGGAAATGGTCTTGTACTCTCTGAAGGGCCGGCCTCTGCCCAATGCTGGAAACCCAGACTGTTAGCAGTGCAGCAGAGAAGGACTGTGCCCAGCAGCTCTCTGCCTCAGCCAGGGTAAAACAAGCTCTGCTGTTTCTCTGTGAAGGATATGTCCCAGGGATGAATGAAATACAGCGTTACAGTTTCAAAATAAAAAAGAATTCTTAACCAAAACCAAAGTTTATCATCCTCCTCCACATGCATTTGACTCTGTGAATAATCCCAGAGCAGTAGAGTGACGTTCAGCCTTTCTGTGCATGTTTCTTACTTTATTCTGGTCTGGGCCACAAGTGTGGTTCTGTGGTTCCTGTCATAGAGGTTGGAAGAGCCTGGTTAGCGCAAAGAATACTCCTATTTGTTGGCTTAAGGAGTAAGGAAAAAAAAATAATCTTTCATTCATAGTACTTTATCTTGTAAACTAGCTCAGGGTAATGGCTGTATATTGGTACTGGATGTAATAAGTTAAAATGAGAGCATCTCAAACACTGGCAACATAGACATTCTTCAGGCAAGGCATGGAAAATCCAGGCTCCCAACTTGCACACGAGAGAATACTTTAGAGGCTTTATCCTGGACATCTGTCAGGTCTTAGACTGCAGTGCTTGCTTTAAAAAGATCGAGGTAAGTTTGTGGCACTGGAAAAAAAAATACTGGCTCATGCCTCTTTTATTGGTGGTTAAGTTAGCAGTCCAAAGAAGGCAGATTTTATCATTTTCAGGGTCACTGCTTCAGGAATCCATTATCTGTGTGTTTACATCACGTTGAAAGAGGAAAGCAGACCGCAGTGTTGAAAGCACGGAAAGTGAGTTTTCGCTTCAGTGGAATGTACTATGGTGACTTAAAAAAAATACTCTTCCTAAATGTTCTGCAATTTCCCCTGACAAAAGAGATAAAATGCAGTGAATTCTTCTGCAAGTGTAAGGGAGGACTTTGCAGTAAACCATCCCATAGCTGTTTACTGGAATCGCAGAGAAGGCAGGCAGTTGCCGATAGTGCTGCTGATGATCCTGTTCAGGGTGGAGCTTAGGTACAGGAAATGTTTTAAATTACATACTAGATACTCCATGAAATGCTAGATAACCACACAAAACATTGTGTGCTGTAAAGGGAGTGGCTTAACTCTGCTGACACAGAAGGTATCTTTCCTTGGAGTAATTGCTGTTTGTTTGAAGAATATCTAAAAAGCCATTAATTTGTAGTCATAAGATTTCAAGGTGATTCTTGCCCTCTTGCTAAAAGACTCTGGTGAAAACTTTGGGTGTTCTGCGGCACTGGGCATTGCTCAGTGCATCCAGACACAGACCTAGCAAGGATGAGTTGAATATATGTAATCTTTTTAAATTACAAATTTATCACCAGTTTTTCCTTTTTGACTGTGGTGGTGTACAAACAAGTAAGAGCAGGTATGTTTCAAACATTCTTCAGTCTCTGCTAAAAAGCTTTCCTGCCTTTTTATTTTTGTGTTTTCCTTTGTTTCGCCCATCCTGCCCTTGCCATAGCTTCCACTCATGTTTTTCACGCATTGAATTTGCCCTTAATTTTTCACAGTTCCTAGCGATTTCATGTGAATCCAGAGCTTTGCACTAGGTTGTGGCAAGGTGCTGTTCAGATCTAGTGAAGGTTGGGAGTCTTCCTCAAAAACACTCAGGAGCATATTGTTTTGACTAAGGTAACACATAGCAAGTACCTAGGCCTTGTACAAAGGAGAAGTGTGAATCAGCAGTGAGCACAGGACAACTCTCTCTGATCTCCTCTTTCCTAAGGTAGACAATACACTAGATTTGGCACTGGTAGCTTCACATGAAAAGAGGAACCAATATATTTCTCCCCGAGATTGCTGGGGACAAAGAAAGTTCACCTCATAAGCAACCACCTAGGTGTTCCTACATTTCCCCTCTTTTAAATGCCTTGAAAGATTGTAAGGAAACTCTGTTGTTCAACTTGATGATGATTGTGGAGTGTTTAAGCAGATTTTCCTGTCCCACTGGGTTGTAAAGCCTATGCAAGTTGTGGGAATACACTGAGGGGACCAGACTGGCTCCTGGAAAGGCTCACCTTGCAGGAGATCCCAGCTCCCATTTGCCTTGATGGGCCAGAGAGAAGCAGGGTTTAACATACTCAGTCCTTGTACTCGTGAGAATGTCAGCGCAGGTGTGGGGAGAAAAATGCTTCAGCAAGTTCTATTTCCTTTATTAAGTTTCGGTAAGTTCTTATTATGGTTAGTTCACCCAGTCCTGGAATGATAAGTGAGAGATAGTATCAGTGGTTGCTATCATCTTAAACCTAGGTGTGGAGTTTTGGTTCTCATGGCCACTTGCTCAGTAGAAAGGGATCATATTGCAGGGCTGGAGTAGCTCTCTGCAAGTAAAGGCAGGGCCCCAAAACTGGTTTGTGGAAAACGCATTGCCATGTAGCTTGTGCAGGGTATGTTAGTAAAGGAAATTTGTCCTGCTCAGTTGAGAAATTAAATGAAAAGTGAAGCAGATAGGTTATAATTATAAACCAAGGCTGTCACCTGTGCTGCATTCATGTGGCCGGATCCTGTGGATTGGCTTGGCACGGCTGTAGGATTTGGCAGGAAGAGGTTAATGCAAGTCAGGAATTTGGAAGGAGATCCCTGCAGATGTATCACCTTCCACAGCTGAAGGCAGTGAGTGTCAGTGCCATGGGGAAGCTGTCACCAGCCCAGAGAAGCAGCTATCATCACTGCTCATGGCCTCCTTCCCACCCGGTTAACAGGGCAGTGTGGTATTTATTAACATTTCTGGTATTTGGTAGCTTGGTGGCTTTATTGGCTCCCGCAATGTAATTGGGAATTTGGGTCTCAGCTCTAAGGCAGTGCCTTAGGTGTGAAATTTCCAGTGGTAATTACAAATGTAAAATCCTGGGGGATGGGGACCAGCTAGATCTGTGCTCCTGATAAATCCCCAGAGGAAAGCCAGCTTTCAGAGGAGCTCTGTGATGCACCGTGCTGTGTGGTACATTTTGATTTTGTTTATTTTTTTAATGTTGCATTTCAGATTGGAGACTCTTCATTTTTAGTGGGAGCCTGGTGACCAGGCTGCCTGAGCAGAAGTGCCTTTATTTTATTACTGCTTTTGAGCCATGTTATGGTTTGAAAAACTGGACACCTAATGTAGTGACCACTGGAATAAGCCTGCGGGAAAGGTGAGCTGTCTTTCCCGTCAGAGCTTTTTAAGCCAGCTTTAGATCAGTTCTAAACTTGTTTCATGGGGACTGACTGCACAGTGGTTACACAGCCCTACCTGCACCAGAAAACAAAATACAGTTGTATGAATGAATATCCTGAGTGTCTGAGGCAAAACCTTTGCTCTGATATCAGTGTCCTTCAGCAGGGGAGCTCCTTGGCAGTGTAATCCATTCATCTGCAATGACCTGAGTAGTGTTGGTCTGAGTTCCAGTTTGGCGTAAAAAGAGAGACACGCAGTTTCTATTTTTAAATGGTCAATGATCATTGGCTTTGATAATACAGGGATCTGTATGCATAGATTGGTTCCCATCCAGGCTACAGAACGGCAGGAAAATGTTCCCGTTTGTTTTTCTATTCTGAAGCAAGACTTCCCCACAGCTTTTCCTGCAAGATAATTTTAGCCCCAAATCCCTGTGTCCAAGGGTAGGCAGGGGGCTCCCACTGCAGGGCTTGCAGGAGTTGCTGAGGGACTGCGTGCAGTAGGGCAGTGAGATCTGCTACGCCCAGGATCCTGGGAAGTTCTTGGGTGCTCTTTGAAAAACCAGTTTCAACAGCTGTCTTCCTTGTTCTAAGATTTACCTTTTAAAGGATTTCAGTATCTTTTGAGCAGTGATCTGCATAGCTACAGGCAGTCATTAGTAAAGTGAAGGACATCCTACTTTGTCTACCAAATTGGTCACTGGCGTTTCTTGTGTGGTAATTTCTGTTAAAGGTGAAATTTGGGAAGGCTGAGTTCCATTCCAGATGAAATGTGTTTGGTTTACATGAATTTTTTTTCTTCCTGTCAGACACACTGAAGTTGCAAATATTACTGTGGCAAATTTTTCTTGATTTTCTGCTGTCTGCAACTGTTCAAAGCCTGTGTGTGTCACAGCGTACGTCCTTCTGGTTTTGGTGAATGCCTGAGCACAAGCTATGTGGTTGGAAGCGCTGTCAGATTTGCAAAGATTTTTTAACTGATCTCAAAATGTGGTGCTTTGAATGTGCATTTCTGTGATAGCTGGGCCCTTATTCTTTCCAATGTGAAGATCTCTGCAAACGTATCTGAATCCTAGACTCAGTTTTAGGGCTGTTTTAGGCATCTGAAACAAAGTTGGTAGCTGAATATTGGTGAAAGTCTTGTCTGTCTAGAAGTATTTCAAATATGCAGGTTATAAAAGCGATCTTGCCAACTCAGTGAGTGTATCATTTAGGGATTCAACTTAGAGGAAATGACTGGGAAAGTGTTATAACTAATATGTCCAGGTTCTTCATTAAAATGGACATTTGCACCAAATCACTTGCTAGGACATGTATTTGTCTACACGTAAACACAACTGGTCAAATTTAAACTGTTTGCATGTCCCCTTGTAGCACAGAACTGGTGCAGAGAAACACAGTGACACAAAGCTACTCAGAGCTGCCTTATCATTTCTGCCCTTTCCAGAACTCAAAGCCTACAATTACATTGTAGGAGCTGTGGAATCACACACAAACGCTGCTATTTATTCCTAGTCGTAAATAGTGCATCAGGGGGCAGTGAATCTGTGTTTCATGCCCTTTCTTTGGACAGAGACTGATGAGGTGAGTACAGTCAGAAGTGAAATCCGTGTTTTAGTGACCACACGTGTTGTCTGTTAATATTATTACATATAAACTATCTAACTTTCTCTCCACGCTCCTAAAATTTTTGCATAGATGATGTTTAGCAAAGCCATGGAAGAAGGTTTTGCAGAAGGTTCTCAAATTGTTTTGTCATGAAGGATAAACTTCAAAAAACACCCAGGAACTTAACAAAAGCATTCAAACCCTTCACTCCCATTATCTCCCAATCTTGATGTTAAGCCCTCCCCCCATCCACCTCCCCCCAAACATGAGATTCTTGGG
>JAOXJM010000023.1:5137524-5152444 GCA_026413425.1 Tringa solitaria | reverse complement strand
CTTTCAGCATGAACAGTGAGAAATAAAGTCTAACATTATTTTGTATTTTCCCTGTTTAAAGGGCTTTTCAGGACAATATGGCAACTCTATCGTTCCTGCTGGATAAACTTACCATGGCTAAAGATGAAATGAAGACTAAGAATTTTCTCATTGTTACAGAAATAAATCAGATTTTGATAATGCCATAGCTACTGAAAACAACATTTTTGTCCCAAATTCCTGCTTTCTCTTTCAAAAAGCTCTGAAATTTCTTTTATGTCTTTAGAATTTCCAGAAATTTACCTTTTCTGGTTATAGGTTTTGTTATTTTTGAAGATATGAAAAGCAAGTTAAAAGAGCACAGGGTGAGGTACTTCTGCTAATATGGTCAGTGTTGATACAGTTGAAAAAGTAAATGTTTAAATTAAATTTGGCTACTCATTGAGATAACTGTGAAAATTCACAACTCTGAGCTGTTGCCCCAGGTTTTCTGTCGTCTTGTTCTCTTCAATTAGATTATGTTTGCAATATTTGTTTCTTAACTACGTACAGAAGAAAATTTTAAAACAAATGGAAAACTTTAGGCTGTGGAGCATGATTTTTGTTTAAAAAAAGGGCAATTCTGATGTCCTTTTTGTGGTTCTGAAATTGTAAGGTAAATAAAGCTTGTAAGCAGATATTTTCACATGGGACAGTAAGGTATTTTGGAAAAACTTGGAGGTCATTTGTTGCCAAGCTTAGAACAGTAAAATGATTTGTGTGATGTACTTAATTGGTGTAAATCCCCTTAGCTCTGGAAATCTGCTGGCGCGGGAACTGGCCCCTTTGTGTTTCTGCATTTGATGTCTCAAATAAGCTAAATGTCACTGACCATCCCTATTTTTCATAGGTATGTTTTAACCATGTAGGAGTACAGGCTCCCATTCCAAATATTTTTCCTATCCAAGAGCCCTATTCAAATTGATTGTGGGGTTTGCCTTTAACTTCTGTGGAAAGTGGGGCAATAAAAAAAGACTACAGGCAGAGATGAAAGTGGTGATAAAAAGCCAGAACAATGGTAGGCTTTCATTCCCAAGTTCTTTCTCAAAGAAAGATTTCCTCCTTTTTCTTCTTTGTTTCTTTCCGTCTTTATGTTGGGTACATGCTTTGACTATTAAAGTGGATGAAATGCTACCTAAGCTAAGAAGAAATGGTGAAGAAAAATCAAATTACAGATTTGCAACATGATTCACAAAATCCCCGTTTCCTATTCCCTATACTAAACTACTCTTCTGGGATATCTCAGCACAGGACATGAGGTTTGTAGGTGCACCCCTTCTGCTCAGAGTCTGAATTTCATGTAAGAATTCATTAAAAGAGTATTTGATTACTGACAGCTCTGATGGTCTTTTTGTTCCTGTTTAAGTTGAATTGCGAAGCATTAAGTATCGGCTATTAAACAGCAGGGTATGACAATGACATAATTTTTCCTTATGTGAAAATGAATTATTTTAATTGAATAGACAGGTTTGGGAAAACAGTTAAGCCAAATATTAGGAATTAGTCTCCATTAACTTTAAAAGCTGTGGTGAAGGAGATAGCATAAAAATAAATAAGATGGTTTAGAATCTGCTTTGCTCTTCCCACAAGAGGTCAAATCTGGAATTTCATTTGGAAATTTATGTCTGTGGCTTTCCCCAGTGGCGTCATCCAAGTGAAGTAACTGTAACAACTCCAAACATGAAAATTGTTTAGCACGTCTTAGGTAAACAGCTCCTCTACCAACTCAAAATTAGTCCTTTCAAAGTAGAGGTCATTTCGTGGACAGTGAGAAACTCGTGGATTTTTCTGCCTTCCAGCAGTTCCGAAATTGAGTGCAAGAGTAAGGTGGTGGCCTGGCAAGCAGAAGCAGAGAATAACACGTGTGCATGGGAGCAGGGGTGCTTTGGGGGAGGCAGGCCTTGCTCTTAACTCAGCTTTGAACATATAATTTTATTCACATACTAAACGTAGTTAGCCCCCAAAGTAATTCTGGCCCTACTGTCTTTCATGATAGCCTGCATGTAATTAAGGAGGGCATGTGAGCCTAAAATCGCTTACTGCTCCTAAAAACACATACAGCTGAATCCTTGCATTTCTTTCAGAGGAGAAGAGACAAGAGGGATGGTGACCACTCATGCTTGTGACTTTTGATGTGGAGTCTAAGGTCGCGATGGCTGGGAGAGCCCACATTGACACAAAAGACCTTGTACACTTGCTGCTGGAACAAGGGTATCCCAGGCTGAGAGCCTCCTTTGTTGAAAGAGAGCTACTGTAGCCAAACTAATATTAACCAGTCTTGTAGCTGTGCTGAATGCCCCACTGTTCCACTCAGAAAGAAGCTTAGAGAAAAAGGCCCTTCAGTTTTTGAGGGGAACAGTACAGTTTAGCAGACACGCAGGCAGTCACTGTGGCATAGTCTAGGGGCCATGCTTGTGGCTTTTCAAAGGTCTTGTGAAAGACCTGGCATTACCAAGTGGCTTTTTCATGATATAACTGAAATATTGATAATTCCGTGTTCAGTCAAGTTTAGTTTGCTCATGAAAATACGAGCTGGAACTCTTGAAAACACAGTTACACATACACGACAAACTTACACTGGACATGGTGAGTTTTCTGTTTGAGGTGTAATGGTAGAATGCAGTCCTGCACTGGTTTTAGTAAAACTGTATTAAGATTATTGGGAGAGACAGGAGGTCATAAATATGTTTTCTTATTTGCAGGTTTCAAATGCTTCCTATGTTAGCAAACAGGAAAAGGATCATCCCAAATGACACCGCACAGGAATCATATTTGTTGTCCCTTGCAAACATTTCTGCCTCGGATATTGTCAAAATGGCCAGGCATATGTTTCTGAGGATTGTTTTGGTGTTGGCATTAGTTTCTTTAGGTTTTCTTGTCTGTTTTAAATCTATTGGAACTGAGTTTTCAGGTAGAAGAGCCACAGAATGGCATACCAAAGAGGCAGTGAAGAAAGCGTGGTGGCAAGGTACAAAAATGATCTGTATTACTGCAGCACCCTGGTTGCAAGCGAGGGGAGGCCTTGTGCCTGCAAAGATCAAACAAAACAATAAATTGTTACTAAGAGACTTAAGAGTTTCTCTGAACAAAATAAATGTTGGCTGCCCAGATTTTTCTTGGAAAAGACCTCTTGGTTTTAATAAAGATATCTAAATTTAAGTTAATGGCTTGGCAAACTTCCAAAAATCAGCCAATATGCAGAGCCCACTTCTCAGATAATTTAAACCAAGACAGGCCTGTCAAAGGCAATAGAACAGCAGGATGGTACGCTGCTGAGGGGGATATTTTCTCTCACATTCAGGCCTATTCCTTCATTCTTCTCAAATAACGACTGCTCTTTGTTTTCAGCTTCTCCATGCTGATACTGCATGTTGTGTTCAGTCTTCGCCTTCCAAAAAACCCAAAAGTCCAGTTCTTTGTGTTCATTTTGTCCAGGCAGTGTTTACAGTTTTTGAAAACATGTTCTGATTATGATTTGGTTCTAGGAAAAAAGGAAAGTGAAAACATGACTGTCTCATCTGTAGTCAACTAACTTTGGTTTGCTTTGGGTAATAATTAGTTCCGCATCTAGTTTAGTATTTTTCCACGGTTATTTCCAGGGAAGCTAGACTTGCTCTGGTCTAGAATGGCAACAGCCATTTTTTCGGGGCGTGTTCCCCTTTTCAGCTTTAGCAGATTGTGTGGCAATATAATGAAAGAGACTGCTTTGAAATTGCAGATGTGACTGTACTTTTAACATGAGTAATAGCCTATTATGGAATAGCAATTAAGTAAGGCTCTGAATAAATAGGGGAGGTGTCTAAAAGTATCAGATGTTGGTTTCGCTCTGAACTTCTGACCTGTCTGTTATTCTCAGGCATGGGGAGTTCAATAATTTGGGTTAACCCTATCTTTAACTGGCAAGTGTCTCGAATTGTTTAAGTGAAAGTAATTGCTTGGAACAGCAGTGTCTGCACCCACAGCACTGGTGGGTGCACCCGCTGTGCCAAGGGGGCTGTGCTGTGCCCCTGCATACTGGGGCTGGAGATGCTGACAGAAGCCATGGGGTACGTGTTGGTTCTTCCTTTGAATGGATGACATCTAAGTCAATCGAGGCTCTAATCTTGAGCCCAGAGGAGAAGGAAAGGGGATAGGGAACTATTTTAGCTATGGCTGCGGAACTGCATTTGCTTTTTCAGAGGTGAATTGCACCCTGTTCCCTCTCTCTGTCTTCACAGGCTTTGTTCGCCCAGTAGGATGTGAGTTGCACTTCATCCTTGTGGTCTTAGCTGGTAACAGGAAGGTGTGTTTCACATGACAAGGAAGTCATTTTAGAAAATTGATGATGCCTGTAGACAATTTGCTGACTGTTTCCCAAGTAATGTCCTGGCCACTGTGACTTCTACAGGTGTACTGTTAATACAGCAGCCTCTGATACCAGATGATGTCTGTATAGCAGAGCTGCCTGCATCTGGACATGATTGTTTGTAGCTGTTGCCTAAATGCTTAGGGAATGAGTTCACAGAGCGAGACATGGAAGTTATGGCACATTTTTTTCCGTAAATCTGCTGTTGCTCACTTATTATTAAGTCCTTCTCTCTCTGTTTCTCCCCCCAAATAAATATCTTAATAATGATGCCTGATAGGGTATGTTATCAAATCCCCATGATATAAATCCTTATTTCCTGAACATTTGTTCTTAACAAGCGAGTTGCACTGATACTTGCCAGATCATTGATACTAATGATGCTCTGTGCCATTTGAAAGGTGGTTAGGTATCCTCTGCACCGTGGGACCAGCCCTATTCCCACCAGTTCCTCACCACAGATACTTTTTCTCTAAATAAAAGCAGCCTCAAGTTGTCCTGGAGAACAGACAACACTTAAGGACACCTGATATGTAAAATCTTCACCTGTGCAGCATATCCTGGCAGCGGTGTCCTCCGCAGAGATGGAGCATAGCTCTGCACTGGCTGGAGGAGAGCTGCTCCCTCTAGGCTGGGTTTGGCAGGGCTGAGACCAGCATCTGCCAGTTATAGCAGCACAGAATAAATCAGCAGCTGAGGGAAGACTTTTCCCCCCTCTTTTTCCTGAAACAACCGGACAGGGTGGTGTGATCTCCACAGTACACGTTTCAGTGGGCTGGGCACAGGGATGTCCTTTACCTCTCCAGTCTCTGTGAGTGTGGCCAATGCCAGCCAGTTCCTAGCAGTTTTCGAGTGTAAGTTTGTGAACTACCTAATGCCAGAATACCTTTTGTTTTCTGTGCTACATAAATCATCTCTCCCTTCCGCTTCAGCTCGGGTGGCCAAGTTTAAAAGCATTTCCTTGGCACCAGGTGCAGGTCACTGTGGACTTCATATTCAGAAGTGTATTCATGGAGCTTTTTCTTATGCATAAACATCTTGTGTATTTGAGTTAGTCTGAAATGTACTCCAGGTTTGGAGACCTAAAAATCAGTGAGTTGTCATGCCTCAGGCTTCAGGAACACACCAATAAGGCACACACAACCTGTGTAAGATGCCATAAACACATTTTTATGCCTGTATACATGTGTATCTGTGTGATTTGGCTCTGAAGGGGTGTAAGATGCGTATAAGCACACAAATAGTCTTAGTTCACAGAGCCTGTTCACATATGTAAGGCAAATGTGCAATAGTTCTGTGCTTAACCAATACCTGAATTATTTTTAATAACGTTAACATTACGTTAACAGACAGTTGAGAGCATTAATCAGATAATTAGGTTTCAGAAGTTCTTGTGCTCTGCGTTTCCTTTATTAATTGCCATATTTTATAGACTATTCTTCCTTTTTTTTAGAAGGAAAAAAACCCCAAAGCCCCCAAAAAACCCCAAAACAACAACACTGTTTCACATTTTGAGAGAGGGGAGAACCCAGAATACAGAGCCCATGTGCGATGTGATTAAGGAGGATCAGTGAAATAACTTTGATCGGGAGTGTGCTTTTATCAGGGGGTGCTTCTTGTATTGATTATGCTGATCTGATGATGTTTGGCACTTAATTTTCTCAGTTTGCTAAAAACTCAGTTGCTAAAAAAAAAACAACATAAAGGAAGGTGAATTATTGGGCGTTTTCCTGGGTAGCTTTGACAGAAACGCACCTTTGTACCTATATAGAGCTTTTCAGTTTGCGTAGTCAATGCATTGCACAATCAGTACCACTCACAAGTCCGCTTTTAAGACTAGAAAAACAAGTGATGTTTCTGGATGAAGGTACACATTTAAGGTGTTCAAAATACAATTTTACCCAGCAAATGCCTTTAAATTTGCATCACCTTTCAAGACTGAGAGAGATCTTTGAAAGTTTCAAACAAAGGGTTGGGTTTTTTTCTGGTACTGCTTTGAAAGTTATTACGTGGGCAGGAAATAGTGTGCTGGAAAGGTGTCTTTTCTCCCTCACTCTTGCATAACTCTAAAGGCTAAAATGATTTTGCTTAAACATGCCACATTGTCCCACAAAAGCAGATCCATAAATGACCTTTGGATTGGAATCAAACAAACCAGCAGGAAAATTTTGAAGTAAGGAATTAGAATGTATGTGCAACTTTTTTGTGCCTTAGAAGTCCCAAGAAAGCAGGTATGGCATGGAAAGAAAGATTTATTATTTACTATTTATTATTTTTTTAATTATCAGATGGATTTCTTAAAAGAGAGCTTTAATATACGGAGTCACTGGAATTTTTGTGTAAAAGTTTACATTGTTCAGTTTTCTGGAGCTTTTCTTAGACAAGTAACAGGTGAAGGCATCAGTTTTACCGGTTTCAAAAGGCAACTACTCCAGGACTTCAGCTGGAGCTCTGCAGGATGGGTTTGCGTATTAGAGCCAGAGAAGATTAGGGATTTTTCCTCTAATGCTTCTTATTAGCAGTTTGTTTCAAATCTTATTAAAATGAATTCATTTTTAAAAGTCCCTTCTTAGAAATAACTGCATGTTATAATTACCATGGTTCCTTCAGTTATATAAGTGATTTTTATTGTAATCTACAATATTTTTATTGCTGTTTCATTCATTCAGCTTTCACCTTTGGGATTTAGTTTAGATCTCAGGCTTGCTGAGCCATGGCATGGCTTATCTGTGGTATTACTGCTTTTATTCGGCAACCTGTCAGTACAGCATAGTGTGTCTGAATCTACAATATGGCATGCAATTAACAGGAGTAAATTATTGTGTGACCATGGAAACTGGATGAACTGAACACATTGCTCAGCAAGGCTATGAAATCAGCTATTATTAAACCCTGATCAGCACAGTGGTTCTTTAAATACATGTGCTTCCATTTAAAATATTTCTGTGATAATGAAAATGATAGTTTAACAGCAATTAATTATGATGATAACATCTCTTAGCACTGAGATTTAATATTTTGAAAGAATTAAGTGCATTTATCATAGATTTATTTATTTTCAGTTCATGCTTTTTTGTCATTAAAGGCAAATTAGATTTAAGCACGAAACCAGCAAAGGTTTGGCATTTCTTTCATCTGTTCTTTCTGATTGCAATGAGTTTTTAAAGAAGCACACTTAAAACACCACGGTTTCCACTTTTGTCTCCATGTAATGTCTCAACTTGTGCCTCAGATGAAAGAAAAGATCTACAGCTCTCTGAAATCCCTCACTGGGATTCCATAGGGACACCAGCAGTTTGGTTTTCTGGCCTGTTTAAGGTAGGTAAAATTCATAGAATCACAGAGTACTTTAGGTTGGAAGAGACACCAGTTTATTTGGTCCAACACACCTGCTCAAAGCAGGGTCAACTTCAATGTTAGATCAGGTTGCTTAGGGACCCGTACCAGTGAGATTTGAATAACCCTGAGGTGGAGATCCCACAGCATCTGGGGAGTCTAGTGTCTGAACACCCTCATGGTGACAGCTTTCTTCTTGATCTCCCATGACAATTTCCCTTGCTTGGCTACATCCAGCAGGTCTCCCTCCTCCAGGGTGGTGTGTGCTGCTGCAAGCTTCTGTCCACACTGCCTGGGTTTGCTCTGTAAAAGATGGGTTTCGGCATCCATATTTCTGTCTCCACAGTGAATATTGAGTCCTGATGCCCATCCTTTATTGACTCATTTCTGCTTAACAGTTGCAATTTCATATTTCCCAATATCTAAAGAAGGAGGATCCCAGTCTGGTCACATAGTTGGATTGTAGAAATAGCAGATTGCCGGTAGCCTTGTGTGAAAACTGTTGCGTTACCTGCAGCTGCTGGGAAGAGGTAGAAGTGCTGAAAGGAAAAGAGAACAATAATATTAATACCCTAACCAAACAAAACCCAACCTCATCCTTCCTAGCCTTGTTTTTCCTCCTATAGACAAATGGGAGTTCACTGTAAAAACTTTTTCATTCTGCTGTATTCAACAGGAAGAAATAATACGAACCTTATGTATGTACCTGGCATGTTCTCTGCTGGTTCCAAGCCTTGCTCTCACCCCTGCTAACGCTCCTGATCAAGTAGTTTGGACAAGTATGGAAAATAACAGTGCTGTCCACCCTCCAAAAACCCTGAGCACTTCCCTACATCACACTAATAATGATTTTTAAAGAAAACTGCAAAGACCCCACAAAGTTGTGTCACTTGAAATACTGCAGTGACCTCAGGTTTTCGTTGTTCTGTGGGAGTGTCGGTGTTCTGGGACAGGCCAATGCTTTTTCCATGTTCCTTTTCATGAGGTGATTTGGATGTTATGCAAAGGGGAAGAATGGCACCAAGCGTAAACCAGTAACATCAAATCAGCCAGGAGGCATCTGTGTCCTTCTGTGTTAAATGTTGACAACACTGAGGTATTTTCATGCTGTTTTTGGAAGGAGGTCCATTTGAACTCTGCACTGCACGGTCCTTAGGCCTTAAAGTTATTCCTTTATTCAACTGTACTTTTGCTATTTTGTTGTAAAAATGGTTTTGTAACATCTCTCTCCGCCTCTGGTTTGGAGACTAGGCCTTGATCCTCTTGAACATTTTTCTCATTATGGACTTCAGTAATGTGAGTGGTTATATTTAAACCAGGGCAGGCTTTGGTATTTAAAGCTGAAGATATGTGTGGATGTTTCCAAGAGCAGCACCTAGAAGCGTCAAACCATTTTAATCATCCACTAGAAGGGTTGCATTTCTGTAGCTGCTTTGCATTTTATACAGGAAAACAAGAAGTCAGCTGGTATCCTAGAGTACCAAGAAAAAAAAAAAAAGCTGAATTGTTAATTTTTATGGAATGGGCTGTGTGGCACGGCGTTTTCCATTGCAGGGAGCTGGTCATCGTGCAGGAGAGAGATACATAGTTTTGTGTTCCAGTTTTCCTGAAGTTAAACAAGCAGTTCACATAACTTGCACCAATGTAGGGAAAGCCAAGCCCGTATTTTCTCCAAATCCGAATAAATATGTCATCTTTGTCTTCTGAATTAAAAATAAATAAATAAATAAAAATAAATAGGCTGAGTTCTTCCAGCAGTTTAATCTGTTAAACCCAGGTGACTTTTATGTTTCATTTATTTGCTGTGGGAGAATTTACAGCAACATTTTGCAGATGAACATAATCATGCTTCCACAAAAATCCGAAGCTGGCTTTCAGGAGGTTTATTTCTGTATTGCTGACACGTAAACGCTGTATAAAAATAAAGACAATGAAGGGACCTGCCCTTCCACACCCTGTAATGCTTGGCTGGCTGCTGGATATTGTTCTGAGCATCATTTTATTGTGTGAGTGAGGTTTAGTGACATCAAAGAGAGAAAGCAGCAGAATTGTTTTTTCCACAGGCTGCATTATGTAGCTTTCCCTTTTTTCATTTCAGAGCATTTTCAGCAGTGAAAGTAGTCACATGCTGTAATATTTAGTAGAGAGGGTAGATATTTAATAGGATTTGGAAGCTGGCTGGTACTTCCTAGTAAAAGAGAATGGATTGCTGAACACACCCCTGACTTCTGAACAATAGTCTCTCTGTAGCAGAGTTGGGAAAGCAGCGAGGATTTTGCTGCTAATGAAAATCACCAGCTAAACACAGTATGAACAAAATCTGTTGCGTTGTCGTCTTTCACATTTGCATTTGTTCTTGTCTAAGTCACGTTCAAGCATGTAAAAGCTTTGGTGTAATATCACCATTTTTGATAGGTAAGTCACTCCACAGATTACTTTATGCAATAAAATAATCATAGTAAATATATCATCATCAATATGGTTGCATCAAAAACATCATCTGCAGTCATTACTCCACATTAAACTCTTTGCAAGACTGAAGTAAAAATGGAGACGTTTCTAAGCATTGGACCCGCATGTATCATGTTCTCTGTGTAAGATGTAAGTTTGATGTCCTGCGGGTTTCATTCTAGGCTGTTGCTTGCCTTTGCACATGCGTGTTATGGACTTCTGTCCTCTGCATTGAACAAGTTTTTTACCAATTTCATCGACCCCTGTTTTCAGTCCTGACCCATTTTCTGCTGCTGGAGAGAAGCAGCATCGGCTTTTCAGTTTTCTTTTCTTTAATACTGAAAGGGAGATAGTCAAAGGACACTTGGATGTTAAGATAAACTAATTTTATTTTCTTTTCTCTATAGACAACTAATAGTCCCCCTCCTGACTGGGTGATCCTTCCTCCTTCCATCATTTTTTTCCCTGTTGACCAATTCCAATATATTTGAATTTTGACTGTGCCTTACTCTGTATGGTTATGCATTGTTCCCTCTGGGCTTCTTATTGCCACATGTACTAATATAGTGTGTACTGGGACCATGTGAAAAAGCCATCATTTCGTGCATGTTAATCCAAGCAGATGTTTCTCTCCTTAGCTGATGTGATACAGATACACAGAGGTACCTTTTTCCCCTCTGAGCTATATATAGTGTTGCATCAGTTGACTAGTAAGTGTCGCCACGCAGCCCCACAGGCAGTCTGTTCCACAGAGGGTGCCAGCTGAGGATCTCACCCTGCTTGGCTGTCATGAGCACACAAAACCCCATCTCAGCCTTCCTCCCTGGCATGGATCGCAGGCCAGGGCTGCTGGTAGTCCCCAGACTTCCTCTGAGCATGCAGCCCTTGGTTTGGACAGGAAATTTAAGGACCAGGAGCCACCAGTGTTGTTCTTTTCTCAAGGCGCTACTGGAGTGGTGAGCAGAGCTTTGACTGGGTTGTGGCAGAGCTGCTGAGGGGTCTGTGTACCAGCCTCAGGGCCAGGTATGACTGAGGTATTTTGTGCAAGCCTGTGCTCAAGCCTGCCTGAAACAACAGAGTTTAGACCTGTATTAAAATGATTTTATGTTCAGCATCAGTCTTCTGTTACTATAACAAACGGTGAAGATTATTGCAGTGCATGTGTTCATGTTGGTTCCTGGTAGAATCCTGTTTGATCACCACATTCTGGTCCCAGTAGCTGATCTGCTGTTCTCTCAGGCATCTTTCTCAATTAAAAATTTTCCAAGCACAGCTGGAATTTGTGAAGCTGTGAATATTGCTGTCTACTTAACTCTGTATCTTTCCATCTGTGAGAAAACATACAGTGATATCCTGTACCCTGAAAGTCTACAGTAATGGGAACATTGTCCTGTGAAAGGAAGCTCTGTCTTCTTTGTGCATGGTTAACCTAGGTTATGATCTGAAGAATTCTGGAAAGCTGTGGATAATGGATATCAGCAAAAGTGGTGTGCCTGGAGCAGCACTCAGCTGATCTCTGAGTCAGTGTGTTTGGCAAATGCTTTGTGTAGGTTGCACACCGGCTGTGTTTGTTGCTATAGTAAAAAATAATTTTAAGCTGGAAAAATTACTTTTCAGCATTGAAATCAAAATAGTCGTAAATCTGCAGGAGACAGAGCGTTTAGAATTAAGGATTAAAACACATCCTTAATTTGCCTTGCTTTTGAGGTATTACACAGATCCACAAACACTGATAAGGCACAGAGCGAGGTGCCTGCTGGCTGGGCTCGGCGGGAAGGGTTTCGGTGCCTGCGACAGCCAGGCAGTCCTGGGGCAGCCGCACGCACACCGAGTGCTCGGCCAGCAGTCTCAGACACTCAGTGCTCTAATTTCTCTTGTTTTCTTCAGTAACGTTTCAGCTCCTTCCAAAGCACTCCCTTCGCTTTTTATCTGATGGGGTGCAGAGGCATTTGCTGCGCAGGGGCTGGCAGGAGCTCTCGCACACTGCAAGTCATTTTACCTGTGCTGGGCTGGCAGCAGTGTGCGCCGAATGTATTTGCCATTCACTTTGAAATGTGGTCATGAGGTCAGTTTGTTGAAAATGTGGTTTGACTGGTAGTGAAGGTAGCAGATTATCTTCAAGCTGTTTTTAGAAAACAGGCAGCCGCAGAGGTAACCTTTGCCACTGGAGCAGTTAGTGCTGTGGTTGTGCGAGGGGATGGGCTGATAGCACTTCCTGGCATGTGGGAGCAGCAAAAGGGTCTTGGGGGTCCATGTTTCTCTCAGCTGCCTCCTCCAGCTGTGCATTTTCCAGGGTATTTATTAAAACAAATTCTCTGTTATTCTGGCAAAGCGGAGCTGAGCATGCGGCAGGGAGGGATGGTGTGTGTGACCCTCCTCTTGCTGTCCCACGCTGGGGACTCAGTGACTGACGCTCTGATCTTTCAGAGAGTTGGCTGCATTTTTGTCAGGAGTTTTTCCTCATCAGATTAGTAGAGGAAGAAGTGACTCTCCTCAAGTGGGGAAGGGGCTAGATGCCTGCATGTGATCCCCTCCAGACGAGGTTTATGCGAATTTCAGTGTACAAACTCCAGTTTATTTACTAAATTCCTAAACAAAGTCAGCCCTTGATTTATCACAATCACAGAGCTGGAGTTTGCAAGGCACTGTACGATAGTAGTATTGTCGTGAGGGTTTCCGCAGAAAGGAAATTTCCTTCCCAGTGTTGCTTCAAGATAAGTTAGATTCTCTATTATCAACACTGCTGGTAGAATGGCTTCCGTTTTCCTGCTGTGCATGTTTTGCATGTTGCGCATTTCTCTTTACCCTTGGGAAACAAATGTTTTCACAAGCTGTAGGATACTTCAGGCTCCACCCATATCTGCTAGTTTTAATTAATCTTCAAAATCTAAAACTGTGTTTTTGAAAGCCTGAAGGATATTTGTTGAAACAATCACATGAGATTCATAAATAGCGCTTTAGGGCCCATTGCTGATGTTAAATACCTGGTGTCATCACTCATGGATGCACCGAGCCCATCATTGTGTAGGTTGTTACACAGCACTAGACCTTAAAAGAGTCATAGTTGTGTGCTGAGCCAAATTGTCAGAGCTGTAAGTACCACTTTCCTGTACGTATGTTTCTTTCTCTGAGACATAAAACCGAAATTCATTGTTTTTAATTCTGCGCATGTTTTAACCTGAAACCCCAGAGCAGAAAAATTCAGTTTATCAGTTTGAAAAGGCTGGTAAAAGCGTTGCAAAAGCCTGCAGTCATTGTGAAACACCATGTAGAAATAATCAGAAGAGGTTTTAACATGACCAACCCTAGCCATGCAACTTTGAGAATGGGCTTGTTTTGCTTTCCCGCATTCTGTGAGCACAAGAAGAGTTAAGTGAGGCCGTGTTAAGAGCGGCTGTGCCTTCTCTCTTCTGGCGTTTCCATCACTAATAGAGTCAGTGAGGAACTAGAGCTGTGTGCCGCCTGTGCCAAGTGCAAGATAAAGAGTGGCCTTCCTGGGTGACTGGTCCATTAGGAGACTGAAAGAGCTGCTGTGTCTCTCTGGTGGCATTTTTCTGAGATGAGTTGCCGGTTTGCTGGTTGTTCCCAAAAGCTGGCAGTGACCAGGTGGGGCCTGGCTCTTGTGCGGTGCCGCAGGGTTTTCCCATGAGGCTGGAGGCTGCACACAGCCAGGGATCTCACTGCTTTTGGCTGTTCTTGCTGTGATTTAGAGGAAAGGAGGAGAGAGGGGAAGAAAATGAAAAGCTGTTAGAGTCCACAGCAGTTGAAGTTGCTCAGGCACATGTTAGGAGCCGACAGTAAGCTCAGCATGTGGTATTAGCACTGAAACCGCTGCAGCTGTGATCTCTGTAGAGATTTTCATGCTATTTTTACCTGTTGGGGTGAGCAGGGAGGAGGACGGCACCGCAGAGGATGGGTGGGGGTCAGGTGAGAGCAAGCGCAGGGCAGGTGCGGAGATGAGGAGCCAAACGAACCAACTGAGCCCTTCAACCTCTCACCGTCAACAGGAAATCGAGAGCCACAGAGAGTGAGACAGAGGAAACGGGAAGGCACCAGGGAGAGGCAGAAACTGCCTTTCAACTAGACTAAAGAAAACATGCGTAACAGTATCAACTCCCAAAGCACGGAGGGCCTCCAGCTAGACAAGGACAGCTTGTAGACTGCTTTCCTGTCCTCTCCACCACTGGTAGTTTGGTGCACTTAAGGATGCTGAGGCAACACAGAAGAGTCGTCACCAGAACTTTTTCCCCTGAATCCACTCTACCTGAAGAATGCACTTTCATGTCCTGCTTTAGGGCCACCAGTCATACTGGGGTGGGAAAGCCTTTCTGGGGTAGTGACCTGTGGGCCACATGAATGCCATCTGCAGGAGAGACCCTTCTTCCCCCTCCCTTAAAGGGCTGCCTGGAGCCAGCTGATCTGTTGACTTCCTTTGTCTTTCAACAGCAGGAGTTCTTAAGCTGGTGTCAATTAATACAATGGCACCAAAGTTTTCACAACCTGACTTGGCATGTCACTGTTTCCCACATCATGTCCTTAATCTGTTCAAAATTAGGCTCTAACCCTTCATCTTCTTTACTAAAACCTCGTGGATGTTCTTTTCCTACCCATTACTTTTATTGTGATCCCAAATTGGGAGATCGTTGATTACCATAACTTTCGACAAAAGGTTTGGCCAGCAGGTCAAGGGAGGTGATTCTGCCCCTCTACTCTGTTCTCATGAGACCCCACCTGGAGCACTGTGTCCAGCTCTGGAGCCCTCAGCACAGG
>JAOXJM010000023.1:5068218-5129367 GCA_026413425.1 Tringa solitaria | reverse complement strand
GGATGCAGTCCTGAGCAGCATGCTCTAACATGCTCCAGGCAATCCTGCTTCGGCAAGGGAGTTGGACTAGATGGTCTCTATGGTCCCTTCCAACTCTAAAAGTTCAGTGAAATTCAGTGAAATTACCAAATGTATTTGCACTGTAAGATGTGAGGAGTGGTTTTGTCCATTGAATTTGAAGAACAAACACATACAGTATTGCTGGCTTGGAGTGGACAATGTGGTGAATCACCTGCCTGGACCGAAGAGTTAACAAGCACTTTTTTTTCTTTTCTTTCCATCTACAGTAATATGTGTTTTTCTTCTCCCTTTTACCTTCTAGCCTAAACCAACTAAGGGAAGGATGCGCATCCATTGCCTGGAGAATGTTGATAAAGCCCTCCAGTTCCTGAAAGAGCAAAGAGTTCACCTAGAAAACATGGGATCTCATGATATTGTGGATGGGAATCACAGACTGACACTTGGCCTTATTTGGACTATTATCCTGAGATTCCAGGTAAAGATGTGTACATACACAGATAAACACTCATCTGAGTTTTCCATACTTGTTTGTAATATACTTTGTGCTTTTTAAGAGTGAAGCACTCCCAGGTCCTCTGAGATGATGGGAGTGAAAAGTGCTTAGCATCTGGCAGGATGTGCTCCAGAGTTAACGGCAGAGGATAAACAGTGCTTCATGGTGCTGCTTGCTGATCTGTAGTGGCAGCCAATGGGAGCTTCTTATGTGGAGAGTAATATGGTTTTATTTTAAATTGTTAATAAATATGAAGCTTCACTCATAGACCTATACACTCTTGTAGACACAGAAGGAAATGCTACCCTTAGGTGCTTTTACCTCTGTGGTGATTATCATTAACCTGGCTGACTTCGCACTGAAGCAGATTGAGGGTGCCCACAGGAATTGTTCTAGTGTCCCAGCTAACGGCTGAGATTTCTTTTTTTCCAGCAAGTTGCACATTGGTCTTGCCCTCAGTTAAAAAAGACTGGAAAGTACTTTTGCAGAAAGGAGATTAAATTTATTTAATAAATATATAATTTATAATAACATAGGAATAAATATTTAATATATTTTAACATTCTCTTAGTTTTGGTGTTGCTCAGTGTTTTCCGAACATGAAAGCGTCTGCCTAACTTTCAGTGACAGAAGTGGAACTTTGCTGAAGTAATACTACTCTATTTAAAAAGCAGTCAATTATATCCATCAAATGAGATATATTTGTCTATATGAAGTAAAAAGTGGGTTCCTTTTTTTTTTCTTTTTCATCTTTTAAAAACCGGGTAACAACCTAGATCTGGAATATATAGTTGTGCTGCTGCTAAAGGCAAACACTATCTTCTTCAGGCTTGAGATCCCACAGTGTGTTTGGTGCCATGAAAGCCCTGCTTAGCTTTTGCCTGTGGATCCCCTACCTGCTTCAACCCCTTGGCTCCTGGATGAGCTCAGCATCCTGCAGGAGGCACCTCGCAGGGTGGCATCATGCTGTATAGGGCAGGGCTTGTCTTGACAGCTGGAAATACATTTTCTGGTGAAGTTTAAACTATTTTGTCAATGGACTAAAGAAAGAGTAATCCTACAGTAAAATAAGGCCAGCTGAAGCTTTCTTCTGACATCGAAGCTTTTAAATGAGGAAAAGCATTCACCTACTTCCACTTTGCCTGTCATCATAGATTTTCTATGTTCCTTATATTCTGATATAATTTCTTCCATCTTTTTAAAAAAACGCCTTTTTTCAGAGAAATACTTAAAACGTCTGTGTTAATTTTAGATCCAAGATATCAGTGTTGAAACTGAGGACAACAAGGAGAAGAAATCTGCTAAAGATGCTTTGCTTTTGTGGTGCCAGATGAAGACAGCTGGGTGAGTGTGGATTAAGTGATTATCTCTAAAGCTCTTACAGCATTTTGAGTTTTCATTGAAATAATTTAAAATGGGAAACACATATATCTCCTAAGTGGATTCAAACAAGAGAACTGAATTGATGTTTACAAGTCAGAAAATTCTGATTTTTATTATATTACTGCTGTGTGATAAACATACCAATCTGATAATCCATGAATATATTGCAACATGCTGACTCTTTTTCAGCCTGTTCTGAAGAAGTAGTGATGCTTCAGATGTTTGCCTCCAACTTTTCCCTATATATATGGGAATATTTCCAAAATATCTTTCTCTGACAGTAACCTTCTTGCATAATTAAATATCCATTTGTAGAGATTCATTATGTTTCCCCCATGAAATGTGGATGTCCCTGTGATAATTTAGGGCACTTCAGCGTTATTCTAGTGGTACTCCATCTTCTTCCAAGAACTCTTACGAAAGTGGTTTGTTAGTAGCCTGAAATTTTTGGAGACTTTCAAACTACCCAGATCACCAAACAGATTAACTTTGCATCTCTGGAATACAAAGGTGGCTATCACATGTGCCTTGTTTAAAGTCAGACAGTGACTAGAGTCAGTCCTTGAAGATGTCCTGGGATACCAGGCAATTTCAAGGAAAACTTAATGTATCGCTGCTCCCATGGTACTTGCAGCCATCAGAAAAGGTTCTACTCCTCTCTTTTCCTCCAGCTGTTCCTACTCTTCTCTTGAACTTGATATTCTGAGTACCTGAAAATAATTCTTTGCCAGCAGCTAAACAGGAGCAGGGCTTAGACTTGCAGGGGTTTGAAACCTCACAGGCTGCAGGTTGGGCAGCAAGTTATAAAATAGTAACTTCAAGTGATTACTCAGAAGGTCATTTAGAGCCTTTCTCTGGAATGCATCTCAGTTCTGCAGAGTTTACAAGAGTAAATGAGATGCACTTACCTCTTGTGTTAGTCAGCATGATAGATTATCCATCATGGGATGGCTATATCCCACCTTAAGGTTTACAATAAATGTGTCATTCCTGCAAGCAGCTTTTAGTGACAGTGTGTGGAGAGCTGCAGGAGGGATGCTATTAATTGCACTCTCTTTATTTTTTTTGTTCTGTCAGTTACCCCAATGTCAACATTCACAACTTTACCACAAGCTGGAGGGACGGGATGGCTTTCAATGCACTAATACATAAGCACAGGTATGTGTGGGTGAATTTCTTTATGGATTTTGAAAGCTTGCATTGTTGCAGTGTGCACTGGGTTTTGTTGTTACCTTGCAGCTTGATTTTAAAATCTGTGCAGTGGTGGAAGCTGAAGAATTGCTGAGAGTTTTGCAGCAACTTGCTTTGCTTTAGAGCTTTACAGCTCTTGTGGTCACTGTGAGCTCCTCTGGGCAACAGCTTCTCCCATCAAGAGTCAAAACAGGTTGTGTTTGGTTTCAAAAGAGTAAATTATACACATGATTGTTTTAGTTTGTGACTGACCAAGTTGGAAGAAAAGTTTTTGTACCTTATTGAGTAACCGATGATCGGGTCTGGTTACCTAGAATTCGGAGGTGGGAGGGGGACACAACACACAACATCACCCTGGAGGGGAAAGAAATCCCTGCACAGGGATGGCAAAATCTGGTCATCTTTGTCATGGCTGGGGATGCAGCTCATTGGCAAGCTCGGATGAAGCTACTGGGATGGCCTGCATGCTTTCATGGGCATGAGGAGACACTGGGTGACCACAACTTCATTCCTTTATTTTCCAGGTCACCTTTATCTATTCTCCATTGTTATTTAAACTATTCTCCATTATTTGCCCTGGGTTAGGTTCTTCCATGGCATGTACTGGGCATTACTTCATTCCTTCAATATTGCTGTTCCAATGCACAGGGCTACCGGACAAGCAAAACCTTGGCAGCAGGAGGGGCCAGGTTTTCTGAGGATTGAGATTGCAGTTTATTTGTTCATTTGAGGTTGGCTGCACTGTGCTTTGGGAAATCTAAAGAATTTTCCATCCTGTCTAGGCCTGATCTGATTGATTTTGACAAGCTGAAGAAATCAAATGCACACTACAATCTGCAGAATGCTTTTAACCTTGCAGAACAACACCTTGGTCTCACTAAGCTCCTGGACCCTGAGGGTAAGAATTCCTTGCAGTTTCAGCACTTCACAGCTATTTGTGGGCTCTTTTCTTCCGCCACTCCTTATGGAAGGGTACAGCTTTTCGATAGCTTTTTGTGTTAAAGAGAAGCAGGATGCTTCTGACTCACCTGGTGATACAGCCAGAGAGGGAAGGAGAGAATGCAAGATGTCTCCTGCAGATGACTGAGCAGCAGTAGCACAACAGCGCTTAGTCCTGTCACCCCATCTGACAAGATCACTGGACTGGCCATGTATATATGGAATCATAGAATGGTTAGAGTTGGAAGGAACCTTAAAGATCATTGAGTTCCAGCCCCCCTGCCATGGGCAGAGACACCTCCCACTAGACCAGGTTGTTCAAAGCCCCATTCAGCCTGGTCTTGAACACATAAACATAAAATCATTCCAGTTAGAAGCATCCTTCTGATCTGGTCTGAGAAACACTTTCTGTGAGCTGGAAGATGAATGTTATGGATTTCAGCAAATACTTAGCAGCTTCTTTTGCAGACTGTTTTAGCCTTTGCTTTCATGGGAGTGTTCGAGCTCGTGCTCATGGAAGGTGGGCTCATAATGCTAGGACAAGATCTTGTCACAGGTCAAATAGAGGCTATGTATTTGGATGTGTTCCTTCTTGCTTATTTTTCAGTGCCTCAGAATTGCTGCTGGAAAGAAAATAATTTGTTTCCCATCTGTATCTCTCAGATTTGCCTTGACAGACATACTGTTACATTTGAATTTCTGTCTCCAATTGCTGATAGAGCAAGTTCTCAATTAACAGTAGTTCCGTCAATTCACACAGACACTAGAGAAGGTATTGGGCCATGCACAAGCTGTGGCAAAGTCTGGAACCTGACTCCTAAGGCCCAAAGTTCCCTAGCCTACAGACCCATGCTTTAACCACAGTCCACAATAAGACAAAGAGGTATAGGAGCACTTCTTAGTGACTTCTGAGTTCAATACTGTGCGACACCAAGTAATCCAGAACCAGTCCAAGGCTGTTGAACTTATTTCTGATTAGTACATAAATCTTAGGAGCTGAACTGCCACTGAACCTATCTCTGACTCTTAAACACATCCTTGTTGCATTATTAGCTTTGTTATTTTAACCCATGCACCCCCAATATGCTAAGAAAACTCTTGTTTGGTTTGCAGATATCAGTGTTGATCATCCTGATGAAAAGTCAATCATCACCTATGTGGTGACATATTACCACTACTTCTCCAAGATGAAAGCTTTAGCTGTTGAAGGGAAACGTATTGGAAAGGTTTGCAAGTTCACATTATAAATTGTTATAAAGCAGTCAAAATCTTTCTGATTTTTTTTCTCCTCTTGGGTGTTAGTTTTTTAGGAGTCCACTGTATGTTAGTTTTTGGTTTTGCTTTTGAATGTGTTTTGAATGTTAAATATTCCCGTATGACTGTGAGGAGTAGTTAATTTCCAGCTGCCTCATATTAGAAAACATTTGGCCAGTGTTTTAGTCTTGCTCATTAATTTTGCATTATTGCTGTCTTTCCTTTCTCATTAACTGCTCCTCACACTCTGGGTCCTCTTTCTCTTCTGGAGCCCAGAAAAGTCCCTCATTTAAAAAATGTGCAGTCGTTCTCTGCCCTTTGGCAAAGCTGCCCCCCATCTTTACAGCTGACAGACTGAACATGAATCCTTTTGTAAGCCTCACCTCTGTCCCTCTATTGCCGTGGGATAATGGGAATTCAATGAAAAATGCAAAGCCCTCATTCCACAGAGATCTCAGCCCCTGGGGCGCTCAGCAGTGAGTGGTCTGATTCATAAATCAAGTCTCTAAACAGTTTCTTTTATGTAGCTTGTTGGATTTAGATGACTGAAGAGCGCTGCCCTTGTTATTCATGTTATGTTGTGCTGGTTATTGCAGGTGCTTGACAATGCCATTGAAACGGAGAAAATGATTGAAAAATACGAATCACTGGCTTCTGACCTTCTTGAGTGGATTGAGCAAACCATTATCATCCTCAACAATCGCAAATTTGCCAACTCGCTAGTTGGTGTGCAACAGCAGCTACAGGCATTCAACACTTACCGCACAGTAGAGAAACCACCCAAGTAATTTTACTCTTAGCTAAAAACAACACTGGTCTCGTTTTGTTTTTTTCAACCATTGATTTTTCTAAAACCAAACAAATCCAAGTAATTTTAATCATGGCTGAAGAATTTATTTTTCTGAACAAACCCATCTACCATATTTCTAATTGGCACTTATCATTATTACTTGGAGCCTGTTTGCTTTATGCTATTCAATATGCACATAATAACAACAACAAAACCACCAATAGTAAAAAGTGTGTCTTAGTGATTCTGTGCCTTAGTGATCCTGCGCCAGCAGGACCTCAGAGTTCTGGAAGCTGTCACTTCACTGAGATGCCTGCCTTATTAGTATGAGTGTTAATACCATACCATGTTTGCTAGCAGTATATAGTACCAATACACTGCTATGAAAAGAATCTTACTGCTTATCCGAAACCAAGAGGAAGTGTTTCTAAAACATTGCCATGCTTACTAAAACTGATATAACCAAAACTGTGCAACTTATTTCCGGGAAGTTTCTTTTAGCATTAGGATATCAGATCTGTTTATTATTATTTTTTTCCTATTGTAAGTTCTAATGGATAATAATGACAATCCAAAACATTACAGAGTATGCAGACATCTTGTAAAATTGCAGACTATTCCCTAGTACCTGGAGAGTTTCTTTTATTTCCCAGGCCTACAACTCAGGAAAACAGTGGGAAAAGTTTATTGAGTGCAGCGGGCTTTAAAATTTCCATTTTTGTGTTGATAGAATAAGCTAAAACAATGCACGTAACAGAATTAAAAAAAAAAAGAAAAAAGTGGTCTTCTGTCCCTGAAGGGGGTTTAAATCTAAACACAGACAACTGACTTCTGTGAAGTTTCTTTTGCTGTTTGAAGCAGCTGGTTCTAGGGAATGTGTTGGGCCGCTTCAGTTGCTTCCAGCTTTCATACAAGATGAAGGTGTTTATCGGAATGCTCCATAAGGAAGTGCTTTATAATAACCTCAGTAGCAATGAAAGCTTTATTGTAACTCAGTTATTTTGAAAAATTTCGTTTAGATTTACAGAAAAAGGAAACCTGGAAGTGCTGCTTTTTACCATCCAAAGCAAAATGAGAGCCAACAATCAGAAAGTATACATGCCAAGGGAAGGCAAACTCATTTCTGACATTAACAAGGTAAAGTTGGCCAGCTCCTCCTGTGTTGTTTTCTTTCAGTCTGTAGGTATAGCGGGAAGAAACACATTGGTTGTCTCCAGCCTTGATGTGGTGAACCATAAGGTGTGGGAGAGGTGGGGTGACCTTTTCTTACGGGTCAGACTCACAGATGTGAACCAAGTCCCTGAGAGTCCTCAGCATCTGTAAGGTCTTCTGCACTGGAAAAATGCTCAGTCATTCTGATTATGGATCTAATAGCCCTGCCTTTCTCCTCCATGGTCCTAGTTATTAATCAACAGAAAGTAGCAAAAATATCTAGGTGTTGTAGCCCTCCCCTCCCCATTTGCCTCTCACCCCCCCGCCTGCAGCCTGGGAGAGTGAAGGGAAGCACCATGACAAATCTTGGGGTTCCCTCTCAGGGTTTATGCAGCTATTTTTTTGTGCTGCTGCAGCTGGAAGCAGCATAGCTGACAAGCTCTTTCAAGGATAACAAACAATTTAAAACTGTGAGCTTTCCTTGTGTGTGTTTGATCATGCTTGGCATTCCCAGAGCAGCTGTTGTGGGCGTCTGTGGCCTTGGTCTGCGGCCTTGGTCTGCATCCTAGAGAGCAGTAAACTGCACAGCTCTTCTGTTTGCCTTAAGCCCTTGTGCCTGTGAATGCCTGAAATACTTGGGTTTCAGGCAATTGCACATCTGTTAGGATTTAGAAGAATCTAGGGTAGTTTGTGTTTAATTGTCAGTATTTTTGTTGTCTGTATGAAGATCGGAAAGCTGATTAGTTGACTTTCCACATGATTCTAAGACTTTTTATTTTTGTAAGATTAATGTCATGCATATGAATAACTTTTGGCCTTGGGGAAAAACAGGACTGTTATGCACCAAAAGTAACCGAATTCTGGAGTTGTTTTCTTTTTCAAAGTGGATGTAATAAAGAACAACAATTGTATGTTGATTTCGGAGAGGAGAAGGCATGAATCTCTAGCTCTAATTTCCTAAAGGAGAAAGATAGAATCCACTTATTTAGGAGTAGCGCTCAGAAGATTTTTTTTTTTTACAAATACACTCTTACACATTCACACCAGATTGTTTGCTTGGGCCTTGTTGGAGGCAAAAGCCAAAGGAACTTGAGAAAATGCATCTGAGGTAAACAAGTCTTAGACCCCTTACTCAGAAAATGTCTGAATGAATTGAGAACAAATTTTAAGTCGTGCACTTATATTAGCAGACAAGATGTAAGGCCAGCCAATACAAACCCGATTTATTGGCATATAAATAAATAAGACTGTTTTGTGAAACTTGGCTGTAGTGACTTCAGTCCTGATTTCATGCAAAGATGATGTGATTTCTTATAATCCTGTAAGAATGTGTGTTTAGAAGATGCGTATTTTTTCTCCTCATCTTCAGGCCTGGGAAAGACTGGAAAAAGCTGAACATGAAAGAGAACTGGCACTGCGAAATGAGCTCATCAGACAAGAGAAACTGGAACAACTTGCACGCAGATTTGATCGCAAGGCAGCTATGAGAGAAACTTGGCTGAGTGAAAATCAACGTCTCGTTTCTCAGGTGCTGCTTTCAGAAATTGTCTGTGTGACTAAAATGATTTTCATAAGTAATTATAGCATACAGTTCTTGCAAAGAGAATATTTCTCCCTCCATGCCTCATATTTGACTGAGTCTATGTATATTTATATTTATTGTATATGTGCACAAATGTATATTTAGTTTAGATGTGTATGTATTGTATGTCCTATCTTTTAATGCACTGGGGATATTCCTTCCTTGAATCTATCAGTCTGTACTTAGGAGATATTGATGTGGAAATATCTATCCACACTCAAGATTTTCTTTATCAGAATATTTTGATCAATTCAGTGGAATTAATCCAGGAATTAATTTTATTTTTTAATAGTAGAGATTACTTTAACAAGTAAAGCCCCAGCCTAATCCTAATGGCTACTATAATTCTTCTCCTAAAAGTAGTAAATGATGTTTCTGATTTTATCAGTGGTTCTTTGGTTATCAGAGGTATCTCTGATTTTATTAAAAAAGACCTTTTGTAGCATTTTGAGATCCCAAATTTACTAACAAGTGTATTCTGCACAATCAGAAATCGTGTTACAGTTTGAGCAGTAGGGCTTTTCTCCTCAGCAGCCATTACTGAAGAAGTGTCTCTGTCTTTACAGGATAATTTTGGCTTTGACCTTCCAGCAGTAGAGGCCGCAACAAAGAAACATGAGGCCATTGAAACAGACATTGCAGCATATGAAGAACGAGTCCAAGCCGTGGTCGCAGTTGCGAAGGAGCTTGAAACTGAAAATTACCATGATATCAAACGCATTACTGCAAGAAAGGACAACGTTATCCGCCTATGGGAGTATCTCCTGGAACTGCTCAGAGCACGGAGACAGAGGCTGGAGATGAATCTTGGTCTGCAAAAGATTTTCCAGGAAATGCTATACATTATGGACTGGATGGATGAGATGAAGGTAGGTGTTAGCCATTTGAGAATATAGACCAAATATTCTGAGGAGATGTAGATGTCCTTTTTTTTGGTAGTTTTTTAAGATTCCTTTGGCCCTCTGGTTTAATAGACAAATGCAGAAGAACCACATTCAAGAGCAGTGAAGAAATTCCTTACACCTTATGATGATTTTTAAAAAATAAATATTAAAAACAAGTAAGGAGAAAGAACAAGTTCACTCCCATAAAAAGCTACTTTTCAGCTTCATGCCTGTCTCATAAGGGACTAAAGCTTTGGTCATAGTGCTTGGGTAAGGATGACAATTTTGGAGAAAGGGAATTAAATAATCCCTCTTTATCACAATTTACATGGGGAACAAGTCACCTCTTCACCTCTGTGCTTTAAAAAGCATGAATTTCTTCCTGTCTGTTCTGCTGGGATCTGGGAATGGAAAGGACCATGACTTTGCTCCTGTCCACCAGCCAACAGAACTTGGAAGCTGCTGGAGGAAAGAAAGATGTGTGTAGCTCAGTGGCAGCTCACAGCAGCTGGACTGAGTGCTTTCCACTGGTTGTGCTGAGCTAACTTAGCTTCTTGTCATCCCAGACTTAAAACTGCATTAAAGAGCAGTCAAGTTCATAATGGTTGCCAGGGATTTTAAAAATATTGGCTCAAGTTCATATCAGCCATGTCTCTGTACGTTTGAAATAGCTCTCCTCATGGGCTTGGTGTTCCTCTGGATTTAAATCAACGTAACAACCGAGAACAGTGTAATCCCTGAAGTCATTAAGAAACAGTTTGTGGCCTTCAGCCCATTTTACTTGTCTTTTACATTTTGATCAGGTGCTTCTGCTGTCTCAAGACTATGGCAAACATTTGTTAGGAGTTGAAGACCTGTTGCAGAAACATGCTCTTGTGGAAGCTGACATTGCTATTCAGGCTGAGAGAGTGAGAGGGGTCAATGCATCTGCTCAGAAGTTTGCCACTGATGGAGAAGGTAAGTGGCAGCTGGCACGTCCTTCTTTGTTTTAATAGTGTATAAGGTTATCTATAAGCCTCATTAGTTCTGCAAGGCGTGTTAGATTAGTTTTAGCACTAAAATACGAGAATCCAGCTTAATTGGTTCCTTTTTTATTCACTGTGTCAATGATTAATTACTCCAGGTACCTTCACATGAATTCATGGTGGCATTGTGTTTTGCATGGGATGTCATGCTCCTAACCAGCAGCTGCTGTATCTTTGTAGTAATCACCATTAATTCCCCGTTCTGCATTTCTGCTGCAAACAATACAAATTACTGGACCCAGTCTGATACTGTCCCAATTTATGCTAAATAAAAGTGATTCCGCTAAACCAGTGTCATTAACTAGAGCAAATTATGTTCGTTTTACGCAGTTGTGTGTATAAATCTGGAGTAGTGAATTTTGTTTCACTGAAAAGTGTCATGAATATCTTGAATATCATTACTTCCTTAGGTTTTTTTTTTCTCTGGGTTTGTTTTTTTTGGTGTTTATGCAACGAACAGTATTTTCTGATCTGTGTTATTGTATGGTGGAGGTTGAGTAGTTTACACTCACTTTCAGGAGACTAAATACGAATTCTTTTTTAACTTCATAGATGGAATAAACAGGAATTAAGAACTCTGTGTATGCCCCAGCTGTAGAGATGAAAATGAATCAGTCCAAGTCATAATGTACATTCTCTATCTGAACAGGTTACAAACCGTGTGACCCACAAGTTATCAGGGACCGTGTTGCTCACATGGAGTTCTGTTACCAAGAGCTTTGCCAGCTTGCAGCCGAGCGCCGGGCCCGCTTGGAGGAGTCCCGGCGCCTCTGGAAATTCTTCTGGGAAATGGCTGAAGAAGAGGGTTGGATCAGGGAGAAGGAACAGATACTCTCATCTGATGACTATGGAAAGGACCTAACCAGTGTTGTCCGTCTCTTGAGTAAACATAAGGCATTTGAAGATGAAATGAGTGGTCGTAGTGGCCACTTTCAACAGGCGATAAAAGAAGGTGAAGACATGATTGCAGAGGAGCATTTTGGGTCTGAGAAAATCAGAGAAAGAATTAAGGATATTCGGGAGCAGTGGGCTAACTTGGAACAGTTATCTGCCATTAGGAAGAAGCGTCTGGAGGAAGCCTCTCTCCTTCACCAGTTCCAGGCTGACGCTGACGACATTGATGCATGGATGTTGGACATCCTCAAAATTGTTTCCAGTAATGATGTTGGACATGATGAATATTCCACTCAGTCCTTGGTCAAGAAACACAAAGATGTGGCTGAAGAGATTGCAAGCTACCGACCAACTATTGACTCGCTTCACGAACAGGCAAAGGCTCTACCGCAGGAACACGTCGGATCTCCAGATGTGCAAGGCAGATTGTCCGGAATAGAGGAGAGGTACAAAGAGGTTGCTGAGCTGACTCGGCTGCGTAAACAGGCCTTGCAGGATACCCTTGCTCTCTATAAGATGTTCAGTGAGGCAGATGCTTGTGAGCTTTGGATTAACGAAAAGGAGAAGTGGCTGAATAATATGCAGATTCCAGAGAAGCTGGAGGACTTGGAAGTGATCCAGCACAGGTGAGAATGGCCTTACCAGGAAGTTTGGGGAATATTGGGTGGAACTTTTTTACACCAGCTGCCTTTCTCAGCTTGCCTTTCACTCAGATTCTCTAATGCCCGTGTGATCTTTTTTTGTGTGTGTGTCCCCTCCCCCTTTCCAGATTTGAAAGTTTAGAACCAGAAATGAACAATCAGGCATCCCGTGTTGCAGTAGTAAACCAAATTGCTAGACAGCTAATGCACAGTGGCCATCCAAGTGAGAAGGAGATCAAAGCACAGCAAGATAAACTCAACACAAGGTAAGTAGAGGCCTCCTGCGCATGAACATGTGAACATGACACTGGCTGAAACAAGTACAGGGGGGTTATTTGTATTTATTTTATGTCTTTTTAAAGATACTGTCATACTGTTATGTGAACTATCTTCAAGGTGTAGACCTTTAAAGCTTCAAAAAGAAAATGAGCTGTGTCTTTCAAATATTTGATTAACAGATGGAGTTTTGCTATTGACTTCAGTCAGGTCCTGAGTGTATCAGTACCTTGATTTGAGAGCTGGAAATTTACTGTAATAACTATTATGATAAAAAAGAAACCAATATAATTTCATGTAAACTCACTCATTTTTTGGCTTCAAAATAAACTGAGAGACTACATTTAGTGTGAAAATTAAGTATAACTAGCAATTTTTCACTTGAGGAAAAATTATACAGTTAAGGACTCAATGTTGCTGATATACTTGTCATATTCTAAAATACACTCCATAGCTTGGTTAATGGTTGTTTTGCTAAAACTATTGGTGATATGGGAAGGACTGAAAAACCCGTGAATAGTTAGGTTATTTCAGGGCTTACCAAGCTAATGTGAGCAGCACTCAGCAATGTTGCCATATCCTTATCCCTTATTATACACAAAATTCAATTCCTCTGCTTTTCTCTCATCACAAATTTCAGATGGAGCCAGTTCAGAGAACTGGTAGACAGGAAGAAGGATGCTCTGCTCTCTGCTCTGAGTATCCAGAACTACCATCTTGAATGTAATGAAACCAAATCCTGGATCAGGGAAAAGACCAAAGTGATCGAATCCACACAAGATCTGGGTAATGATCTAGCTGGAGTGATGGCCCTGCAGAGGAAGCTGACAGGCATGGAACGTGACCTGGTAGCCATTGAAGCCAAGCTAAGCGACTTGCAAAAAGAGGCAGAAAAACTGGAATCAGAGCATCCTGACCAGGCACAAGCTATCCTTTCACGGCTTGCAGAAATCAACGATGTATGGGAAGAAATGAAGACCACCCTCAAGAACCGGGAAGAGTCCCTTGGAGAGGCAAGCAAACTGCAGCAGTTCCTGAGAGATCTGGATGACTTCCAGTCTTGGCTATCCCGAACACAGACTGCAATTGCATCTGAAGATATGCCGAATACACTGACTGAGGCTGAGAAGCTGCTCACTCAGCATGAGAATATTAAGAATGAAATCAACAATTATGAAGAAGATTATCAGAAAATGAGGGACATGGGTGAGATGGTGACACAAGGGCAGACTGATGCTCAGTACATGTTCTTACGCCAGCGCCTACAAGCTTTGGACACTGGATGGAATGAGCTTCACAAGATGTGGGAGAACAGGCAAAATCTCCTTTCCCAGTCTCATGCCTACCAGCTATTTCTCAGAGATACCAAACAAGCAGAAGCATTTCTTAATAACCAGGCAAGTAGTCAAGATCCACCTTATTTCATTTCTACAGGTTGGCACCATATACTGCAAGCAATTAACAAACAAGATGATCTGGTAGGAGAGCTACAAACAGATGAATTGCCCTTTTTTAAACTATAGATTTATTTATTTATTTTAAACTGTAAATTTGCTTTTGGTGTTTTACTTCTAGCTGTTTTTGAGAGACATTTCTTTTCAGATGTGGTGAACCTGTTGTTGGAGCAGGCAGTGTAGCCTAAGCATAATACTTTTATCTCTCTGATTTATGTTTTAATCACAGGAGTATGTTTTGGCACACACGGAAATGCCCACTACCTTGGAAGGAGCAGAAGCTGCTATTAAAAAACAGGAGGATTTCATGACCACAATGGATGCCAATGAAGAAAAGATCAATGCAGTTGTAGAGACTGGCAGGAGGCTAGTTAGCGATGGCAACATAAACTCTGATAAAATCCAGGAGAAAGTGGACTCTATTGATGACAGGTAAGGTGAGAATGATAGCGGAATGTAGCTGTTCATACTTTAGTTATGTTCTCTGAGAGATGACCTTTTACCGGAATCCAAAGGCAAAATAACATGTTAGAAAATGCCCGCTGCAGACTGTTTTCTTTGTCCTGTGGAAAAATAGACACTGCAATGTTTCAAAAATGTGGCAGACTAATCTTAATTAAATATTACCTCTCCCATTTTCTAGAGACTTACTAGCTAATGAGCTCACAATTTGGCTATATGAGTGTTGCTATATAATTCTTGGAGTATTCACAAACTTTACATTATGGTGGGAGCTGTAGCAGTTAGCTATACCTGGTTCCTCAAGTCTTCGTTTCCTCTGCTACCTCCTAGCTGATTTGATTATAATGTGTTCCTGTCCTTCCTCTGAGGAAGGAATGTGGCACTTCAAGAGTGCAATTGGAGTTGTACTTACCCCACCCGCTTGGGTGGGAATCACCCTTTCCAACTTGTCTGGCCCTTCTGAAATCAGATTAGGAAGCATTGGTACAAATGTGTCTTTCATCCTAGAAAAAGTCCTTTACTTCGTCTCTTTAGCTGTGGTATGGATGCTATAGAACGTGAAGAGTTTCTTTTTCTGTGAAAACAAAATGTTCGGTTTTGGTGACTATGATTCATGGTTCTTTCTGCTTTTGATTTGAATAATAGTGGAGTCTTTCAAGGCGCTTTTCAATCATGAGTATCAGAACACAGCAATAAGCTAATACAGAACTTTCATGTAAAATGTTACGTACAACCCGTCTATCAGATTTGCATGTTCCCACAGTTGGTAAGCTCAGAGCTGTCCAGATGCCTTTACCTCCAAGAAGAAACTGAACTGAAGTAGTTCAGAAAATGTTGTGCCTTTCCTGTTTGGGCAAACGCATTCTTCTGTGTATGTACCCACTTTAGCCGTGGCTCCAAGAAAGGCAGACATTCCTTTTCCCAGAGCTTGCTGAGGGCCTCTGAGCCCTCTGACAACCTAACCCCAGGTTAGGTTACCTGGGCATTAGGATACCTCATGCTCTCATTCTCCCTAACTGGCTTGACTCTCTTTAGATCCCAATGAGAATCTGCAAAGGCCAGGAAGAGGAGATTATATGAAAGCAATCAAGGTGAAAGATAGCAAATGAATTTTCCTTATTTACCCTCTCTGACTTTCAGTGTCCTCTGCTGTGTGTTTTCCCATCCATTTATGAAATCAGGACTTGATCCTGGCCTTCTGGTCAGGTGTCTTCTTTCTCAACTTTTGGAATATAGTGTCCAAGGATATAGTTGTAAATGGTCAGCTGCTTCTTGCAGCCCTTTCTGAGGTGGCTGGAGTGGGAGACAGTGTAAGCCTCTGTCCTGTGTGCTCTGGAGAGAGCTTCCTGCTGCCTCAGCTGTGGTGCTCTGATGACTGTTTTCCTCTGTGTCCTTATTGTCCTGTGGCATTGCGTCTGGCCACCTGGCCTGTCCCGGCTGTTGAATATATCCTGGAATTCCTACTCTGAACGGCAAGCAAGTCCTAGAGACTGTATTTTTTAAGTCGGCTTTTTTCCAATGGATTTCCTCAATCCCAAAGCTATTTATGCACTGCAAAAACCATGCAGTGCACTGCTATTCAGGAAATCCGTGTGATTGCTCTCTGGGTCTGTTAGGCTGATAAGTCTCAAGAACAAAGCTTTAGGGCTGGGTGCAGTGGGAGTGGTAGCAAAGGAAGCCTCTTTGGTTTTGAAAAAAATTGCTCTCTCAACCAAGCTCCACCTGGATGTATAACAAAAGACCAAAACAAACAAGTACAAATATGTGCAGTGGCTCCATACTTCCCATATGGAGCTCTTTGCAATGTTTAGTATTATTAGTAGTATTTTTTACAGTTATGCTTGCAAGCTGTTCCAGAGGAGACCCCACTGTTGGTACAGCAGACAAATGCAGCCCTAAAATTATTACCTTCTAAATAGACAAGGCAGGCATGAGGCTGAGGAAGGAGAGGAGAGTGCAGAGTGGGGGAGTGGAGCTGTTCAACAGGAAATCAGTACTTAAGCACAATCTTTTAGTGTGGTTCACAGGGAAGAATAAATGGAAATAAGGACACAGAGAAGGGGTGAGAGAAGGAGAAGATGGGTTTGAATGAAGCTATCACTAGCTAGCTTTTCCAGCTAGGAAAGAAGCTAGTCTCCCCAATGCAGCTGTCCCTGCTTTGGTGACTTCTGCTGCTGTTTCTGACAGCCAGAGGGAAAGCATTTTCTCCTCACACTCTTCTAAGAGAAAATGGAGGGGACTGCCTTAGTCTACATGCTGACTCGTGGCCCCTCTAATTCTGCAAATGAGATTTAATCTAAAGACAGTGGCAGGTCTGACTCAGATTGTGATCTGGTTTTGTTTTTCATCAGCTTTGTATTTGTGCAACTTTCTGCTCAGCAGAGAACAGAAGTAATTTTTGTTCTTGCCCATTCAGAAAGGAGAGTGCCTCTTGTTTGCTGGCACACTTAAAGAAGCTAAAATTGCCTTGCGTAAATCTCAGTATTCTTAGCAGGCAGTTGCATTCACGCTATGTCTAAGATTTATTACTTCTGCACGGGCTTTGAAACCCACAGGCTTACAGTTAAACCACAAGTGATTTTGTCAGTTTTCAGGGTTGTTAGCATTCTCTGGGGCCTCTGGGAAAACAGCACGGTAACATTGTGGCACATTTGGGTGCTCTGCCCTTGGATTAATGTGGGTCAGACACTTCCTTGTGCTGAACAGATGTCGTTTTCCTGTTTTAGATTCTTCATAATGTTGCCACAGAAGGAAGATGCCCCCATGTTTTAATGACTAGGGTACATTCCCTATATCCTCTTACCACGTAGGTCTGACTTAGCTTGGACTTTTGGATCTCAGATTGCCTCTTCCGTATATCCATAGGGAAGCCTCCTTTTAATGCAGCCCTAGCTACTGCTACGGTGTAAGTCATACGTGTGAGTATTTATGTGAACAGGCACATGAATTCCAAGTCATTCTAAATATCTAGAGTCTGCAGAGCAAACTCTTTTGTGCAAGTGTGAGATTTTCTTCCACAAACTATTTCAGCAAATTAGTAGTAAGAAATAGTCATTGACAACCTTAATAAGTGTGACGGGGTCTGAGTTTCTGGCCCTTGTCTGCCGTGTATGTCTCAGAAGAGCAGGATTTTCATAGTGATGACTGCAATCAACAGTTGAACAGTATGCTATGTGCTTTTCTCCGCCCTCCAGTGATGGCTGAGTGCTTGTAGCTTGTAGCAGTCCAGCCTGTCCACCACGCTGACATGCCTGTCTGGCTCTCTGTGGTGTTTAGATATAGCCTGTCTGGGGCAGGAGAACAGACTAAGTAAATTCTTAAGGCTCGTTATTCCCATAACATCAATGTTATCATGAAAATACAGGAATTCCTGCCTGTTCCTGCAGTGCCCTTCCTTAATTCCTACTACCATATCTGCAAGTATCCAGTTTAAACCTTGTTACAATTGAGCCCTGTTCTTCTTCAGAGACTACTCATCTTTCAGTCTCACTCTAGATCATCTTGGACAACCAAACAACCTTTTACAGTTAAATAGCTCTGTGTGCCAAAGATCATATTTGTTATGCTGAGGACAAAAAAGAAAACAACATCCCGCCCAAAGCCCCCAAACTCCCCAAATAAAGCCATGTCATCATCTGTTTCTCGTTTTGGAAACCTGCATGGTTTCCCTTCAAAGTTCTTGACATTATTATTTCCAACACTCTCTCGAGATATTTTTGTTAGCTTTTTTAAACTCAAGTTTTGTCAACATACGAACTTCTCTACTTAGTCTTAACTCTATTGAAATGTGTCATGAAAATTCTCCTTTTAATTTCACAACTTGTGTCCTCTCCAGAGTAGATGGGTCTATAATGTAATCTAGCCTTAAATCTATGAAATCACCATGATAAAATCACCCAAGCAATTCCTTGCTTTATTTTAGCAACCTCAGTAATGCACTGTATTTGCCCAGGCATATAAAAACCAGACAAGAAAGAGTTGAATCAAACCCAATGATGTTAGCTATGTTATAGAGCTTTTTCCTAAGGCACAATTTATGTTCCTTTCCTTTGTGCTCTCTCAGATAACAACACCTGTCAAAACGTCAAGATTACCCGGGTTACATATGTCTTCTTGCCATCTGATCTGTAAATCAATTTTCTTTACCTATAGCTTGCCTGGTTATTGAGCGGGAGTTGTTGAGACAAAAGAGAAGCAGTTTGTAGTCCTGTAAAGGGTTTTCTCCTATCCTCTGCCTACAGACCTTTTGCTTTTATGCAATACATATCCCTAAGTATACACATATTCCTTGTGTTTCTGAAGCCACTGAATTTGTGCCAGCTTGCTCTGGTAACTTATTGTAGATCAGGAGAAGTGTTATCTTAATCCAGTTGTACTCATCAACATTTAATTTAGTCTTCTAGAATATTATGAGCCTCTGGATATTTCCACTAACGTGGATTTATTTAACTATTGCCAGTATGTGCTGAGATAGTCATATAAATTGCCACCCTTTACAATCATTTCCAACTTACTATCCCTCTTTATCTTAGGTTACTACAAGGGGCAGCCCTTTATGGGCCTGTTCAGTGAAATATGAACAAATATAAGACAATGAGCAATAAAAAAAAATATCTTCTTTACTCTGCCTCCTCCATCTAAATCAGCTCATAAATAATGAAAGTACTGAAGGACAGCGATAACTACTCCAAATCAAGCATTAGTTAAGAACATATTCAGAGATACCTTGGGAATCGGTTCTTCAGGCACCATGTCCATTTGAACCCACCAAAACCTTTGGGTCTGCCAGCTTGAGTCATCCTTCAAGGGACGAACAATTATAGATTAAAAATAGGGCTTCTAAACTGACTTTTTATTTTCTTCTGTCTACTCTTAAGTGCTCTGGATAATATGTTCCAGTGTGCATAAAGCTGCTATTTGTAGAAAAACACAAGTGTGTTGCATGCATTGTTTGTTAGATACGGCATTTGGAAGGTTACATAAACCACTAGTGCTGTTCAGGAGAAGGAGGTGCTGAGCCATAGCAAAGGAATGTTACAAAGAGTGAGTACATGCTTTGCAAGAGCCATGGAACATGCAATCTTACTGTTGCAATTTTGAAGATAGTTTTCTTATGTTTTTTGGCAAACAGTCTGAACTTTCCTGTGGTCTTGAAATTAGTGGGCCAAATGCTGGATGTAACACTTCTGAAACTCTACTGACTTCAAAATTTTCCTTGTGTATTTAACTAGTCACAAAAACAAGTAGCTTCTAACTTAAGTAAGCACATTAAATAACACATGCATATCTGAGCTTCAAAAATGCCCTTCATTTGAAAGGCAGTAAGAGACACACACCACCTACTTACTCAGTACAGGTATCCTAAAGAGGCTGCAGAAACAAATGACAGTTTTGCATGAAATGCCTACTTAAAGTTTTTTTTTCCTCTGCTGTTATTTTTTTTTACTAGACATAGGAAGAACCGTGAAGCAGCCAGTGAACTTCTGATGAGACTGAAAGATAACAGGGATCTTCAAAAGTTTCTTCAGGATTGTCAAGAGGTAATTTACGTTGTTTTGCTTTTACCGCTAAAAGCTGCATCCTGCAGAAGACTATTCTTATCCCGTATTTTATGAGGACTGGAATACTCAGCATTTTGCAGTCAAGTCATCCAGCAGTATTTAGTGCGGAGTAAACAATTCAAAAAAACACCACCCAAAACCCTACAAAAATTAATCTGTGGGGTTTTTTTCTCATGAACTGTATTTCCTTTTGTCGTCTAAGCTAAAGACAGGGAAAATTGCCAAAAGCAGTGAAGGCTTTCTGTTGAGGTATAAATTGATCATGTGGAATCTGGTGGGATTAGCACTGAACTCATTAAGAATTTTGTCTACAGCTGTATATATGGATGTGGGCTGGTGCAGGAAGTTTTGAGTGATTTCTACAAAACATTAGTCAGAAGAATAGGAGGTTAGAAATAAGAGGGGAGCACGATTAAACTGGATAATTTTTAATGTTTACACCGAAGGCAACATTTTAAAGATAGGAATAATCTTGTTCCTAGCATGAGGAATTAATCAGAGCCTTGCCTGTGATGTGCATTAAAAACTAGCCATCCTTATTTGAAAGCTGTAAAGAGAGCTGACTGTGACAAAGCTGTGCTTTTAAATTCAAGAGTCAGTACATTATCTGCACATCCTAGCCAGCTACTAGAGACTGGGAGTCACTGCAGTGTGTCTGAATGGAATTGCCTGACAGCTGAGGTTTCATGCAAGAAATAAAAAAAATTATGATCATAAAGGGGGCAAATGATGTTTACTGCTTGGTTGCCTAGATGCAGTCTTTTTTCCTGCATTGCGTAAGCTAACCATGAACTTGGCTTAAATTGCTCCTTCCTGTGTAGTAAAAACGTGACAAATTAGCAAAAATTCTGTTGTTATTAGCAGCAGCTTCTTCCTTCCTCTGTAACATCTCTGGTACAAAAACGCCCTGGCTCTTGGAGCTCTTCTTGCATCTGTCTCAATGTGGTTGTGTTCCTTAGGACCTGTTTTTTTCCCCCTATATCATTGAAAAAAAAAAGGAAAACATAAAAGCTCTAGTATCTGGCTGCCTGAAAGCCTTTCCTCTCTACTGTTTTTCTTCAGCCACTGAAGCATGGGTGTCTCAACTGTACGGTTCAAAGACAAAACTTAAAATACCTAAATGTTACGAATTTCTCCAATCCTTTCTGAGATGACGTTAGCCTTGATGATAATTGAATGGTTGTTGTCTGAGAAGACAGCCATAATGAGACTTAGAATTTACATTAGTGTGATTACAAAGTGCCTGCTGCTACCTACATTGGGCTGGAGGAATTGTGTGATGGATCACCTCTGTCCTGCAGGATGGACGGGAGCCAAGGGAATACCACACCCTTCGCTTTTTCGTTCGATCATGCTGATCATGAAGCTGAGAATGATTAGAAACAGATTTGAACCAGCCCCTTTCCTTATCAGTGACTCCATGCTGAAGCATTATTGTAAAGGTGGCCTCTTGCCCCTCGCTCCTGCCTGCCTCTGGCTCCCAGGCAAGGCAGTGAGGAGGGGCAGTGGCGCTCGAGGAGGTAGCAGGATAATGTTCTAACAGCAGCTCAGCAATGACAAACCTTTCCTCCAGGTCACAGGTGAGGGAAAACATAGCAGATTTTCTTGTTAGTAGTCGGATGTGCTGTCACAGGTTAATCCTGGGGTGTTGCTTCTTCTGTGTTTCTTGCATTCATAAATATGAATGTGTTAACTAAATTTGTGAGTGAATGAAATAAAGATTGACAGCAGAAAATCCTGAGAAGTGATAAATTTTGCCATTTAGTTTTCTTACGCTTCCTGCTTTTTGACAGCTCACCTTCAAAGAGATTAAAGCTGATCTTCCCTGTAAGTGCTTAGAAGTCCCAGGGCTTTGTGGGCTAGTTTCTCTAGGGATGCCAGAGGGAAGCAGCTGCTGAGACTCCGCATGTCAGAAGTTGTCTACCTCTTCACGAAGTGTGCAGTGTGCCGGCAGGTTTTGTCATGCAGCACGGACGTCTGTGAACCTTAGTCCACTAGATAGGCTATGTCAACTTGGGTGTTTGCAATGTCTAGAAGGGCAGCAGCAGTCAGTGCTCTTTCACTTCCCCTTGTTGCTCTGTCAGATTTATAAGGGTTCTGTCTGTGCATTTCCCTTAGTTCACGTCTGGTTTTCAAGGTGGCATGTTGCAGCCTTCTGGGAGCTGAGAGCAGAAACCAAATGTATACATGCAAAGGATGGGAGAAAGCCTTATAGCTAGCTCTGCTAGCATTAACAGCTGACATAAGGTTTTCTGCAGAAATAAATACTCACAAGTGTCAATCTGAGGCACCGTTTTAGGGAATTCCTGTATTATTTTTTAGATGCACTTCTGCACTGAAGGTACTGACTTACAGTGGCTATAGTGGTTGCAAAAACCAGATTTTAATAGTCACCTCTTAAATGCTTTCTTTGCATTTCTGTGTTATCAGAAGGAAAATAACATTGTGAGAGTCAGAAATGAGGGTTTTATCCTGACAGCCATTGCCTGTGTACCACGTATTGTCTGTGTATCAGTTCATCCCATCTGTTATATGGACATTACCACCTTCCCTTGGGAAGCACTTTTAAATCCTCAGAAGATTAATGCTGCAGCTGAGTGAAAGCAAACAATGAAGGACAAGCAGTGCAATTTGCACAGTATATCAGCTGTCTCCTACCCAGAAAGGCAGGAGTAAAACCACTAATTTTTGTTTATTTACTGAACCTCAAGGTAGCCTTTAACTGTTAGTAGCATACTAGCCTGTTATAACAGTAAGCTTTGCTGCCTACAGAGGTCTTCATTAACATGAACGTTTTTCTCTGTAGACTTAATAGAAAGATCAGATGAGGAGTTTCTTGGATTGTTCTGATAAGTGTTCCCTTTTTGTGGAGCTTAACAGTGCCTTTAAGGGACAATTTCAAAAAGGCTTGAGAGTGCTAAATGAATCTGTTGTCCTGTATTCTGAGCACATAGCAGAGAATTGGCAAGTCTGGTCCATGATCTGTTACTTTTCTTCTCGGGGTGCTTTCTCCACAAGGCGGCATGTGTCATCAAAGTGGCATTCTAGAAACAACACATTCCGCTTGGGTAGGCAACTCTAAATATGCAGAAAATGAATCTTTTTCAAACGTATAAACATCCATGTGAATGTGTTTTTTATCCATACCTAAGGGATAGATAAAGCAGGCATACCCACCCTGGGAAGAAATTTGTTGTTGGCTGCTATAATCATTTTCACATTCTTTGGTAAATAAGCTATCTTTTTAAGTACTGATTTTTCTCTAGTGTTGATCTGGAAATTGTTCTCTGTGTCTTTGTATTTGCAGAAAATCAGAATTAAGTCAGTCTTGGATTTTATATAATGGGAAAAGGAAAGTCTTGAGTACCAAAACCCTACTGGAGATTGGACAAATAAATTTAATTATGTAAACCTGTATAGAGAAAAAGCTATGGGGGAAAAGTACTAATGTGGTGTGAATTAATGGTACAAAACCATCACTATTCTTAAGACTTCCAATATGAGTAGAAATACAGACTTTTTCATTCAGGGTTGCCATGAAAAGTTTACCTTGGGGCTCTCTAATTCTGGAGACTGCCTTTTCCATGTCACTTCATTAGTGTGTACTTCTGCAATGTGCTCAGGAAGTCAGTAAGGCTCCACAGAGGTAGAGGTGTGGTGGTGACATTCGAGTCCTCATCCTGAGCAGCACATTGAGTAAGGGAAAAGTAAGCACATTTAGCAAGGGAAAAGTGTTATGAAAATACACTGTGACCATTAAGTAGGAGACATGTCCCTGTTTCTCTTGCTGTTGAACTGGGCGACACCTGTGTTTGACTTTGCTCATTATGGAGTTCATTCCTTTCTGCTTGAGTCATGGGTTATTTATATAGTGGAGATGGAAGTTTAAATGTAACTGCTAAAGAGGTGTATCCTTGACCGAACCCTGAGTAAAAGCAGTCTCTGAATCTCACTCAGCTCTTCTGTAGAGGCATCTCTTTATCCTTGATCTGGAGGCATGTTGATATTTTGGATTATTTCACACTACAAATGTTTTCACAAAGACCTGTGTATTTTCCTTTTCAGCTTTCGCTCTGGATTAATGAAAAGATGCTTACAGCCCAGGATATGTCCTATGATGAGGCAAGGAACCTGCATAGCAAATGGCTGAAGCATCAGGCATTTATGGCAGAACTTGCATCCAACAAAGAATGGCTGGAAAAAATTGAAAAGGTAACTAAAGAACGTTGAAAAAATGCCCTCATCTTTGCCAGAGATGGTTATGCACTGAAATGAGATCTCTGTGCAGAACTGGTTCTTGAGACCAGCTAAGGCAAAAGGAGATTTCATTACGGTAGAATAAGTGTCTATCACATTGTGTCTCCATCTAACCCACTTTATTCCTCATTGATGTTAAGTGTTTTTTATCCAAGACATTCTCAAGAATAGTTACTGGCTAAGTTGCCAATTTAATTTTGTCTAGTCTTTCTTATCTATTAGGAGGAAGGCATAACCTAGTTTTCATACCCAAAGGTAAAAGGGGCAAATGTTGTGATTTGATCTAATCAGTAGAAGTACTTCCTGGGAAATAACTGCATGAAGGTGAATAACTGAATTTAGACTCCCATGCTGCCATGCTGATTTTCATTCATTCAGGACTATAATCAGGCTGCCTTTCCCCATGCAAAATTAGTGCATGAGGTAAAGTACAGCCAGTTTTGTGATTAATTAACATTCACAGCTCTGTATCAAGTTACTTTGAAAACTTTAATATGCTGTGATGAGCTGTACTTTTTTTCCCCCTTTCTCATGTGCGGCTCTGGAACATTCAGGAGTTCTCGTCTTTAGCTCTGACAGTGGGTTTCTGTTCAGTGTAAGTTAGCTTAATTGCTCATTTCCTCTCCCACTTTGGCACTCTGTATCCCATTAGAGGCTTTTCTGTGATCTGCAAATAGCAATACCCTTTAATGGTGTAATTAGAAGGCTGCTCCTAGTACTGGAAGTACTTTTTTAGTGATGCTAATACATCCTCATGCTTTGCCTCTGAAAAATCAGATTGCAGTAAAGTACCAAAGTTGTATATGGGTATATATCACTATATTAATGTTACCAGTGGTCACAGCTATCAAATGTGCTGGGGTGTGAATAGCGTTCACATCTGAAAAGGTTTTTCCCTTGTCAGTACCACCCACATGCAGAGGTAGAAGTATAATTAGAAGTATAGAAAATATTTCCAAAAGTAATATAATCTTTGTAAAGGCAGAAAGATACCTTAATTCCATGTGCTCTGCTCGTGCTAGGTATAGGGCTCCTGCTTCCTAAGAAATATTGTTCCTCTCTGATGTTAGCTTAGACCCATGGTAATTCCTATAATCCATTGACATCACCATCTTCAGTTGCAGAGCTCAGTTTTGGTGCCATAAGCTCCCTCTCCCAGCGTTACACTGGGTCTTCATCACTCTTGCAGTGAAATGGCCCTTAGAAGTTGGACGCACAGCTTGTTCAGCTCCAGCTCCCTCCTCCGCTGTCACACAAGTGGCATAGGGCAGCCTGCTCCACTCCTCTCTGGTCTCCAGGAGCTCCCACAAAGGAACATGTGCAGGAGGGAAGAGAAAGGAGGTGTTGCCTTGCCAAGCAACCCTTTTCCTAGCAACAGAAAGACCTGGGAGCTGATGTTCTGGAAGGGGTCACTGGATAATTGGAGATCTAAAATGAGTGGTTGATGCTGCAAGCAGATGAGGAATCCTGAGTGCTTACTAATCAAAACAATTGAATTAACAGTTTGTGAGTGCTCCTGAGGAGGTACCACTCTGTTGCACTTTGATTTGCAGGAGGGAATGCAGCTCGTCGCGGAGAAACCAGAGACTGAAACTGTAGTGAAAGAAAAGCTGACAGGTCTCCATCAAATGTGGGAAGAGCTCGAGTCCACTACCCAGACCAAGGCTCAGCGTCTCTTTGATGCAAACAAGGCGGAACTTTTTACCCAGAGCTGTGCTGATTTGGATAAGTGGCTGAATGGTTTGGAGAGTCAAATTCAGTCAGACGACTACGGAAAAGATCTCACCAGTGTCAACATCCTGTTGAAGAAGCAGCAGGTAAATGGAGCACAGGTTGCAGAGTGGGCAGACAGTAGGTACCTGCACCCAGAGGAACAGACAGGGTATCCTTTCAGCTCAGAGATGAATTTATTTGCTTTTCTTTCTTCCTGTTGTTTCATGTATCTTTAAGAAGAAGCAGAAGTACACTCAGAAACAAATAATCTGTAAATTTCTTGATGCAATCTCTACCTTATACTGCCTTCCTTCCCCACATTAATATCTCTATTTTGTCTCCCACTGTAGTCTACCAGTCACCGGTCATTCCCCCTCTGTACAGGGCTGCCTGCCTGTGATTCAAACTTGTCTGAAGCTGGTTGGTCCCTGATTCCTTGCTATTAAGGCAGCAAGGAGTAGCAAGGACAGCAGGGAGCAATGAAGCTCTTGCATGCCATTAGCTTTGCTCTGGAGCTGTTCAGGGTAACTTGTGAATGCCTGATAGAAGATACTTAGCTGTGTCGTTGGCCAAATTCACCATTTGCACAAGCAGGCATAGCTGAGGGATATCAGCAGGTGGCCACAGTTGTGAATCTGTGTTTAAGCCTTGTTCCTTGCAATATGAATGCTACAATAATTACTTACCGGGCAAATCCTTACTGACCAGCATCTGTTTTTTCTACTTATGAAGCTATTGACATACCCTAGTTGTATTAACTGCTTTTACCATGATTTTCACAACTTTTTTTGCCATTTTTCTGTTTAGATGCTAGAGAATCAAATGGATGTTCGTAAAAAGGAGATAGAGGAGCTGCAAAGCCAGGCAAGGGCTTTAAGTCAAGAAGGGAAGAGTACAGATGAAGTTGATGGCAAACGCCTTACGGTAGAAAAAAAATTTTTGGAATTGTTGGAACCTTTGAATGAAAGAAAGGCAAACCTGCTGGCCTCCAAAGAGATCCACCAGTTCAACCGGGATGTGGAAGATGAAATTGTGAGTATAAAAGAAATCCTGTTCCCCAGGCACTAGAAAAATATCACACCTGTTACAGAGCTATCAAAAGGAAGAAACCCTTCACTTGTGTCTCTTAATAGCATGTGCTTTTTGCATCTTGGCTGCTCCAGCCTCTCTGTGCTGCCCTAACTGTATCTGGGGTTGCTTGAAATCAGATGTGGTCTTCTTTTAATTCCAGTTGTGGGTTGGAGAGAGGATGCCTATAGCTACATCTACTGATCATGGACACAACCTACAGACTGTGCAGCTACTAATAAAGAAAAATCAGGTAAGTAGGTGCTGTTACAGCTCCATACCTGTTATTTCTCCTTAGTGCTGACTAATTCAGGAAGGAAAGGTGTGGGGTAAAATGATGGGTGCTTCGGTGGTGATGTGCTGGGGGGACCGTGTGACCACTGGCTGGTGACATGTTCAGTGAGGGCACAGCCCCAGTTTGTCCACATGAGCTGATGGTATGTGTTTTGCTGCCCCTCTAGAGTTAGAAGCTGTGACTGGCATTTCATTTTTGTCTGGTACAGTGTCTCATCAGTCTGATTTTTCTCTTGTGTAGACCCTTCAGAAAGAAATCCAGGGACATCAGCCTCGTATTGATGACATTTTTGAGAGGAGACAAAACATTATCACAGAGGGTAGCCCTAATGCTGAAGTAATTCAGCAGAGACTTGCAGACTTGCAGCAGCTGTGGAACCTCCTAATTGAGGAGACAGAGAAACGCCACAAGCGCCTAGAGGAATCTCACAGAGCACAGCAGTATTACTTTGATGCTGCCGAGGCTGAGGCCTGGATGAGTGAGCAGGAGCTCTATATGATGTCAGAAGAGAAAGCCAAGGTGAGCAGCTACGCAACGACACTAGTTTGGTTCTAATTGCTTAGCTAGAGGGGTGCAGGTGACATAATTTAATATATTGCTAGTGTAATGGTAACATAAACAAGGTTAATTCCCTTGGGAAACCTTAGGTGATTATCTCTTCTATCTATTATGGTGTCTCTGATAGTGTGGAGGGATAGGCCTTGCTGCACTGAGTCTGAAGCATCCTCAGACTGTGGATGGCAACTCTGTGCCTTCCTTTGCTGTAAGGTCAGAGTTACCAGTACAATCCAGTTAGGTCAAGTTTTCTATTAGTTTTGAATGACTGGGAACAGCATGATGCACCTGTCTGTGAAACACTGATGGTTACTCAATTGATGCGAGTACTCGTCAGCTTTTGCTCCACTGAAGTGAAATCAGAACAGCATCAGACCGTATCAAAGAGTAGGTGAGCTCCTATTTTTTAAGGAGGTGTTAGAGGGCTGTACCTTATTTGTTGTTTACATAAGTATACTGCGTTCATTGCCTTGATAAAACAAAACTCAGCTTTGTATCACTATAACACATTCCATGGGTGTTCAGTCTTCAGTTAAAAAGGATTTGTTTTCTTTTTTATGTATATACAATGCATATAAAAAGGAATATTAATGCAATAGTACATCATGAAAAATATTTTAATGAAAAGGCTTATTGACAATACCAGTTAACATTGAGAGTTGAGTGTTGTTTTTCTTAATCATTACAGTGCATAGAAAGTTTTGATCAGAATTTCTCCTGCACTTTGGTGGAGAATCCTTTGGCATGGGCTGTGTAGGATTTCTTTTCTTTGACCCAGGCTGTCGTTGAAAAGCCTGACAAGTGATGTGCCTAATACTATTCCAGTATCTGAGCTCTGCACAATCACCAGTGTTGTGTAAGCACACAAAGGTTTCATTAGAAGAGGAAATTCAACATGCTTCATGCACAGCTGATGTAATTTTGTTCTGCATCCCAGAAGGGTTGTTGCATTCACTCTTTCACTTGTTATTTTACATTCTGTGGGTACCATTTGCTGTCAACTTAACTATTAATATACTGTTGTCAGAACAACTTGTCTATAAGCAGTAATTTGGAGCAGTATTTCATAAATCCTTCTGGCTACCACTTTTTGCTCACACACCAAGATGAACTTGCTTTGTGGTGTCTTTCTCTGGAGGGGGTGACTTGACTGTCATTTTCTGTCACTGTTACAGGATGAACAGAGTGCAGTGTCCATGCTGAAGAAACACCAGATTTTGGAACAAGCTGTAGAAGACTATGCTGAAACTGTGCACCAGCTTTCAAAAACCAGCAGAACTTTGGTGGCAGATAATCATCCAGAAAGGTATTAACTGCCGTTTTAAATTGGATTATGCATTCTTTTAGTAGTTCCGTCACTTCGTGAGGTAGCTCTGACACAAAGAGACTACAGCAAAGAGTAAGTAGCTCAGAAGAATGTACAGAGAAGAGGAGTTCAGCCTCATTCAGTTCAAGATGCATGTTGGACCACTTCTGGCTAGAAGTCAGGGTCAGTATTTGCAGCTGCTGATTTCTGGGAAGTACTGGGCACCTTCAATAAATGTCTGTTGTTTCCTTTATACAGGCTAGCAGTGTCAGGTCTGCCAGCACTGCTGAACCTTACGGAGGTACAGCAATACTGAGAGACAACTCCCTCTTTCAACTAACTTTTATGTCCAGCCTATAGGGTGACAGTCATTTATCCTTCTGCCTATAGGGCAGTGCTCCCTAAGATTTGTGTCCTGTCTTTGACATTCCACTAGAATTAGAGGTTGGAATCTGATCCTTTAAACATAGACACATTAACATCTTGGTTTTGGTAAATTTATCTCAACTCTTATAAATGGCTTTCCCTGCGGGAGAGTTCAGGAAGCTTAAAAACTTTGCTGTTTTGCTGTAAGAGCTGCAGCTAAGCAAACACAGTTCTCCATTAGCTTGGACTGCAAGGCTGATTTGACTACAAAAATGATGCATTTAACTACTCTGCTTCGCAGATAGGAAGGTAGAACTATCTTAGGAAAGACACTCTCTGCCTCTGGTGGAAAAATTTTATTTAACTCAAAAGCACTGTCTTATGGTCATGATAATTTCTGAGGAGAGTGGATTTCCTGACTGAACTGACTGAGGGCTGGAATGACATAATCAACTTTACAAGGCAGAGGGAAGGCAGTTTCACAGGGCTATATGGATCAGACAAAATACAGGCAGAAGGTACAGCAAGTAGAAATATTAATCCCTTTTGGAAATGCTGAGCTTTAGGTCGTAAGAAACCCATGAGTACTTCTGAACTTTGAAGCAGAATTTAAATGAAAGTGAAATACCACTTGCCTCAATAGCTCAGTTCCTGGCTGTAATTTTGGGAGAATACTCTGCTGTGATCTGTGGCCAAACAAATGGGAAGCTTGGTTCCCAGCTTCACTCTCTAAAACCAGGGGGGTTATATGTCTGGCTAGTGCAGTCAACTGTGCCGGCAGAAGATTGGCCCATGTGTACGAGTCAAATTTGTGCCCGCAGCAGACATGTATTGTGTGGATTAAATACTCCAAGAGTAATTTTTATTCCTTGTAGGTTTTCTTTTTTCCCATTTACTTTTTTTATTTTTAAAAGATGATGAGGACTCAATGCTGTCTGTTTTTTTCAGTGAGCGTATCAGCATGCGCCAGTCCAAAGTGGATAAACTGTATGCAGGCCTGAAGGATCTTGCTGAAGAGAGACGGGGCAAGCTGGATGAGAGACACAGGCTGTTCCAGCTTAACCGTGAGGTGGATGATCTGGAGCAATGGATTGCTGAAAGGGAGGTGGTGGCAGGATCTCACGAGCTGGGACAGGATTACGAACATGTAACAGTAAGTTATGGACGTGGCTACAGCTTGACCTTCCTTTTCTGGCTGCTGCATGTAGTAGATGGTTAATACGAATAGGTGGCTGGCTTGATGGTTTGCTCGGATCAGTCTGTAATTACAGTGCTGCATGAGTCTGTTTCTCTGTGTTTCAGATGCTACAGGAGCGATTCCGAGAATTTGCCCGAGACACTGGAAACATTGGACAGGAACGTGTTGATACTGTTAACCACATGGCAGATGAACTCATCAACTCTGGACATTCAGATGCTGCTACAATTGCAGAGTGGAAGGATGGACTCAATGAGGCCTGGGCTGATCTCCTGGAGCTCATTGACACCAGAACACAAATTCTAGCAGCCTCTTACGAACTGCACAAATTTTACCATGATGCCAAGGAGATCTTAGGACGCATTCAAGACAAACATAAGAAACTACCTGAAGAGCTTGGTAGAGACCAAAACACAGTGGAAACACTACAGAGAATGCACACAACATTTGAGCATGATATCCAGGCACTCGGCACTCAGGTATGTAGCAATCAAAAGGCACTGTCTGGGTATAGGAAAGACGCTGGGTATAGGAACCTGAGCTGCAGAGTCCTGCTGCTGGTCTTGGCTCCTCTGAGGCTGGGAGAAAAAGTGCTGCCAGCTGCTTTCCAAGTGTATTTCTGTGGGAATAACTTCACCTGCTTCATTTTCTTATCTGTCTTTCTGCTTCTCTGTCGTTGCATTTGGTTAACTAGTTGATCTAAAATAGAAATCCGTAAGTATGCAGATTTCTGGATATGTAGGTAATTGTTTAACATCATTCCATTTCCTGTCTTTGGTTGAAGAAGAAATCATAAAAGCAGAGAACTTCTGTAGTGATTTAAAGTGGCTCCTCACAGTGTCAGTCTGCTGTGTGCATAGGGATAGAGAGTGGATGGAGAGACACGAGGATAACACACTTTAGCTCCTCTGAGCTGACTTGGTTATGAATATGGGAATTCTGACTTAAATATTTTCTTTTATTATGCTTCCAAAGAGCAGTCTGAAGAGATTTAAAGTACGTAGTCCAGGCTAACATTTTTTAAAGCGGTCAAACTTGATCTAATTCTGAATCTTTTGAAGCCAAGGTATGTTAAATAGAAGGCAACAGCTGTTCATACAGCACACAGGGGATTCTAAACCAAAAAACAACGTTCAGCTGCCAAAATGAGAATTTCGGAAGAGAAAATGTTGCTTAAGGAATTGAGGAATTATGACTGGCTGCATTTTTCCCAGTAGATTGGAAAAGATGTTTTATGGCCAAGCTGCCTGCTGATTCTTGATTATGTTGCAATTGTTTATGCTAGAATAAAGGGGATATAGCAATCAAGTGGTTTAGGTTCAGAAGCTGTAGATTTATACATAAAATGGGAGAAATTTACAAAACACCAATCCCAGTCTCTCAAAAAGGTAATTGTAATCAGGGTCTAAATGGAGAAATATGTAATCATAGCACAGAGCTGTGGTGAAAGCACTTAGGATAGTTTTCAAGTAACACAGCTAGAGCACCAAGATGGGTCATTATGACAGTGGCCTGATCTCTGTGCCTGTAGCTAGAACGCTGTTTAATTTGCTGTTCAAAATCTTTTGTTGTTATTAGAAAAGAGCCAATAGAATGGTTCCTGGCTTGAAAACATGTGAAATAGACAAGAAACAGTATTTGAAGTCCTAAGACAGTGTTTGAAAAGAAAAGAGGTTTCTAATATTGATCTTTGAGTTTCCTAATTTTCTACTGTCTGAAGTCATTATCTACATTTTTAAAAAACCTCTTGGTCATTAAAATACTTTTTTTTTTTTCATAATCTGACAGACTCTTAGAGTAGTGGTTTTGTTACAAAAGCTCCTGAGTGGCACTGAAAATTTGTTGATGGACATGGTCCCCATTTGGCCTGACATTTAACAGTCCCTTTGTATTGGCACCTGGTCTTACAGGAGGTTTAGGCCATGGCAAATCTTTGTTATTTTGTGGGCCACTTGACCCATCAGTCTTCTCTAAGAAATGTTCTCAGAGGGATATACTGTTCTAATAACAGGACAAACCTTTTTAGTACTGACAGACCATATATACTTGCAGTGACTTTAGAAAGCCATTCAAATGATGAATTAGCAGCTAAAATTTCCCTGTATTTGTGACTTAAAAGTATCTAAGTGCTGATGCATTTCTCTCATAAAAACACACCAGGTAAGACAGCTGCAGGAGGATGCTGCACGCCTTCAGGCTGCCTATGCTGGAGACAAAGCTGATGACATCCAGAAAAGGGAAAATGAGGTCCTAGAAGCATGGAAGGCGCTGTTGGATGCCTGTGAGGGCCGCAGGGTTAGACTGGTGGATACAGGAGACAAATTCCGTTTCTTCAGCATGGTTCGTGATCTCATGCTTTGGATGGAAGATGTTATCCGACAGATAGAAGCCCAAGAAAAGCCAAGGTAATGTGAAGTATCTCTTCTCAATCAGAAGATAAGGCTGCAGGTCAGTTGAGGAAAAGACTCAGTATCACTGAGCCAAAAATTCAGAGTGAGGCTGTCAAAATCTGATGGTGGTGTAGCAGCTTGCTTTTGTGTGTTGCTGCCCAGCAAAGGCTGGGGGCTACTGAAGTAATTGCAATGTAAAAATGTGTTCAAAGAGATTAAGTCTCACACTGTTGTTTATTTCATCTCCGATTCAGATTGGAATAGTGCTGTTCTTAATTAAATGCTGCTAGCCATCTTGCTTCCTGAACTACAAAGACAATCTAGGAATTGCATTTTTTTATCATACAGTTCTGCGTTAGTTTACTTGTTTGAAAATGTAACAGCTGTTAAATCTGGAATACATGTTTCTGAACCATGGACTGATCGTTTTAGGGATGTTTCATCTGTTGAACTACTAATGAACAATCACCAGGGTATCAAGGCAGAAATTGATGCCCGAAATGACAGCTTCACTACCTGCATTGAGCTGGGCAAATCTCTTCTGGCAAGAAAACACTATGCATCAGAAGAGGTACTGTGCTTCCTGAATGTATAACTACCATAGTACAGCTGGCCTATGGATTTTGCTTCAGCTGGAGAAACTTGCATTGTGTAATTGACAGATTAATAAGCCGTGTATTTATAATGACAAGCATTACTTCAGGGACTGTTCCACTTACTTGCTATTGTGAAATTACTCTATAATTTAACTCTGTGAATTCATGTTGGGTAGCAGAGATGGCACCTAAATTTAAATTATTGTTTTCAATCCAGAAAATGCACAGAAGATGTTACATTCTGTTCTGTAGAAAGAGCAGTCTGGGATGGCTATGTTGGGAAAGGTGACAAGAGCAGAGACAACCATTTTGTACAGGGAATGCTATGAAGAGGCCTGCTAGGGAGAGGAGCAGGAAAAAGTTTGTCTCATAGGGAGTAAATCCAGGGAATATTAAGAGAAAGATGTGTCCAGTTGCTTAAGGCCTCGGTTTATTTTCAGATTTGTTCAGGCCAGAGGATAGAAGCTGAACCTGTGTTTCTTCCTGCCCTCTTTTGGTGGAGAGAGGATAGCCAAATGTAAGATACTGTCCGCTCAGGGGGGTGGTGGTAGTTTGTGTGTCTGCATTACACACAAGTGCTGCGGAGTATCCTCAGAGAAACATTTGCTCAGGCACTAGGAGGTTTTACTAGCCAGTATTTGCCCCGAGAATAACACAGGGCTTACACTGGTACATCAGTGTTGTTATGCAGGTAGCTGCAGGCTTTTTGTAACAATCATGGGCAGCTCATTTTGCATTATTTGCTAGAAAAAGGGCAGAAGATACAATACATGGTTGCACTTTCTGGATTTATTTGTCCATTGTACTATTTTTATCAAATAATCTTGGTGCTGTACTTCTAACAGATACTGTAGGCTCATGAAAATATGATATTTTAATACAAATGTTATATTTATTTGTACTTCGAAGAGAAGAACAGATGTGTTATATTCATGCTTCAGTCACTTCCCAGCAACCTAGCACAACACATTTCATCAGTGCCTTCTGCTGGTGGTGACAGTGGTGAGGTGAGCCTGGTGCTTGTGTAACAGTCCTGCATTCTCCTCTTCAAACCAGATCAAGGAAAAGCTGCTGCAGCTGACAGAAAAGAGAAAAGAAATGATTGACAAATGGGAAGACAGATGGGAGTGGCTGAGACTGAGTAAGGACATCCTTGAATTTCTTTGGGGCAGGGCCATATTTAACTCTCTCTTTGTTGAGTCTTTCTGGGTAGTTGAAAAAAACCTGCAGCTCCTTACTTTTTTATTAACAGTACTTGAAAGTGTGTTTGTACTGTAAGATTATTTATTTTATTATTAACTACATTATTTATTATAATGTAGTTGAGAATTTGAAACAAAGAAACCTGTACCAAAGGTCTTAATCAAATGATCAAATTTGGAGCTAGGTGAAACAGATCTACTGTATTTTGAAGGTTTCACATTCCTACTGCATTTTTACAAAGGATGCACTACTGAAAGATAGGGAGAAGTAGAGCCCTGCTGCCTTATGCAGGTAACATGCCTGCATTGTCTGAGAGGCCAGAATGTTGATGCGCAGTTTACTGACAAAAGGTGTAGTTTTAAACATTGCAGTGTTTTGCAAGTTCTACGCCACCAACAACAACCCAGTTCTGATACTCTAACAAGTTGATCCATGTCTCGTATACAGACCTAAACCTTTGCAGAAGTTGTCCGGCATCTCAAAAGGTATAGTACAGTACAGTCATTTTGGGGGGTTCTGGGCTGCTGTGTATACTTTCTTCATTGTTTCTGAGCCTCAGCAGGCTTTCAGGAATACAGCAGCATGGACGGTTGTCCCTCAGTTTGGGTGTTCGCGTTATTCATCAAAATTGCTGGTTTCCATTCACAAAAGCTGTGAAAGCTTTTATTTTGGCTGTGAAGACAGAAGGAAACCTGGAAGTGTAGCATTATAGACAGGTATAAAGCACAGAAATACTGCTTGCTGAAGGGAACTATAACCTACCATCTAGCTGTTCTGTAGACAGGTCAGTATGAGGAAGAAAACCAGCAGATAACAGACTTTCTACTCTGAAGTTAGTAGGTTACAGCAGATTAGAATAAAAAGGAAACACTGAAATTGCAAAATGTAATAGTCTGTAAAGGAAGGTAGGCCTCAACTTTTATTTTTCCTCAAAGTAAAGCCAACGGGATAAATTTCTGTCTTTTAAACGATTCATTTCAGTGGGCTTAGTTGAGGAAAATACTTAACCAAATACATTTACTTTTTTCCATGAGCTATGTTTAGGTAGATTCAGAAGATGCCTGATGACTTCATGATGCTCTTTTGACATTAACAGTGCTGATGTCTGTGTGTTCTTTGCTCAGTTTTGGAGGTACACCAGTTTTCAAGAGATGCAAGTGTGGCAGAGGCCTGGCTGCTGGGACAGGAGCCCTACCTGTCCAGTCGTGAAATAGGTCAAAGTGTCGATGAAGTGGAAAAATTAATTAAGCGGCATGAAGCATTTGAAAAATCCGCAGCTACTTGGGATGAGAGATTTGCAGCACTGGAAAGACTGACCACGGTGAGTGTTATAAGGCAAGAATAACCGCTTTTGGCCATTCCCCTTCATTTTGGTGCCACCTGATTGTTCAGAATAACTCCCAGCATCACCAGACTCATCTCCATTTGTTGATTAACCTCAGCTGATCACCCAGGGCCTGAACTCCCATGTTCCCAACTATACTAAAACCCTCCCAGCTTCATCTGAACTCAACAACCTGCAGTGAAAGCTTACGTGACAAATGACATTAGTAGTCAGCAAGAGCTGTCTCAGGCCCAGAAGTGATGACCCTGAAGCAAATTCAAGAGCTGAGCAGTTTGTTCCAGGCCTCTGCCTTACAGATTGTACTGCTAAAAGGGAATGGGGATTCTGAGTAAAGACGAACCAGAACACTTGACGTTATTTTCAGTTAAAGAAACACAACAGTGTGAGAAGATAGTGGTGGGGAGGAGGGTTCATCAAAATTTTTTGTTGTGTTTTGCCTGCTCCAGTCCCCTGGAAAGACATAATAAGGCAAAGAAAGAAGCACATTTTGAGCACAGCTGCAATGTCAGTAATTAATGCTTGGAAAGCATGTTACCATCTTTGGAGAATAATTTTACATTAGACACTAAAATTTAAGTGGCTTAATTTTTGACACACACTGAGCATCACAGCTGCAGACAAAATGAATTTGGGTTTCTCAGCATCTTCAGACATCGTGCTGGTTTTATTTATTTGGTTAATTTCAGGGATTTGGATGTGGAACACTTTATTTCTTTGTATGGCAAGCAGGCAATATTTTAATAGCTTGGGCTGCTTTCTTGTTTCATTCTAACAGAATGAATTAGAAAAAAAAAACAAAGACAATGGCAAGCTGCTGCCCGGGCAGTCCTCTTGGTGTTAAAGGGTCTGATACTGCATGACTTTACTGACAAATCCAGTGCACTGACTTTGCATGATTGATACTTCTAAAGACTGATGCCTTAAAATTTTATTCCAATAAACTTTAATTTCAGTACCGTTTCAGAAAAATGTACAGAGTTTTTTTAGTTTCTAGAAGTGCCCCTGAAAAATGTGCAGTACTTTAAAATGCACAAAAATGTTTCATTTCTCAGTTGGAACTGTTGGAAGTACGTAGACAGCAAGAGGAAGAGGAGAGGAAGAGACAGCCACCCACTCCAGAGCCAAGCCCAAAGGCTGCAGAGGATGCAGACTCTCAGCAGCAACGGTGAGCCCAGGGTGTGGGAAGCTGGACTGTGTACTTCACACAGGTTCTTCAGACAAGAGCTACTGGACTCTGAGAAACTGCATTGTGAAGGGAGCGTCTGGAGGTTTTATGGTTTTGTAATGTGACCCTTTTTAGAAGACTTGGTGGATGTAGTTTATGGCTACAGGACCTTTCCCAGACATCTGAATTCACTCCCAAATTGAATGTTCTAACTTTTTATGATAACACAGTGTTACAACAGCTGAGGTGAGGCCCTAAAGTAAAAATGCTGGTTTTACAAGGCCTGTGTTATGGATTAAAATCTCTGAACAATCTTGGCTTTCTTCTTTGATGAGTATCAGTTATGTGTAGATTTCAAGCCATGTCCATGGAACATTAACATTTATAAAATTACTTCTGTGATAGGAGTAGACTTATTCGCAAGCTGTCAGGAAAGCATGGGTTTATCTCTCTTAACAATAGATTTATTCAGTTGAACCTGAGGATTTTGAGAACTTGCTTGAATTCTGAGGCGTCCAATACTCAGTAGGAAAATCTCATTTTGGTAAAAAAGATGTGTGACTTTCAAGAACTTAACACTATTTCTTTTCTTTTTCCTCTCTCCCAGCAGAGACGGGACAAAAGGAGAACAGGTTTCCCAAAATGGTTTGCCATCAGACCAGGAATCTCCACGGGTTAGTTACCGCTCCCAAACCTACCAAAACTACAAAAACTTTATTAGCAGACGGACAGCCAATGACCGATCGTGGTCTGGACTGTGATATACAGAATCAATTGCAGCAAAAGACGCATTTTTTCAGTACGGGTTACTGGTACTGGTTTAATCTTTTGGCTTCAGATTTTCCTGCTGCTTTTCTCTTCCTTCCCATCAGTTGACTTTTATTTAATTAGCAGTCCCTTGGAGATATATTTGCTTTGCTTTAATTCTTGCTTATTTGAATATCCCCACAGACACTCAGTTGCTAATAACATTTATTTCATGTTATTTACTGTGAGTTTTTCATGTCACTAATAGTGTTAAGATTTTCCAGCTAAATCATCCTTTATATGAGTAATTGAGATTTAATGAGATTACATCATAATGAAGAAGAGAACTAGAATCTGACAGGTATGATGCATTGAGTTATACTAACAGGTTTCAGCACGGCAACATTATTAAATTAGCTGCATTAGCAAGCGAGTTATTTACAAGGCCAAAGATAATACATGCAAGCAAGCTTGGTAGTAAAGGCTGGGAAGGAGGGGATAGTTGTAATTATCAACAAATAAAAGCCTTAAGTTAGTTGTGTAACATTCCATGCAGAATGGACTCATTGACTGCAGATAAAAATAAACATGAAATAAAACATTAAATACTAGTATCTAGATTTATCTTGGTGTTTAGTCCTCATGAAGAGTTGTGATCCTGCTGAATAGCTGTTTTGCGGCCCATTTTGCCTTGGTCCTGTCCAATTTACACGACAGCAATTTGATTCACTGACACTGGAGAGACAGTGGTATAAATGAGAGTAGGGTGCAGACCCTTATGGGGAGGTTGTGATGCTTTTCCTTGAAAACTAAATAAAATACATCGGTTTAAGATCCCAGCTCTTCATTTTATATAGATGCTGGTTGAGTGGTCCATGCCTTATCCTTTCCTTCTTGATGGGGGATGTCCCAGGGGAGCCAGGATGCATGCCAATAATCTTAATGTGAAACCATAAAAAAAAATACTAGTAAATATGTATATATAGTTAATGCAATGCAGTAGTAAAAAAACTGGCTTACCTCTGCATTACCTTCCTCCAAAGCGTAATTGTTTCAATTAATGCTTTGAGCAGTGATAAAAATGACAATTCTTTTGAACCTCAATCTCTGAGGTTGTACGAAGTGCAGGAAGGGCTCCTGCCTGAATCCGATCGGTGGATATTAGTGCTCTTACCAGTACTGCATAGGAAATGCTAGGCCTAGTCTAGGACTCTGCGAGGAAATGTCTTTCAGCATAAGTTTATCTTTCAAGTAGCCCATCCCAGTTACTTCTGGGTCTGCACACAGATTCTGTCAATGCTCTAGAATACTAAGCAGTTCTACCTTTTTCTTTCTTTAAGTAAAGGCTTTTAGTTCATCTTTAATATTAAATTATGAAGGGAGCTGCCTGTTGTACACACCAATATTTATGAAATGATATATAGTTGTGGCAAGGAACGCGAGGTGGCCTGCAAGCGCATCCCAGATCATCGTCATCTTGCTGGTTACCACAACCTTATACATTGCCTGTTTGCTGTTTTTTTTTTTCTTATTTTATGATACATAATGCATTTCTATGTTAATCTTTGCCATCTGCACTTCAGTCTTTCGTGAGGGCTGTTTACGTTACTTCATTGAATCTTGTGTTGCAATACATCAGATGTACACAGCTGTGTTATTTCTGATCTGAGGCTGTTGATCAGAACCTTGACTTCTGACAAGTAGCTGAGCAGGGCAGCTGAATTGGTCTGTATTGGCTGAGCTTGAAAAGTGAGAAAGGTGATTGAAAGGATGTGCTTCAGTAATTGTACTTTTCTGTAACTTGTCTTTCCACTTCATGATGCATGTTTTTTTTTCTATTGTCAGGATAACAAAATATAGTTTCTTAACGCTTTTAAAAATTCCGTACAAACTTATGCAAATGATCTGGTGACTACCTACACCAGCTCTCTGTGCCTGTAAGACGATGACAGTTCTCAAAGCAGTATAGCTGTAGTTTCAGACTCCACCTTCAGATATATTCTGGCTAAAAAGTAGTACGTAAAAGTAATTTATATAGATACACTTTTTTTACTTGTATTAGTACACTTGCATATAAAAATCACACTTTAATGATGAAGAAAGACTAATTAAGTTGTTGATTAAGGTCATCAATTTAGGCACTAGAAGTGTAAGATTTCACCTGTTTAGGATAGCCTATGATACTGGCTTAAAACATTAAACAGCTACTTATGCCAGAACAATATATAGGCTGTCATCTATTTGTATCTGAAAAGGGTAAACACGTCTCTATTATTTAGGCTGTGGTGCAGAGACTTAAGTTGATGAACTGAATATGATGTTGCTTCAAGCACTATGAAAATCAAAGGGATGTCTCCAGTGATTGTCACCATGTCTTGTTGCATGTTACAGTCCTGATTGAAATATCTCAAAAAATAGTCTGTAGCCACTAAAGAACTTGCAACTAACTTCTCAGTCACCATTAAGAGAACTGTATTCATGTACATTGCTAACTGTTTTGTTGTAACAGTACAGTTTGCTATTAATATTTGTCCTCTGTTGCATTGTCTCTGCATGCCCGATGCATGTTTCCATTAAAGTTTGTTTAGCTTCTGTTTTTTCTCTATTTTCATGACACATTCTTCGCATAGCTGTTTATGATTCAGATTTATTTTGCTTGTTTTCTATTAATTGTAGATAACACATGAAAAGGAAATAAAACCTGAAAGAGCATCAGACAAGCATTTTGTAGCCCTTTTACAATAAGTAGAATTTTAAGTAGAAGTTACAGGTCTGATGGTGTGCTTGAAGTTGGCAGTTATCTTTTTAAAACCCCAGAGTTGCAGATTTATTTCCAATGAAAACATGTTAAGGAGCTGTGCAGTGGCTGCTGGTTTGCAACTGGTTTGTTTTACTTCAGATTAGTGGTTATAGGTACCTCAAAATCAGTAGTATTTTCACATCTTGCTGGTATCGGTACAGAAAACATGCTACTTTCAGCATCGGCTTAGGTAACAGATATGTCTTGGTAGTTTATTTAAGTTGTTGAAATAAGTTACTGTGGTCTGTGTAATTCCTTAATGCTGGTCACAAAGTCTTCATGTATCTTGGACAGGGATCCAGCCAGTTGAAAAGCAGAGAGTTTGAAGTTCCGTAACCATCACTGGTCAAAAACATTTGCAAAGGGCTGTCCTTTTTCTTGAATGCATTGGTGATCAGCGCTGGTGACAATTAATTAATTGAGTTTTCATTGGTGAACCACTGGTTGCTTTTTTTCACTACCTGTGTTATAGTAGCTGTGCTGGCAGTGTTTGTGTAATCTTCAGCCTCATCTATTTACTTACCCTCTCCCTCCTTCAGTGTAACATTTTTGTTATATTTTGAGATTTGGATACAAATAGTGAGGTTTGATGGTTTACACTTACCGTAATTGTGAAGAACTAGTGTCATTGATTTTTAGTTCTACTGGATAACAGTGCAGGGTAGATGCTTCCTCTGATAAACTGGGCTGTAAGGCTACATGTCTTTAGGGACATAGTAAAATAAATATGACTGAAGTGGAATGTGAGCTGTGATTCTTTCCCTGTTTCAGTGATGTAGTGTCTGTACTTTGGAGATTTAGATTGCTTAAAGGCAGTTAACCAATCCTTCCCATATTCATAGCAAGTTGACACTTAGATCTTCTTAGGTCAATGTATGAGGTACAAAGGTGTGAGGTACAATAATGTGTACTTGGCGGGTATAAGAAGTTCTTGCAAATGGTGGCAAAATTTAGTTTGTTGCATAATAATTCGGCTGCTTTTGAATTGTCCAGGCCATGTGCAGAAGTGGGAATGTCTAATTACTGTGCCATTCACACATACCTGCTTGTCTGCATAAAAACAGTTCAGAATGTTTGTAATCTACTAGAGCATTAGCAGCACTAAGCTTTAGTAACTTGCTAATAATAATAATAATAATACACACTGATTGTGTAACTGCTGAGCTGCTACCAATGGCTCTACGTGTCAAAGTAATGGTACCAGGAAAAAAGAACTGGGACCAAGCTGCATTTCAAAAGCTTATAGCCATTAGGATTCCAATTTAAATGATTTTGGGATGAATGGCTCCTGAAGACGTCGACAGCTTGACCAGTCAGAGCTGCTGGAAACACGGCTGCTCTCTAGGCTATCTCGATCACAGTGCGACAGGCAACGCGATCAACAAAGCAAGTGATGGGCAAGGCCTTGGTTCTGTCTTTCTTTGGGGGTAAATAGCTGTGTGATGTTGTGTGACTGTGGTGGTTTTCAGTTCCTTTAACAAAAATCCAATCCACCTAATAACGAAAGTCTGAAAAAGACCTTGATAAATTGACATGTGACCTCATTTCCCTTGTTTTTAAGATCCAATATCCTAACTGGGATGGTGGAGATGAAATGCATGGTGTAATCTTTCTAATTTCTGCATGTTTTGATTTTGTTGTGTCACTAGGGGAATGGGGAAAATGGGAAAGGAGCGTTTACAGAAACAAATAATTTACACGAGTTTTTGTAAATGCTCCTGGGCAATTTTGACATATATTTCTGCTGACTTATAGTTAATATCTTTTATAGACCTCAGTAAAGCCATAAATGTATTTAAGGTGGCTGATGTGTATAACTTCTACTATTCTTCTAGGTTTGCAGAAAGTGTGATTGTTACTGTTCCAAACATTTGAGTATTTAGCAACTGAATTGAACGCTCTCATTTTAGGAATAACAGTATATAAAAGAATATGAATTAACCAGAAGAACAAAGCACAGTAAAATTCACACTGATGTTTAGCTGCTGTTATTTTCCCGTCTCTCTACCTATAAAATGGGTACTAATCCATTCATACCTTCTAATTTCCTTGCCCTTCTGTGTCTCCACGGAGTGTGAGAAAGTTCTTTTTGGCCTGTGTCATTCTCCAGGCAAAGTTTATACACAGCCACTTTGTGCAGGGAAACAGATTAGCTGCAAGACATGGCAGTGTTGAGAGGCTTCTAGCTGAACTTTTTTTCAACTGTTCCTAGGTGGCAGAAACTGCAGAAACAAATGAAATGGTCAATGGAGCTGCAGAACAGAGGACAAGTTCGAAAGAGTCTAGTCCTGTTCCTTCTCCAACGGCAGACCGCAAAGCCAAGACCGCCATTCAGGCCCAGACTGCTGCTACCCTACCAGCCAAAACACAAGAGATTCCTTCAGCTCAGATGGAGGGCTTCTTACATCGCAAACATGAATGGGAGACACACAGCAAGAAAGCCTCGAGCAGGTAAAGTACTCAATGCTTAATGAAGCTAATTGCATCTGAACTCAAAAAGTAAGACAGTAAGTGTTGTCCCTGCTGCTTAAGACCTTTCAGGCTTATGCTCCGGTTGTTGTGGAAACTGTGTATGCATGGCTGAGCAGTATATTTGATGAAGTTGCAGTCTAAAGATGGTAGAAAATGCAGTGATAGCCATATTTGGAAAGTGGAAAACTGAGGCATAAAGATACCATGACTTTCCCACTTCACATGATGAATTTGTGGCAGTAGAGGGATTTGATTCCAGATCTCTCAAGTTGTACGTTACTACAAGAAAAGAAAATCACGTAGGCATGAGAATAGAAATGTCCATATTTGTCTGACATTTTCTGTTTGCACATTAGCACTTTCCACCTACTCTGTAATCTGTTCAGAAGAGAAAAGCGGGTGTAGATGATTTTTTTTATGCCTTAATTGATTCCATTGCTAAGGACCTGATCGTGCGGTTCTCAAACAGACAAAACTTCTGAGATTTCTGTCTGCACTGGAAAAGCAGACAGGAGTCCATGACCTGAGAGAGCTCTTGAAACCAGGTTTGTGACTTGGCTAACAAGTCACCACTAGCAAGCAGTGAGCTACACCAACATCTGACGGATTTGGTAGAAGCTGAACAGAGCTGAGTGCAGATCATAAATAAGCACAGTACTACCATAACTTTTGTTCAGCCAGGGTTGTTCACACTGGAGAACATGTGACACATGACACACATGACAGTCACCAGTTCTAATCTAGGGGCTCTTATTTCTTGTAATCATTGATTTTTATAGCTATATTAGAGAATGACGTGGATGATGCCACTGAGTATTTCTAAAAATCAAGGATTTCATATGCAATCTGTTTGTCAGATTGCAGCACAATAAAAATTCCTTCTACAATAAAGCATAGTCATTAAAAGATCAGTCACTTGCTCTCCCAAGCATGCATACTGCCTGCTCTGCCAGTCTTTCTACTGTTAGCATATGTTTATGTGCTATCAAAAAGAGTTCTGGAAATCTGTATTCTGTTTGGCTCAAAGTCAGTACTTTTGTCATGAAGCCATGCTTTTATAAGAGAATTTGCTGTCTGCAGTTTGCAGACATGCTGTATTCACATCCTCAGACTGAACTAGTCTCCATTATCTTACAAAAATAACTGTGTTAGTTTTCTCCAGTTCTGCAGGTAAAGAGCATTAGATTTATAAACGCTTTTGTTGTTTTCCATATCTTAAAGATCATGGCATAACGTGTACTGTGTCATAAACAACCAAGAGATGGGCTTCTACAAGGATTCGAAAGCTGCTGCTTCTGGCATCCCCTACCACAATGAGATTCCTGTCAGCTTGAAAGAAGCAGTCTGTGAAGTAGCAGTCGACTATAAAAAGAAAAAGCATGTATTCAAGCTAAGGTAAACCTGTTGAAGCATCTTGCCATTAGTTTCTGTTGTGGTGAGTATGTTCGCTGTGTGAATTCATGGGAGGATCCAGCCCAGGAACTGATCATAATTATTAACTGCAGTATCTACTGCAGTTCCCTTCCCGACACTGAAACATGGTATATTTATCAAAGGTAGCAGACACAAAACAGTATCAAAATAATCTGTGCACTTTATTTACATTTGGGACAAGACTAGATGTGTCTGCCAAAAGTTAGGAGCCAGCATTTAAAAATATTGGGCTTTTCAGCTCTTCCCTCTGGAAGTAATTGAAAAGGGCTGAATGTTCAAGTTTTTGCTCTTTTCACAATCCTCTTAATTTTTTCAGTATGGATTTAGGAGACTTCTGAAGACATCTGTCACATTTTCAGGTCTAGAACAGGTAGTTACAGACTATTTAATTTTGAAGTATGTGAAGTACTTGCTGTCCAAAGGTTAAAAAAATAAGGCTTTTCCTTCCAAGACTGTGTTTCTGTTTTACTGATCGATCTTTAGTGCCAACAGTAAAAAAAATCTTAATATTACACAGCTGCTAGGTGCTTCTGTCAAAGGAGACTCACATTATGAACTGACTTTGTATTCCAAGTTCATGTATTCCAAGATAGAACTTTTTTTCTTTTTTTTTTTTTTAATTTTATATTGATCCAAGAATCCTCTAAAGAAGATAGTATCCATATCCAGGGAAATTTGCTTTATAGCAAATATTTAGGGAAATATACCTGTCTTGAAGACAGGCCTGCAGCTATGTGATTCATTCTCTATACTATTTTAAACATCTCTGAGTGGATAATGTAAGGATATGCTGTTCCAAATGCAAAGTTAGGCAGAAAAAGCACTTGCCCTTCTTTTCACAGTACCCTGTTGCCTGCATCAGGGTTCTCAGGTAATTGCATGTAGTGTATTTTCTTTACTCATTCTCATTAGGAGAGTCTCCAGCGAGTTCACCAGCTTGTCATGTCAAATCTGTCTCTCCAGTCTTAGAAGGGGTATGTTGTTGAACATCTGAGAGGCTGAGGTCTCTACAGATCTCACGTGCAGGCAGATCTCTCACAGAAAGGTCTAGTAGTGATCTATGGACAGTACAATGAAAATATTTTTCTTAATTTTTTAAAGAAGAAAGCAAGGCATAATTACATTGTTCCAAGTGTCTGTCTTTGCTGTTATTTTACTGTTTAATTTCATAAAGAAATTTTAAAATGTTTTCTTTTTGTGGGGAAAGCTCAGGTAGCCTACAACACAGCACCCACTGACCCTGCCTCCTACTTTTTCAGATGCCTGATTTGGAGTTGCTCGGTATTTTTTTTAATTAATATATATCTTCGCATACATTGTAAAATCCCAGTTAAACCATCTGACTAAAATCAGCACAGAAATAAAACAGAAGGGAGACTCTGGTCTTAAGTGTGAGAAGAGGCTCATAATATTCGTGAGAATAATCATAAATAATACACAGTACAGTATCTTGAGTCACCTCCACAGTAGTTATGGCAGCAGAGCAGCTGCAGAATTTTGCTAGGTTTCTATAAAAGCCATGAAAACTCTGTGTGTTGCCTGTGACTTTGGTCTTTTTAAAGTATATAACTTTTATAATGTCTTTTGCAAAAGATGAAAGATCTGCCTGAAAGAGATCTTTTTTTTTACTGGAACAGCAATTGTCAGCTGCTGAAGATTGCGAGCTCTGCAGTGCATCCTGACACACTGGAACACACCCACTATCATCATGTCTAGAGACCAGAACATGTTTAGAGACCAGAATATGCAGTGTGTGTGGCTGCCCTCTGTATGACAGTACAAGATACTGAAACATGAATTGTTGGGGTGTCTTTGTGTACATAGAGATGTTATGGCTGTCCCATGCAGTCCCATATGTATGTCTCAGTGTGATTATGTACTGTAGCTAAACAAGCAGGAGTTGAAGCAGTGTGGCTACTACTAAGCTAAATTTGTGATGGTTATTTTCTTTACAGATTGACTGATGGCAATGAATACCTCTTCCAAGCCAAAGATGATGTAAGTTTGTTTTTCTTGTTTATTACTGATGTGGTGTTGTACCACAGGAAAAAAAATAGCTGCTAAGAGCTCAGGGGTGCATTTTAATTTTCTGGTCTGCAGTCTTGTGCATACATGTGCATAATGTGTAGATTCAGAAGCTCCTGTTGGCACCACCAGGGCAGTAGGGCTTTCCAGATACAGCTCCTAGTAGACATCTGCAGGTGCATAACCAGAGGAGTGCCACGTGATGAGTTAGCACCATGTTTTCTTTCATTTCCCACTTCTATCCGTTCCCCTTCCACAATGTTGAGTGAATTAGAGAGGGCGTGGGACACAAATTGTAACAGCTTTCTGCCTTTGGGGCTTCTTGAAGGAGGAGATGAACACGTGGATTCAGGCCATCACATCAGCTATCTCTTCTGATAAAATTGAAGTGTCTCCGACCACCCAGAGCACTCCAGCTTCCAGCCGTGCCCAGACCCTGCCTGCCAGCGTCACAATAACCAGTGAGTCCAGCCCTGGCAAGCGGGAGAAAGACAAAGAGAAAGACAAAGAGAAAAGATTCAGCCTTTTTGGTAAGAAGAAGTGAACTCCATCTCCACACACTGCACTTCTTTGATCGTTCCAGTGGAATTCCAGCATGCGAGCTCAGAACCAATACGTTACTCTCTGTGCCTCATGTTCCTCAATGTGATTGACATTTTTTTATTTATAGAGCGTTTTAAAATAAAAAAGCCAACAAAAAAAGAATCTAAAGTTACAAATGTATGAGGTGCATTGGGCAGCTTCTGTAGGAGAGGGAGGACCAGGTTTTGGGGGTTTGTTTTTTGTTTTGTTTCTTTTTTTAAATGAAGTTAATGTAGATTAGATCTTAATATTTAAACTGTTCCTCAATTTTGTGAGGCTGTCTTGGAAAATAATCCACTCTTAGAGCTATTGGTATGCAAGGCAGCGGTGCTTTGAATCTATTGTGCACATCAAAAACCAATGTACAAATTTTCAAAAATGTTCACTTCCATTTAAGGTTGTTATGCTGAATCTTGACTAGTGGAGCCTCCCATTACAATTCTAACATTTATTAAAATGATAGTGTATTACCTTTGCTGTAACAGAGTGCAGGTATGCATTAACTTACAGGCAAACCATCTATATCCTGGCATTGGTTATTAATACAACCTGAAGCTTCTCTGCATTAAGTACAACAGATGAGGATGTTGGTGTACCAGATGGATTAGCAGGCTGATACAGTTTTAAATGATCTGTAATTTCAATTTCTTTTTTTTTTTTTTTTGCTGAAATACATTATATTGTATGTTTCAGATAATTCTAGTACAAAGTATAATAAGACTAGATGTATAATAAACCCTTTGAAATCATTGATAAGTGTAAAAGTGGAACTGAAGCATTTACTGGAAAAGTAATGTTACTCAAATGGTTACTTGCTTGTCAGCTGCAGCACTGTGTGTTATAATTTTGCTACATTACCTTGCTATTTGATACATAGTGTGCATTTCTCTGTCACTGTAACTATTGTAATGAAAAAAATTCATCTTACTGCACAATCAAAAATTACATTTAATAGGAATGAACTTTCAATGACTGGGCCTGTAGTCAAGAGTAGTACTGGAACTGGCTTTCAGTTGTATTGAACTGTACCTCTAGACTTTTACCCTATCTGTTAAATATATGCTATGTCATTAAATGCTTTTAAAACTAAATATGCTGGTTAAGTTTCTTATTTCATTTCTGATAATGTTAAATCATAATTTTGAAAGAGGATCAAAAATAAAGTTATTTTAAAATGTCATCTCTCCTGTGCACTGAAACTAATGCCTTCAAATGTAATTCCATTTATTTGTGCAAAAGTTCATACTGAAATTATTTTCTCTCTTTTCACTTTTCGTTATCTTCCTTTTCCCTTCACTTTCCACCTGCCCTCCCTTTCACCCTGCTATCCAAATTAAGTGCCAAAAGAAAAAAAAAAAAGATAAGGAATTAAATCAACATTTTTTAAAATATTTTGGCATAGAAATTTTTTGTGATAAATCCAGCAGAATCAGTGGAACTAAGCACAGACATAGGCTAGGGCAACTGAATGATGTTCAACACCTTATCTAATTGAGGTAAACATCTATGTACTTGTTTGCAGGAAAAGAACATGGTTGTAAATAATCTTAGTTCTCCATCTCTCTACCTACCCTTTGCTCAAGTGCTTAAGTCCAGAGTAAATTGGGCCATAATTGAGCTTTAAAATGTACTGAGGACTTGTTGTCTGGCTCAGTTTAATTTCACTGGGGCTTTTTATGACAGTTTTTTTAGACGTACCTCTCTTAAGGTGCAGCCACCACTTCTGCGATGACATACGTTTAATGCAGCTGAGGTGAGTCCAGAGCTCCATGTTTCCTGACCTTGTCAGCATTTGAAAGACTAGCATCTTTTCAAAATTTCTTTAAGTTGGATGCCATCTAGGGAACCATCTGAAAGGAATAGCTCCAAGAAGCTCTGATAGGCATTAGAAGTTTTAAAATGAACAAAATGTAAGGAACTTGTTTTTTAATTTTTTGTGATTATTAAAATGTGATTATCAAATATAATTTTAGATGGAAAGCAGATAAACTGTAAATGAATGTATTTCCAAGCTACAGTTTCCTGAACATGTGACCAATACTGTGTCTTAATTACTATCATGGAGTATAAGTGTGTTTTCTGATTTTTTCTTGTTTCTAAAGTTTTGGGTTATTAAAGCATTGAGTATTCATGCACATGAGTTTTTACTCCTGTAATATGACATTGCTCTGGTCTAATTATTAATAAAATGTAGGATAACACCACTAATCTTGTAAATGTAAAAAGCTGAGGTTTAACATTAGAAGGACACGTTCATCTTAGTTGACTAAAGTACACAAAAATGTTGATGCCTTACCGCATTTACCACTTCAATCAACTTATCACAGCTATCATGATGAGTAATTTCAGATTGATCGTGACTGCCTGTTGTGTGCAATCATGTAGTGTCTTGGTTGAACGTGTCTTCAGAATTGTTTTCCTGGTTTTGCCTCTTACTGCAAGTTTCTGAAAACTACTTGCATAAAAATCCTTTCTGCTTGGGAACTGTTTTCAAGTTGCTGAGGAACAAGAGTGAATTCTAGTGAGCCTTGCCTGTTTTCCCCTTTGGACGATAAGGATGCAGTTTCCTTGCAGAGAGAATTTTTCCTCTTGGTGGGAGCCTCATATTGCATTATAAGCTGAGAGAAGGTATCGAAGAGCTGCCCCTGAAATGTTCTTTCCATATCCTGATGAATTAAGTACGATGAGGGTAAAAAACCCAAAACTCATTAGCCACAGGAAGTAAGCATGTGTTGGGTGGGAGGGTTTTCTTTTAGATTGATGCAAATAATCTGTTAATCCATCTGTTCTGCATAGAGTATATGTTCTATTGTAGGGTTGTACTCTGTGTGAGAAAGATTAATGGTGAAGTCAAAGAAATGTATGATTAATCTCTGTTCCTGTGAAATACTGTTTTAGACAGTTTTTCACTTCACCATGCTCTCTTTTTTATGACTGAGTTCACGGAGAATGAACTTTAAACATGGAGGGTCTTTAAGAATATACTTTTGTAATAAATAACTTCCAGGTGTGATACAGTTTTGCTTTCTTTTTTTTTTTTTTTTTGTGTGGATATTTTGGGTTTTTTTCTACCTTAGCTAATAAACACAGAAACTTAAATCACACTGAATTGAAACAAACATTAGTCCTTTTCATTAACAAAAAACAAACAAAAACCAACCTTAGAAAATCAGGCTGTGCTGAATGCCTGACAATGTTGAGAATTAAATTACTAGAAAAAGCTGAATTCAGCTCTCTGACACGCAGCTCTATTTGTGTACTGGACAATTGAGGCCACATCCTGACAACAGGAGGAATGAGAGCTGTCAGCCAGCGAAAGCAGAAGAAGGATTCAGCTTGCTTTTGTGTGTCCTGGTATCAAGAAGGTACGTGTGATAGTTTGGGCCAAGCTGGCCAATGATGACAGATGCTCTCCCCCACCTCTCGCTCCAAAGAGAGGAAGAAGAGAGAGCTTGATTTATAAATTTAGGAAAAACTAAATTACTTCGATGAATTATCATTAATAAAAAAAGTAATAATGACAAAATAGATACAATATTCTGTGATATATACAAAACCATATCAAGCTCCCAGGGAGATGTCCCTGGCAGGCACTGGGGAGGTTACAGACTGGGAACTGGATTCCAGAACATGCAGATGGCAATCAGGGTAGATTAATTGCTGACAGGGTCTTCCTCAGGCATCATTCATCAAAGAAAGATCCACTGAAGCAGAGCCAGCCTGACCCCTTTGATCCCTCAGCTTTTACACTGAGCATGGCAGATGGGATGGAATACCCTGTTCCTCAGATTGGGTCACCTAATCTGTCTGCTCCTCCCCACAGGTGCAGCCCCTCCATGGGGTAAACTGGGCTGCCCCCGGTTGCCACGGCAACAAGTATAAGCAAGAGCCCATGTCACTGAAGAGTGAGCTGGCTCTGCTCCACCCTGCGCAGGACAGTGTCCCTTGAGGTCAAGCAGAATGAAACTCGGGTAATAAAGCACCGTGTTCTCGACGCATCAGGATGTGAATTGTCCCCGTGGCTATGGGTGTGCAGGGCCTAGTTGAGCAGTCAGTATTCAGTGCTTGAGACTTTTAACGTATTTTCTTCCTCGATGATGAATGTAGTTTTTCCCCTGTTGTCAACCATTTTTCTCTAGACTTGTGACAGCAATTGAATGAATATTCTGGTTCTGTTGGATTATTAGATCTTATTTCAAAGGATTTTAAACAAGATTAAAGTGCAAATAAGGTAAGGCAGAAACCAGACCCACAATGCAGTACTGTAAGTACATGGGGCGAATGGTGAGAATAAAGAACTATATTACAACATATAGCAATTAAATGCAGAAAGCGTGAGTTAGAGATTTTGCTTCTAATTCAGCTTTGTTGCTCTGCATTCTAACAAGAGCCTAGCAGGCTGAGATGTCTTACAGCTAACGCTGTTGAAGCAAATCTAGATCTGTTGCATGTGTCATCACCTGACATCTGAGTCATTCCATGTAGCCAAGGCAGCAGAGTGGATTCAGGAAGCCCACGTGGTCACATCTGCAGTGTGTCATAATGCAGCATATGCAGCGCGCAGCCAGAGCATGGAGCAGCCGAGGGGGAGAGCCTGTGCTTCCAGCTGTCACACCTGCAGGACAGTCTCAGAACAGAGGACCAGGAGACCTTAAATGGTCTACTTTGCAGTAACATACTGATTTATTCTGTAAAGTACGAAATGAAGGATTTTCTGCATAAGTGTATATTTCATAATGAATCCTTCCTTGCTTCTTAAGCTCAGCATACTCATTAGTCTGGTGATTGGGAACATCGAATCTACAATGCAATTTAATTATATATGTCGGTCTACGTTTGAAATATCACTTTTCATATTAATTAATTTCACATAATAGTCTTAAACTGTTAAATGAGATGCTGTGGTGGTTCATTATGTTATAAAGACAGAAATTATCTGGGCCTAACATGAATTTTGTTACTAGTTTCTTATTAATGCTGCTACTCTTTTACTCCCACACTTAGCTGAGAAAAAATTTCCCTTGTTCACACAGTACCAGCATTACCCATGAGAGGTCACTCTCTCTGGAGAGACGCTTAGCCATAACAGATCTGCTACTACCTGAACAATCAAGTATTATTTGTGCACTCAAGAGAATTAAGAGCTTAGATGAAAGTTCTCTTAACTTGGAAAAGAAAATTCAGATTTTAAAAGAGTTATGTAAACTTGCGGCAAGTTTTAGACATATCTCGGATGAATCGCTATAGGAAAGAAGCTGTGTCGAGTATGGCAGCCAAGATACTTGGCTGACGGGCAAGGAACGCCACCATCCTTGCTGTCGCAGAAAAAATGGGAAAACTTTCTGTGGGAAGATCAAGATCTCTGCAGTGTTGATAGTAATTTTAAATTGATCACTGAGATTCCATGAAAATATACAGAAAGACAGCCCCAAATGCATGTCTGGATAAAGGCTGGGAGTAATCCATTAGACATTAGGTTCGGGAGACCCTTCAGGCAGGAGGTGGAGCAGTGAGTTGCACTGCGTTAGCAATGCCAAGGTCCTACAGCGCTCAACCAGGCTCAATCTCTGCAGATCATGCTGTTTGCTCGGTATCTCTGGGCTCTGAGCAGGGATGAGCACTGTAGATAAGACAGGTGGTTTTTATCAATCTGCTGCTGTGTGTGGCAGTGCTGTACTGCTCTTAGACACACAGCAAAACAAACATATTACAATTGGTCAGAAGGACTTTCTCTGCAGGCTAGAATTTGAAAGAATATGATACGTCTGATCATTCAGAAATGGGCTTGCTTTGCATTTGAGGATGGATAAGACTCAATTTTTTCTTTTGTCTTTTTTCCCTAACACTATTTCTGGACAGATTCTAGCATTTCACCCATGCAAATCAATATTTCCGCCCAGAAGGAATAAGAGCTTAGAGCCAATTCCCCTGTTATTATTTTGTAGTTAAATTGTAAAATCACTGAGAGGCATCAATCAGGATTGGATTAATGTAATGCCAGGCAACAAACAAACAGAACTAGATCATAGTTCCTGCTTCTGATCCATCCCCCCAAGTTCTGACAGATTTCATATAATTTTAAAAAATATTTACAGCTCAAATAAGAGGTACCTGTTTTCAAATACCATCTCAGTGCATCGGCTGTACGTTCATCCATAAAAATATGAGTTATAGATGGTGTTTTGTGTAGCAAAGATCTAGGACACAACAGATGTTTCTGGGAGGGAAAAAAATCTCTGTGTTCATTGTTAATCAGAGCTCTTAGATATGCATAGGAGTGGGCAGGATGTATCACAGAGGATTGGAGTTAATTTGAGATGTGGTGCTTTTTGGCATCTTCTATACAAGGCGTGCTTTAAAACAAACAAGCAAACAAAACAACAAAAACAGAACATAAAAAAAATCCCAAACCCCTCAAAAACCTGAGCAGCAGTGAATGGTCCCTTCGGTAGAGAGTGAGTGTGATAACTGTCATTCTGGTACTACTCATGCACTATATTAGTTTGGGTTTACATTTAAAACAAAAGAAGAAGTAAATGTCACAGGATATGTGTTCTAGGCTAGGCTAACAGGCTCCTTGCCACAATGAGGAGGAAAAACGGTGATGCTATTGCAAATTTTTATGTATCTTTTCATTCTTATGTTCCTAAATATATTTTCAAGTATTTATTTTTACAAGGGTTACGTTAAATCTGAAATACATTCAGACTACTCTATTTTGAACATAAATGTCCTTTATTACTGAGGTTCATGCTCTGTCTTGGTTTGTCTTGCTGCCTCCCAGCCTTCCTCATATTTGTGATACTGAAGTTTCCAGAACTCCCTGAGTGCTTTTTACAGTGGCTAATCTAAAGTTAAGTTTAAGTTATTAGGCCTCTATCTCAAGAATTAAACTCAGTTAGATTTATAACCAGTATCAACACTAAAAAGAATAAACATGAAAGCGTTTGTGATGTTTACGTTGTACCGACAAAGAACAGTAGGTTGCAGTATTGAGGAACAGTTTTAGCAACATCACAGCTCCTGGTAAGTATGTTTTGGGGTTTTTTAAAAATTGGAAAAAATACATAAAACCTCACTGTGAAAGGTAATTCAATCACCGAAGAAAATTTCGCAAAATACTTGGGAGTACAGGTTATAGGAAAATAAGCAAAACTAAACTTGTAGTTCCATGTGTTTAATTTTTTCCTTTAAGTTTTTTTTTTTGGGGGTGTTGGTTCATGACGTACTTCCTTGATACAATAATGATAATGATTTATAATATTTTTTTCTAAAAGTGAGGATATATTTTTAGTAAAACAATGTCAATTGTAATGCCTCCACAGTTTGATCATACTAAAAACCACAAATTAAAAAAGAATATGCCAAAGTTTTATTGAAGTATGGAATACAAAGTTCAACTAGACAGCTGTCACTCACAGAAAGGTGACAGCCATATAAGCAGAGACTTGAAATTAGTTTGTTTGTCCTTGCTGAGTAGGGGAAGGGCCTATTTGTGACTTGTATTAATTTTTTAATGAGAATTATATAATATAACAAAAAAATCATAAAAGGAAAGCAAAGATTGCATGGAAATTATTTCATTGGATAACTCTGAAATGAGAAAGGATGAGGAATTCATAATTAATTGGAAATCTTATTAGATACCCACATCCACTAGCTGACAAAACAATTTTCCACATTCTGGTGTTTCAGAGCAGACAGAAATAAAATATCAAGGTTGGAATTTTTCCATAGCTACATGAAGATACCTCACCCAGGTTTCCAGCACAAGCGGATTTGCGTGCCAGGGGGTAATGCAAGGCACAGCTGCTTTGAAACTGTTCTTGCTTCTGTCCTTTTGAGGCTACATGAAGAGTATGAAAGGTTATTTTAAGTTTCTGTTCTAAGAGAAGAAGCTCCTGCCTACATGTAGATCACTGTGGCAGCATCATCAGTTGGACACCCAAGTCTGTTACATGACCCAATGGAGAGAGGTGAGCAATAAAAAGCTGACAAAAGGCTAGCTGTATTTTATTAGCAGTTTTTTGGTGACAGAAGGAAAGTAACACTAAGAGAATAGTGTAAATAATTACCCATATGCTGGCTAACTAAAAGACTACCATAGCATACCAATGGGTGACAAAATAGTATATTTATGTCAAGACTCCATTTTCTTGAATTAATGCTGAAAGTGCAAATATTTTTTCCTAACTACAATGTATCTTAGCAGTTTGACATTCAAAGATAATACATCACCTTATTATTAATGCTGTTCATCCTAGAAATCTTTAAAGACAAGCTTTATTGGACAGAAACTTGTGCTCAATATTAAAGAGCTATTTGTTCTGAAGAAAAGAAACATTAAGTTGTATATTCAGGGGCATCACAAGGTTCTCCCAAGAATAAATTTTGTAACAATGAAATATAAGAAAACATAAGAAAATGAAGTTTCTTGAACACTTAAGAGTTTCTTCGTGACAAAAGTTAAATACATTTTCATTATTTTAAATGCATTTTCCAAACAGTTACCTAAAAGGAGGCAGGAGAGAGGGTAGATTTAGCAATTACATTTCAAAGTCTCTAAGTATATTTATCTAAACGAATGGGAGATAGTCACAAAGGCACTCGTGAAGGTGCTACACCATATATGAATTTGAAACATTTTAAATAGCTTTTAAAAGCATTCAAATTACGTGCAGAACTGACTTTAACATGAGTAAATAACAGTGGTAAAAGTCTTTGCAGCTACATTCATTCCTCAAGGACCACTCGAAGAGAAAGTATTTTTATCCAGATGTACCACTCGTTCTGGTCTGCAGACCTGGCACATTTCCAAAGGGAAATTAATTCAAGGCAGAGGGGCTTGTCCTGACAGATTTTAGACCACGGAGATCAGTGCACAGGTGTAAATATATTTGCTGCTTTCTTTGTTCAGTTATTATTGCTTTTGAAAAGGGCTTTTGTAGTAATGGATTTCATGCTTGGTAACAACACAGCCTTTTTAATGGCTGTGTATGTTTGGACGAAACAAGATGTGTATTTCGGTGTGTGACTGCTACTAAGATTTGCCAGGTTAACTGCTGGAAAAAAAAAACAATTAAATGCAGTAAAAATCTGACTGTGAAGAAGGGATAAGATAATTCTGTTGTATCATCATTTTTCTTAATTATTGTGAGAATTTTGAACACCACCACTTTGTGGCCAATTGGAGTGGTAAAATTGGGTTAATTACATAGGTGCTGCAGTCTCCAAAAGGAGGAAGCTTTGGGTTGCTGGGGAATAATGAACGATGGGGTAATATTACTGTATTTATGCTGGCTATTGTATACGCATCCTCTCTTTCAGTAGTATCTCATACTCTCAGTATGGATCCTGTATTGGATCCTGCTGATAAAGCTTAGAAGACCTTAGAGAGCTCGGAGCTGCCACAGCACGGAATCAAACAGTGCTCCCCCTTCCCCCTCCAAAAAGTATTTGCATTTTGCATATTAATGCAAATATTAATGCATATTGCATTTTGAATACACGTGCATTCTGCAGTTCAAAACCAGAGGTATTGTTTTTTTTCTCTCCCCTTCAGTTTTGACCCAAAGCTAATGATCTTAAAAAGAAGAGCGCCCAGGAAGCTTCCTACAGGAAGCCATGAAGATGCAAGGTGGGGGATGCTGCAGGGGGCCTCTGGCAGGTGCTGCTGGTGACGCACGGAAGTTACTTTGCCTTCGGAAAGGAAAAAGCCCTGTTTGCTGCTTCTGTAGGTGTATTTCTGTGATCTCCCCCAAGAAGTTCCCTGGGTCGCGCAGCCGCGGCGGCAGCTGATGATGGTGGTGGTGATTGATGATGATGATGATGATGATGATGATGGTGGTGGCAGCGCAGCCGCGAGAGGGGTGGCAGCATCAGCCCTGAGCCGCCAACGCCTTCTCCATCTCCTGGGCTGGTCGCTCGGCGGTGCCACCTGAGGCTGGGGCAGCCGGGCGGGCACCGCCGGCCTTGGGAAGGGGAAAGCCCCGCGTAAGGGGGAAGGCGTTTCGGGGAGGAGGGGCAGCGCCCCGCCGTGTGTCTGCTGCGGGAGAGGGGATGGGTTATCATGGCGGATCGCACGGCTCCTAGGTGCCGGCTCCGGCTGGAGTGGGTTTACGGGTACAGGGGCCACCAGTGCCGCAACAACCTGTACTACACGGCCGGCAAAGAGGTGGTTTACTTCGTGGCTGGAGTCGGCGTGGTGTACAACACCAGGGAGCACAGCCAGAAATTCTTCCTCGGGCACAACGATGACATTATCAGGTAAGGGGCCCGACGTGTCTGGGGGTGGGGTGGGGTTGGGTTTCACGGGGAGGGAGGAGAATGTGGGGCTGGCGGCATCCCCCCGCCTCGTTTCTGAGGGCTCCGCTTGGACCCCGTCGTCTGACAGCAGCTCGGATTTGTCCCCAGCAGTCTGGGTGAAAGCTGGGATTCTAGATCCTGGTTTTTATTATTTTATTATTATTAATTTTTCTAGCAAAGGTTCGAGATGTTGCGATAATAAGAGAGAAGATCGAGGTTTTCTATTGCACTGCACCAAAAGCAAAGCCCTCTCTGCACTTAGTGCAACAGCCCTGCAAAGCTGTGGAGCCAGCACCTTCATCTGGCCAGGGCTGGGACCCTCGCTCACCCATCCTGATGTCTTAATGCCTTACAGAAAGCAGGTGTAGCTTTCTTTATGTTCACTAAATCCCAGTACTCTGGCACATAGGTCAAACTGATCTCTTTTTTTTTTTTTTTAATGATCTAGAAAATTTCACTCAAAATCAAGTTTTGCTGTTTGTACTCCGGGCAAAAAATGCCAAGCATGCAGTTGCAAGATGGCTACAGGAACATAGGTCTTATGCCTGGTCTGACCACTCTTTTTGTCTCTTTCTTCTAAATACTGTTTAAGAAGTGGGTTTAATTGAAGTTGCTGCCCTACAGGAATATTAATTTTATTGTGCCTCACAAAATAACACAATAAAAATGTGGTTATGGAGTTCAAAGGAGCCTTTTTAAAAAATCTGTCCAAAATACAGAAGTTGACATTAGTAAAACAGAAAATGAATGTTGTCTGTACTACTTTATGACAGAAATCTGAACCTAGAATATCCTTATAAAGGATGTTGCATGGTAATGACACTCCTCTGAGCACAGCTAACTTCTGCCCACCCTATTCACCTAATTCAGCATGAATGAAGCATTTCCTTGATGATGTGAAAACCAGATTAGGCCCAGGTGACTCTTGGGGTGGTAGTACTATGGAAACATCTGCTGAAGTCAGAGTTCTGACACTCCGTAGCAAAATCACATAATTGTCATGTAATCGTTCTGGAGCCTTCTTTACAGAAAGCCATCCACTTTTCCCAGTGAGGGCTTTTGCCTGCTGTGTAGCACAGAAGCATTCTTCTCCCCTTTATAACGTGTTAAAGCAGTAGCATTTCATGAATTACAGTCCATCTGCATAAAAGCTTATTCTGGTTTCAAAGATATTATCGGTTCCAAAATGAGTATTTTAGATGCATATGTGGTGTTATGAAACTAAAGTTTTCCTTATTATATGGACATAAATTTTTATACTCTAGAAAGTATATATATTGAAGTCTCATTAAATACTAGAAATATTATTTGTTAAGACACAACTACATATCATACGTATCCACTGGTATTTTCTTGGGAAGTGATGCTTTGATTCTCTTTTTTTTTCCTTTTTTTTTTTTTTTGTTTAATATTCCGTCAGATGAGGAAAATCTGTCCTGTTTATTATACTTGACAAAACCTCCCTCCCAAAACCAATTATATTGCACAGCTCTTGTGCCCTTTGTTTTAGACATCTCATATTAGGAGACCACTTTTGACAGCGCAATATTTAGAATGTACAATGGAAAAAGAAAGAATCTGAGTGTCTGATATTTTTATTTTGACACTGCATGTGCCTGTTCTGCTCTTTAAAGAAAACTAGGACCACATGTTAAAATTAGCAGGTGTTTTGAGGGACTCGCTATGTGTCTAACTAATGTTTTGGAAAGATTAGTTTTGTTTCTGATCTGCAACAGGATCAGAATTCTGTAGGACAACTGTACTTTCAACAAAGAATGAAACGTTTGGGTCCAGAAAGCAGGATCAAGAAACATTGGCCAAGCAACATTGCTGTCCTATGGGGTTTAAGTAAGCAGAGAACCTCCAAAATGCTGCTCTTTGCACCTGGTAATGGTTACCTCCTTTGCTTTTGAGGCACTTTGCAGTCGCTATTGATATAGTATGCCATCCCTGTAAGCACTTTTAAGTAGATGGCTCCTTATGTGGTTATCAGTGATGTGGCTAATAAATGCAGGAATTTACATTCTCACATTTTAGGCTTCACAACTATCATCCAATTAAGATGAATGGGACGAACGCACTCATCCATTTTTTCTGGTTTTGTTATTTACTTGCCTGAGACCAGCTTGTTATCAGCAGTGCATATATTTGTAGTCTAACAGGTTGTAAAAAAACTTGCAGATTTTGGAAAATACTGCAAAATCATTAAGACTGGAAGACCTTGAAGTGGGCAGATCTGCTTCCGAGAACTGCTCTTAGCTCCTGTTGAAACCTGTTGAAAGGTTTCAGTAAATACTATTTTGTGGAAAAAAAATAATACTTGATGAACCCATGAATCAGAGGGTTGAGAACTTGTGTGTTACCTTGAAGTGTTTATTAAAATCATGAAAGTGGATATTTGTCCTTGATGAAAAGGTTATATGTTAAAGGTTATATACCATCTACAAGAAAGGTAAAAAGGAGGATCCAGGAAACTATAGACCTGTAAGCCTGACCTTGGTACCAGGGAAGGTCATGGAGCAGGTCATCTTGAGTGCCATCAAAACCCACATAATGGGCAACCAGGGGATCAGGACTAGTCAGCATGGGTTTATGAAAGGCAGGTCCTGCCAGACGAACCTGATCTTCTTCTATGACAAGATGACCCGATTATTGGATGAGGGAAAGGCTGTGGATATTATCTACCTCGACTTTCAAAAAGCATTTGACACTGTTCCCCACAGAATTCTAGTGGAAAACCTAGATGCACGTGGCCTGGACGAGCATACGATCTGCTGGATCAAGCACTGGCTGTCTGGACGGTCCCAAAGAGTGGTGCTCAATGGAGTGGAATCCAGCTGACGGCCGGTCACAAGTGGTGTTCCCCAGGGCTCAGTGTTGGGACCATTTCTGTTTAATGTCTTTATTGACGATCTGGATAATGACATAGAGTGTATCTTCTGTAAGTTCGCAGATGACACAAAGTTCGCAGAAGACACAAAGCAGGAGTGTTGATCGGCATAAGGACAGGGAGGCTCTACAAAGAGGCTTAGATAGGTTGTATCGATGGGCCAACATTAATGGTATGAGGTTCAAGAAGACCAAGTGCCGGGTCCTGCACTTGGGCCACAACAACCCCATGCATTGGTACAAGCTCAGGGAAGTGTGGCTGGAAAGCTGCTTAGTGGAAAAGGACTTGGGGGTTCTAATAGACAGACAGCTGAATATGAGCCGGCAGTGTGCCCAGGTGGCCAAGAAGGCCAATGCATCCTGGCTTGTATTAGAAATAGCGTGACCAGCAGAAGTAGGGAGGTGATTGTCCCCCTGTATTCAGCACTGGTGAGGC
>JAOXJM010000023.1:5029789-5043400 GCA_026413425.1 Tringa solitaria | reverse complement strand
TGCTTTGGCAGGGGAGTTGGACTGGATGATCTCTAGAGGTCCCTTCCAGCTCTGACAAATCCATGATTCCAAAATAAATTCTGTTATTCCAATGATACCATAGTAAATTTCTGTCTTTCAGCAGATACAGGTGAGAGAAACTTGTTTAATTCACATAGTTTTGGGGTTTTATGCTTCTGTGGTAAAGGGTAATATTTTCATACTCTTTGGTGGATTTCTGTATAAATTAACAATATTTGTATATGTTGAGTGAAGAAGGATTTTTAAGGGCTTGTAATGTGTTTATGTAGTTCTTACAGTAGTTTTAATAGGAAATGTAGGTTTCTCATGTTAGCCAGTATCCTAAATTATAACTGTAAGAAAAACTTGGTAGAATTTTACTCTTAAATAAATTTGGGAAAATGACAGTTTATTAAAATACTTTGTGTTATTGACAAAGGCCACAGTTTATGTAGCCTAGAGGTAGTCACCTACAGTTTGAAGAAATAGCTTTGGATTTCCTTTCACGCATATATTTGGTATCTATCTGTGTTTGTAGTGGATATAGTTATATGTACTGCCTTCAGGAAGAAAGGGTGCTTCCTTTATTATCATGGTGAAGAGGGAGGCACTAAGCTAACTGTACGTATGTTTTGCTATCTTTTACATAGGCTTTTACAGACCTTTAACTTTCACAGTGCCTTTATGTGAATAACAGCTAGAAGGAGGTGAGATAAATCTTTTGCTAGTAAACTTCAATCTAGTTGATAACAGTAATGTGGAGCTGGAGAAATTCTGAGTTCACTTCAGTTTCTGAGAAGAAACAGACCTTGGTAGTCCCATAGATTTCTGTTTCTGCTAGATTCAGGAACTCTAACGTCTTTAGATGTTCTCACTTCGTCTCCCCGTTCCCAGTTTCTGCACCTAGTGCAATAGTTGGAGGTGGAGCAATTGGAGCTAAGTCCTGATGCCTGTGTCTGGGATCTTCAGAGAATTCCACTAGCAAATAGATATGTCTCAATGGTGATTTTCTCAGACACGAGTTGGCCATGCCTAAATAGGCATATTTTCACAAGTGGAGCAATATATATATCATCCTTCAGCTTGAGCAATGTAGTTTTGAAAATATTTTAAGTAACTGCAGGCAGTGTCATAAGCTGGATTTCCATTAAATTTTGTCATTTGATTACTTTTGATTAATAAGGATTTTATTCCAGTATATCTTCAAAATGAGCTTCATTTTCCTAGACATCTGAAAACTTCCACTTTGTAAATTGAACACCTTAACTCCATGAGATGTTTAGAGTTTTAAACACTCGAGATTCCACTGGGAAAAAGACCTTGACTTTAGAATTAATTCTGTGATATCAAATTGATGTGGACTTGAATTTTAGTTTTTTCTTATTAGAAAACCAGCTTTGTCCTGTGAGGATTTTCTGTTGTCTAACACCAGTTAAGTACATGTTTTTCTCAGATGAGTTTTTCACCTCTACTTAGCCTGCTGAACTTGAAAAAATAGAAGTCAGATGTTGCAAATAGCAATGGGCAATTAAAATACCTGCACCTGGACTTGCCAAGGCTGTCAATTTGTAAGAAACGTGGATCAGCTGGAAGATGGAGGGGTAAATGGTTACTGGTTAGATGCAGAATTAGTTGTTAAACTTTATTTAGAGAAGCTGACTTGGTAAGCTCATATTCTGCTTATTTATGATTTTTCAAACAAAAAACTAAACCTTAAAATATTTTCCAGTGTCACTTGATGAAGAAATTGAAAAATAATTCCTCAAATCTTTTATTATTTTTTACATTAAAATGTAGATCTTTCCCTACCTAGTGGTTCAAATTTAGCATGGTTAACTTGTAGTTAAAAGCAACATTCCACTTCTGTTAAGGAAATTTCATAGCTCTGTCCTTTTGGAGGTTATTTTCAGATATTGCAGTATGCTGCCATCATCATCATGAATCCAAATATAATTCGACTCAGATGGAAACTCTGTGCATGCATGTGGAAACTGAAGGGGAAAATTGGTATATGGTAGTTGTTGTGGTTTGGCCTCAGGTGGCAACAAAGAACCACGTGGCATCTGTGCTCTCAAGTCTATCCGTCCCCCCGGCCGTGAGGGGAGAATCGGAAGAAAAAGGCAAAACTTGTGGGTTAGAACAAAGGCAGTTTAACAGAACAGCAAGGGAACAAGAAAACAATAACAGTAACACCAACCACACCCCAGGATGACCCCCGATCGCCCCAACCCCCACTTCCTGGTCCCCCTCTCCCCCGGCAGCTCTGGGGTACCCCTGGGCATGGCTCCCATGGGATGGGATACCTGTGTCCCTGCTAGAGCCTGGGGAGAATTAGCCCTATTCCTCCCAGAAGCAGGACAGTAGTTTAATTTCAGAATTACACGGTAGCGTCTGTTTGGTATAGTAAAGCTAATAAATACTGTATATTTTTCCCTGATCACTTGTTGCTCAAAAAACACAGTTCATGAGGACATCAACAGTTGTTTATACCTGCCTTCCAATGTCATTAAATGAACTTTGGATAAAATCTCCTAAGACTTTTAACTGACAGAATCTCAGAGTTGCAAAATATTCATGAGATATATATGAAATAAATATGCATGAGAAAAATACATCATTAGAGAACTGTGTGACCTTTGTGTTACTGCAGCTGTGTGTTAGGAGGAACCAATGCTGTAGGACTGTGCTGCAGTGCTGTTCTCTTTTACTAAATCTGCCAAATTTTTCTCTGTGTACAGATGCATGTAAATCAGAGCTGGCCTTTTAAAGTGCAGAACGTTTTTGCTCAAAACATTACATTTCAAGAGGTATTTTCTCTTACTTCTTTCCCTTCTGTTATTGGGGAAATTCTAGTCACTTGATCAAAAGCAATTTAGTCTTTAAATTTGGCCTGACTCTGTGACACCTCTGTAATTCTGTGGTGCAACCACAAATTCCGTGTTCTGCTGTGTTACTTACACAGCTTTATGGGTCTCATCTATTAAGACTTCTGATAAGCACTGAGCAGCCAAACAAACTTTATTGAAATGCGGTGGAATAACTCCATAGGTTTGAATAACAAACACCGGCACAGGGCACAGGTTGCAGGTCAGCAGTAATTTCTCAAGGACAAAGAGAAGTAGTTTGAGAGTGGCAGGTTATAACTTTGCATGCTTCTGATGCCATTCTACCGTGATGTGAGTTCTGGAAAATAGTCAGAAATAAAATCCTTGTCAAAATGCCCCTTGCGTTCCCAGGACACTTTAAGTATACTTTAACATAACAACAGCTATAAATGTGTGTGCTTCACAGACCTTTATTAAGCACAGCTGAGCTGCACAGCCACTTCATAAATTATTAAACTTAGAGTCAGTTTGTGGCCAGGACCAGTTACAAGTGCGAAGCCAAACAGAGTGATTTTCAGTCACAGCCTTCAATGACTTCATTCAGAACTGTAGGTGTTTACTTCCTCTGACAACCAGATGGTAGCTGTCTGAGACAGACCAACAAATTCAGAAATTGCTGCTGAGAAAGTTAGCCTACAATGACTTGTTCTAGGTAGGAAGCCAGTGCAGTATGATGGATAAATGCTAGAACTTCTAACTGTATCACTCTTCTTCCTACATATGGAATGTGGAAGGGGGAAGCAGTAGAATACTTAGTAAGAACTTAGGCACAAAAATGCCTTATTTGCCAGATGGTCTTAAAAGCATATTTCTATATGTCTATGCTGTTCTGTACTACGAATAAGCAAGATATTACCATATAAAAAGCAAGCCAGTAAATTAAAATTTTGTCATTGCCCTTACTCAGTGGTGTTTCCATCAACATTTATATTCTTATTTTCCCAGGCCAATTTTTTTTCTGTACTTGAGTTGTTCGCAACAAGTGGGTGGCAATATTTTGTATATTTAAAAGTACTTTTTTTTAAAAAGTATTTAAAGTGAACAAATGTATGTTCACACATGTAAAAAGCAATTAAATTGTATGCATGTGTGCATTAATTGTACTATACATGCATGTATATGCACACATAGAGAGTCTGCATGTATCAGAGCTGTTGTCTCAATTCTCCCGGTAAGACTTGTTTCATATGTCTGCAGTGCACTCCCATAGCATCCATCACCTGCACTGTGGTACATGCCAAATAAAATTGGTCATCCTGGTGAGTGATCTACCTGCCAGCTCCTTACCGCTTGCACTGGAAGAGCAAAGGGTTGGGAGCTGTGTATGTGCATGAGTGGCAATCTCCTTCATTATCAAGATTGATTTTCCCTAAGTGATAGTTGTGGTGTTTCAGAAGTTATCTGGGAGGAGATTATATGCGGAATTAGACTGTCAAATTCCCGGAGTTTTCTTCCTAAAATTCCTCTCCATTTTTACAGCATGATCTAGTGGGTTTTGCGCAGGTTGCTTTGGTCTTTCCTTTTTCCCCCTTTCTTTTTCCTAGCTTCACTTTCCTTCCTGATTTTCCCTTGTTGCTGTAGGTCCTTGTGTTTGCTTCCACTTAGCTGCTGGTCATTATTCCATTGCTCCTTTTAATTAGGCTTGGTTACATTTTGTGTTGTATTCAGAAATGGGGATCAGGCTGCATCTTGCCTTATTTTGCTAATAATATTGTTCTGTCTGTACAACGAGTTATAGTCTTCCCTTTTGACCCTGCAACTGAGGATAGAAACTCCTTTTGTTTTGTGAAGTGAGGAATTCCTGAAAGAGTATTTTGCATTCTTCACTGGCATCTGAAGACAGCTCCGTCCTCGGCACTGTGTGAGCAGTAAAATGTAGCTGAAAAAGGTCCTTGGTCTTCATACACGCCTGCTGGCCTGTCAGGATCTTCAAAGTGTGACTTCTTTCCAGACTGAGAAATAATGGTGCAGAGCAGAAGGAGGCAACCAAGAAGAAAATACCTGCTGGCACATGATGACCTATTTCAGGGCAGGCTTGGAGCTTCTTGGAAATATTTTTTTTTCTTCAGAGATATTTTTTGCAACAGAGAAAAAGTCTTAAGAAAAAACATAGCTGTGTCATTTATGTGTCATTCAACCATAGCACAGTCAGTGCCCTGAGTACTTTGCAACAAGTTTGACCTAAATTCTGAGGAAAGACCTGCTGTGTTCTCTGTTCAGTTAAACTGTGTGGTTTGTAGCAGATTTTGAGCAAGAAAGCATAAATTCTTTAATTTATTCTGAATAGAATTAATCATATACAGACAGTATCTGCATTTCTATGGAATTTGATCTTTAATTTACCTCACACTTCTCCCCAAGTCTTTATTATCCTTGTATAGCATTGTGTTACATAAAAATGCATAATTCTGTAGCGGTTTGTCTAAACAAGGAAGTTATTCCAAATTTAAAATTTAAAACAGGATGGATTTGAAGTAGGAAATACTACTTGAAGTAGGAATACTAATTTGAAGTGGGAAATCAGTGTCTAACTATCTAGAGTTATTTTAGGATAGCATCAAATTTGCATGCTGCTTTAAGGTGCAAAATGGCCCTAACACTGAGAATGATTTGCATTGTCAAGAGATGGATGACAAGTCCATCTGACACAGTGATTTTCAATCACAGTCTGCATCGACTTCACTGAGAATTGTAGACGTTTACTTCCTCTTTCAAAAATCAATTCTTGTTTGTCAGGTGAGATGTTCTGGAAACTAGTTTTATTTGGTGTGAAGAATGTAGTTGCTTGATTCCTGTTAATCAAAGAATATTTAGTAGGTTTTATATATATATAATATGGTTATAGAATATGGTTGTATGGTTATAAAAACATTCAATTTACCACGGCATTTATAAATAGAAAACATACCTTGAACAACTATACACTCAAAACTATAAAAGCAAATGTTCAGCCTTTGGCTGCTGCAGTGAAAGTGTTTTGACTGCCTCATAAATAGGATAGTGCAGTGATATATTGAAAAGACCCAAAATAGTCAGTTTTAAACTTCTGTCTCTTTATCTAATACACCCATTTCAAGATCTCAATGAACCTATCAATTCTCTGTGTGTGTATTAAAGATAACAGGAGTTACTTTCTTTTTGCAGGATCAAGGAGCAATTATCTAATGCAAGTGAACTGCTGTGAGCCAAAATGCATTTTTACTTTAATTCCTATAGACTTTCTTGACGTATTTCAGTATTTGGAATCATCAAAAAGTCTAGTTTGGAAGGGGCCTCTGGAGATCATCTAGTCCAACTTTCTCTTGAGAGCATGGCCTTAAGTTAGGTTATCCAGGGTTCTGTCAAGCCAAGTAAGTCTTGAATCATCTCCAGTGAGGGGGATTTTACCACTTCTCTAGGCAACCTATCCCAATCTTTAATTTTTCTTATGGTGAAGAATGTTTTTCTTGTATCCAGACAGAATTTCCCATGAAGCAAGATCTATCTCTTGCCTTTTGTCCTTTCACTGTGCATCCTTGTGAAAAGAGTACCTCCACCTTCTCTATAACTGCGTTTGATGTTCAGGAAGATGTGTCATTATACCCACCCTGAGCCTTCTCTTCTGTTCTTGAACCTTCTCTTCCTCAACCATCACCAATTTCCTCACCACTTTTTGTTCTTCCAGTCATCCATTCTTTCTAGCACCTGTAATTCTCTGGTTCCTTGACTGTTCTTTGCAAATTAAAAATGGTTTCATCCACAGTTTGGGAACAATTTAAACCAATAAATTGTAATGTAATATTCAATTAAACAATTTAACATTCAAACATTCAATTAAATTACTTGAAGTAGTTTGCATTCCATATCTAAACTTTTCTATTTGATTCCTTCTCAGTTTTAAACTTGAATTCTGTTCATATATATATATATATATATAAGTGTATGGAACCTGTTACAGAAAACCAAAAAAATACAATATAGACAAGAAACACATACTTTCAGTCCACTTTCAGTCCCTTAAAATTCTAATGTGGTTATAAAAGAAGTAGAAAATATTAGGGTGGGATATTATTGCAACAGAAATTGCAGAGGTGGTAAGAGTTTAACACCTGGCAAGCCTCCCAGACCATATGGATCCACTAATGACTTCTATAAAGCATTTCATCAGACCCTGCCAGGACACAACTGGCATCTTTAATTATCCTAACAGGGTTCCAGCCTTGGATGCTAGATTCAGAATTGTTAATCTTGGAAGGAAGGGAAAAGGAAATGTTCCCTGAAATCTCTTCTTCCTAATAGAACTTTATATTAATAAGGTGTAATATTAAAATATTACCTGAAGTTTATTGGTTGATCATGCATGGATTGTTTGCTTAAAAGAAGTGTCCATTGAGGCACTTTTATTAATGACATTTTTTTGCAAACACATCAGAGTGCTTTTGGAATTCACAGCTTTTTATGCATACACAAAAGCATTCAGCTGCTCAGAACAGCAGACTGCCAGGAATCCTCTTGCTTTCATTGCCTTCCCTGGAAAGAAGGGAACATGCACTTCCAAAGCAGTTGATCTCTGTCTCTTACATGCATGTGCATCTGCTCCCGTTACTGTTCCCACAGAGAGAAAGTCAAGTCATGTAGGGAAGTGACTGCCACTACCAGCAAGCAGTACCAGGAGCAATTGCTGCTACTTTTATCCTTTCCATTTCCACTCCAGCTCTTTAGCAAACAAGCATCCAGTTCCTTTTCCCACAAACCTGTAAAGCAAAGAGAAGTTTTCCTGCGAAATTTCTTCTGCTCAGGCACTTACATCTTGTGGGACTGTACCACAGTCAGAGGGCACTGCATGTGCTGTGACTGCCCTCGATTCACTCTTTGTCTTTCCTCATGGAGCAGCCCTGCGCTCACTGCTTGCTCATTAATAGTAAAGCCTTTGCTAGTATAATTTGTGTACTGCGCTTATAGGAAAAGCATGGGAAATATCTCAATTGCATTTAAGAGAAATGTTATCGATTAAAGAGATAAATCTTGATTATTTTTTTCCCTCGGTTTTATTTATTTTTGTTTTTAGGTACTGGAACTGTTACATGTTCTCAATACTGAGAATAGGTCTGCAAATGTACATCCACCAGTAAGAGTGTGCAAACTCGGGTGGATGAGCAGAGCAAGGGAGTGCAAGCTTCGGGAGGTAAAGTTGTGTGCAAGGAAGTGTGGGAATGAAGAAGTTCATGACTTGCTCAGGGATGTTAAGCCTTCAGTAATCCAGCCATTTGCTTTGGTCGAACAACTCTGACGTACCCTAATGCATCTCAAACAGCTATCTGCAGACCTGTTGCCTGTGACTTGCAGAAAATTGTCTGGTTTGATAATAAAGACTTTTGTATTTCTAGATGGTCTTCCTGTTGGAAAGAACAGGAAGTAATTCCCTAATAATATTTTTCTATACCTTAAATTGCTGTTGTTTGAATGCCTAATCTATTCTAATATTTTTTTATATTGCACTGTTTATCACAGGATTTCAGTATTTCCCAGTGGTGCAAATAATGATGTGGTATCATTATAAGTGCTTTAGAAAGCTTGAAGAAACGCACCTAATAGTTCAAAACAAAAGCAGTGAAGTTTATACTTATTTTAAAAGGCAGGGAAAGGGCACAGAACCTGTCCCAGCAGGAAATCTTACAATCTGAAGACACCAAGTGACCTTGTCACAGTTAAACCCCAGCTGGCAGCTGGGACCATGCAGTCACTCTCCCTCTCCCCACAGTTGCAATGGGAGAGTAAAAGTAAGGAAAAAAACTCGTGGGTAGGGTTAAAGACAGTTTAATAGGTAGAGCAAAAGCTGCACATGCAGGCAAAGCAAAACAAGAAATTAATTCCCTGCTTCCCATCGGGAGGCAGATATTCAGTCATCTCCAGGAAAGCAGGGCTCCATCACACGTGATGGTTACTTGGGAAGAAAAATGCCATAACTCCTAACTCCCTCCACTTCCTTCTTCTTCCCCCAGGTTTATATACTGAGCACGATATCATATGGCATGGAATATCCCTTTGGTCAGTTGTGGTCAGCTGTCCCAGCTGTGTTGCCTCCCAGTCCACTCGCCAGCGGGGTAGTGTGAGGAGCAGAAACAGGCCTGGTGTGCTTACCAACAGCCAAAATCATTAGTGCTCTATCTACAGTATTTCTCATCCCAGATCCAAAACAGCACTACACCAGCTGCTAGCAAGAAAGTTAACTCCATCCCAGCCCAAGTCATGTCAGACTCATATTGCATATATTTTTTATAGTTGCACGTGCAATTTTTATATTTTAATTCATAACAAACATGTAAATCATATATCAAACCGTCACCAAGATTTGTTCTTGAGATTGGACTCCATTTCCTTGCTCTCTAACCTGCTGTTCTTTCTGCCAAAAATAGGCACTCAGTTATCTAACAGCCAGATTGAACGTAGGCAGCTATAGTGCATTGTAAAGGCTGTTAGCAGGAGATGAATGTCCTTAGTGGTTCTGAAAAATCAGACTACTTATTTAGGTGCCAAAAATTTATATTAGTTCCTAATTTTAGTTCCCCCACTAGTTGACTTAATGTGTCAAAAAGGATAAAATGAATAACAGATACGTTCAGTACAGACATATTTATGTTGTAGGAAATATGTTCTTCTTCTTAACCTTATATCCAGGAATGGAAATACAAAATAAAAAATAGGAAGTTCTAGTATGTGAAAACTGAACTGTGCAAAACAGTGGTAGATGTAATTAAGCTGCAGTTCTGTCCTAACAGTGAGCTAGATTAGCCCAATTAATATTTTCCATCTGTATTTATTATTGAAGAAAAGTATTCTAACTTAATTACTGGTATTACAGCTTAAATGTGGTGGAGTCACCCCTTATTCCCCTTGTGGGTTTAGTCTTGAGGTGAACTGGTTGAACCACAGTATAATGTAGAATCCAAGTCTATGCAGGAAAGGAGGCACAAGTGGGAGTAGATAAAACAGTTTTATTGGGCATTTGCTGAAATTGTTCTTTTTGTGCGAATTGTTCTTTAACACTAAAAACAATTGAATACATAAGGTTTTGAAACTTCCTTCCATTTTTTGATGAATTCTTCTTAAAAATTAGTATTATCTATTCCTGGGATAGAAGAAATATTCAGCTGCCCTAAGCCACCTGTTGAATATCAATTTATTAGTAGGATATTTTTCCTTATTCTGTCTGTAGTGCGTGTACTCAGGCATTGTTCAAATTTGTTTCCTGGATACCAGTGCAAAACTTCGTATTCATATTACTTTAGGGAGGGTTTTTTATTATTAACATCCCCAAGCTAGATTTTAAAACTACATCCCCTGGGTTTTGTCAAAGAGAATACCTCAAGGGTTAAAGGATAGCTTGACAATTGCTCAGAGCAATGGCAAAGAGCAACTTCTGGTACTGCAATATCAATAGCCTGCATTCCTCTTGTTAACGTGGGATGAAGTTTACTAAATGGCAGCCTTTTGTCTTTTGTGTTATACTGAAAATCTGTTACTTGTGACCAGGAATTTTTCTTTTATTTTAATGATGCTACTGCTTGATTCCAGAAAATGTTTGGCATCTAAGAGAAATGCTCCCGAAACAACAAAATGGAAGTAAATATTAGTGTTCAGACTTGAGCAGGGGTGAGAGAGAAAGATACTGTGGAGATTTTCCTATCTGAAGGACTGTGAACAGAAATACAGCTTGATTCTGCTAACAGAGCCTGCATTAGAATGCAGCTTGCAATAACGTACCTCTGTACATATACTACAGAGTAAAAAAGTTGAGCAGTCTATGTTTAATAAATACATAAGAAAGAATTGGTCAAAGCAAGTCTCCTGAACACCAGTGGAGTTAATCACTGAAAACCAGGAAACAGTTTTTGAAACATTGGTACGTTTCTTGGATTTAAGTTGGAGAAATACTGCTTGATGTGCCAGTTTTTGTGTGAAGTACTATTTCTAATTGTCTGTTAGTGAAAATGAGGTAAACTGATGCAGTAAATTTTACCTCTCCTGAGGCAGCAGTAACTAAAAGTAGATCTTAAAATACCTATATCATTGTTCTTCAAATATAGGAGAAACAATTTATTTCTCTGTCTCTTCTGAGGCGACCATCTTTAAACATGTAAAGATGAGAGGATTTCTTGTATGTATTTTTCATAGGGAAAAATATCCATTATTCAGCCACAGGTCCACGTTTCAGAATACTTGCTGTGTAAAAGAGGAAAAAATTGTAGGTCATCCACTGACTATATCCACTAAAGCTACAAAAGACTAAGAAAAAAGACTGCATGTTCATGCAGTTTATAAAAAGTATTCAAAAATTCTCTGGTTACATTTTCCTTGAATTTTCCAGTTAAAAATATTGTTACCTGATAAATTGTGTTCTGCACTAGCCAGGTCAGTCTCAGTTAAACATTAGTTGAAGATTGAAGTAAATAACAGGATAGACTGAGATTCGAAAACATTTGATATAATAATTCCAATAAATCAAAATGAGCTAAAGTTTGTGAGAACAAAAAAAACCAGTTAATTTTTAGCTTAATTTTTTACATTTGATACTGTTTTACTTATTCAGAAAGTGTATTATAACTTAAACTGTGTTCTATTTCAGCCTTGCAGTTCACCCGGATAAAACTTTAGTAGCTACAGGGCAGGTGGGGAAGGATCCTTACATCTGTGTCTGGGATTCCTACCGCATACAGACTGTGTCTGTTCTTAAGGATGCACATACACATGGAGTTGCCTGCTTAGCTTTTGATTCAGACGGCCAGGTTTGTATATCTTCTTTCTCTGTGTTTTGCATTTAGTTAGGTTTCTGATTTTAGAAGATACGCATATTAAAGTATTTTGTATGTTTAGGTATATGGCTATATTATTGAAACTTGTATTGCGATTGAATTTTTAATGCAAGGACTGCAAATACACCTCTTTCAAAGAAGATGGTTTTGAAATGAAGGTCACACCTAGCATTGAAGTTCAGTGGAGGCATTGGATGTTGGACAGATATCCATAGAAGAAATAGCCCTCTGTGACTCAAATGTAATAGCTTCACCACATACTTGTCACCTGCTGTTCAAGGAGATCAGTTCCTGGCAGAGTCCTCACAATCCTGCAACTTTTTTAATATCTCACTGCTAAGAGAGTCTTATTGGCTGCACAGTCAATTTAATTGAGTAATGGGGTTAGGTCACAGAGTGTGTGACTTTGTACAACGTTATTAGATTATATAATTATATGATATTTTGAGAAAAAATTAAAATCTCAGTAAATGGTGGGCTATTCACAGCTAAACTTGTTGATTTATTTTTTTTCACCTTAAGGCCAACTATGTAAAACATTCGGTTGTGAATGAAGTAGGACAAAAATAGATCTATGATTCGCATAAACCTGAGAAATATTTCACATTCGTAGTTTTAGAAATGTCTATCTATGCAGTTTTGTCATTAATGATGTCAAAATGAGTTTTCTGGTATAACACTGTGGTCATACTTTATAGTTGGTTGCTAAAATATTTTTAGGAATGCTTAGATTAACTGATATTGGACTGGAGTCTTGCACAGATCTGTATTGGCTTTTTTGTATTTGCTTGTATACCTCAGAATTCCATTCCAATAGGGCAGAACTACCTTTAGATAATTTACATAAAATCATGTAATAGATGGTTAGCTGTCTGTTGAGAAGTCCTTTATCATCATATACCTAGCTACTCTTCCATTGTCCACACAGTGCTTTTACTACTCCTTCTGAGATCAGAACTAGCCATTCAATGGATAAAAAGTATTCTCACATAAAGCAAAAGTAGTTTTTATTATATATTATTTTGTGTATATTCAGTTTAAAGATTAGTTCAAGATGAAGAACACCAACATAAGCAATTGCCTTTAACATGTTTAGAAAGCACTGGGTAACTTGAATTACTGAACAGCCCTATGGATTATATTTCCTCATTAAAAGTTGGAGCTAGCTTTCTATTTTAAGCTAAGTTTTCAGCCATCTTCCTCCAGTCATCTTAAAATAAAGTTGTTTCCTCTGCAATCTCCTGTATCAATTCTAATTAAAGAAAAAGTTGTTTATGGGAATTGTGGAATAAAAAAATCAGATGAGAAAACCCTCAAATCCACAGAATAAAACTTCTAATGCTATAATATTTTTTCAGATAGTGTTAATTCAGAAATACCTATTCTTAATTTTTTTTCTCATTTTTAACTTTATGAAGTCTGGTGGATAAACATTTTTAAAAATCTGTTTAAACACCTAATGGTAATAAAGACTCACCAAAGAGTCTGGTCAGTATGAGTTAAAAGGTGGAGGCTTCTCTGAAAATCCTGCTTGGGTGCTTGCCATGATTAAAAACTGAACTTATTGCTGTGTTGACCTTGCAGAACAGTAATGTTCTGTTTCTGGAAGTGCTGGAGAAGTTGCAGTTTATTCTGGAAATACAAAATTGCATAGAATGTTTTTATATCTGGAGAAAGACCAATGCTGGAAAACATAAATATGGATAATGTATGTTGGCTTTTTGCTGCTCTTTTTGGCTTTGCAGAAGAAGCTGCTGTGCTGAGCCAAAATTAAAGGGCATGGTAGAAAGACTTTGAGTATTTGGAATTCAAAGCTGCTAGCAGTTCCAGGGACCCAAGGGAGCTGGGATCTTGTGATAGGGCAAAACAGACTTCACATACATTGCTTGCATCTTTCATTGTAGTGCATACCTTTCATTCTTTTATATTGAATG
>JAOXJM010000023.1:5003658-5020820 GCA_026413425.1 Tringa solitaria | reverse complement strand
CCGGTACTTTGGAGCACTTCTAATTACAGGAAGAAAGGCGATGTATATAATCATGTTAGATTTCTAAACAGTCTAATGTAAATTTATGTCTCTGTTGTTGCTGCAGTAAGGGTACAGTAGGATTTTCATGTCTTTTTGCAAATGTATTTGAGAACTGCCCCTGTTTTGAATATGATTGTGGCTAATGGCATTCTAGCATGGGTTTTTTGAACAAAAGGAAATGAGTATTTGTCTTAGAAGACTGATATGAAATCTAACAGTTGTCTCTATAGTTTTCTTCTACCAGCTTTCTAGAAAGAATTCTGCAAACCTAACAGGTTTTTTTCCTGTTAGTTATGTTGGCAGCGCATCAAGATTCATAGTAGCTTTTCAAATTAGTTCTAAGTGTTCCAGAGAGTAATTTTTATTTATACAAGTAATCCCTAATTTATTAAACAGTCAGACTGAAGTCAGTGGGATATCTTACCTGCAGAACTACTGTGTAATTAGCAGGTTGTGGTTATATGCAGCTGCAATAAGATGGAAATATCTTAGGCAAACAATAAAACCCTGTACTGTCTTTGCAGAATTTTGTTTGCAGAATTTTATTTAGATTCATTAGGATGATCAAATACAATCTCTTTTTATATAATGTCTTCTGATTCATCCTTATAAATTATGGGGTTTGCCATGGCTCATATGCATTCTCTTGCCCAATTTCTAATCTCTATATAATTAATTATTAGAAATATTAATTTATTAATACATTGAACAAGACCACTTTTAAAACAGAGATCTTCTCTTCATTGTGTTAATTTCCATGCAGTTCAACTTGTCTCTTAACTGAGAGGTTTTTCTAATAAAATACTAAATCAGCAGGCATTCCATTGTAGTGCAGCATAGTCATCAATAATGAGGCATTTTCAAAAATGAAGAAGAAATTCAAACTGTAATACAAATTTGTCTGTCAACGAAGAGAATGAATTGACACTCTTTCAGTTCCTGTCAGATTCCAATCGATGTCTGAACTGAATTCATGAAAGAATGTCTCAATCATCTCAGCACCTGTAAGAATATTTGTATTGTTTGTTTGCTTGTTTTTGTTTATTCTGGATAACTGTTTATTTTAAGTGTTCCATTATTTATTTAATAATCCTTATAGTAATATTAACTAAACCACATTTAAAGTTCTGCAAATAGACTGTGTCACGGCTATTTGTACAAAAATATCTACATAAATTACTGAAGTCGGAGCGCTTGAAATAAAAGTATCCCCCTGTGCTTGCTGGTTTGCTTTCTGAATGGACAACGTTTTACTGCCTAGCAGTTTCTAGCCTTTAACAAGAGTCTGTTCAAAAAACATTTCCTTTTTGTGTTTAAATTGATTGTGAAGAACTTTAAAACTTGTTATACTATTGGTTAACAGGCTGGAATTTTTAGTATGTATGCTTGTGAGGAAGGTTTTGCCACCGGAGGGAGAGATGGTTGCATTCGGTTATGGGACACTGATTTCAAACCAATTACTAAAATTGATCTCAGGGAGACTGAACAAGGATACAAAGGTAATGAGCTATTAATTTTTTTTTTTTTCACACATCTTGATAATGGATTATGACACAATTTAATTTGAAGCATAAATGTCTCTGTACTGCTGGTTTTTTTCTGTGTTTACTTTTGAGAACTGTATTCCCTTTTTTCTCTGACAATGTGAATCTCTGAAGCGATTTCTGTGTTTGGTAGTATAAACAGAGGGAAGCTTGTAGTTGCTGCTCCCCACCATGCAAATAGAAGAAAATAAGTAAAAGATAATTAAAAACGAGATCATAGAATTAAGTTAGCCGATCTTTAACTTAAATAATTGCAATTAATTTAATTAATTGAGATTTCTGGAACCTGATATTCAAAGATGCTGAGATGCTGAGCACCCGAGCACTCCATTAGGGTAATTTGGAATGTTAATACTTGGCATATTTAATAGAGAGAATGCTATCAAATTCTTGACCATCATATCTGTAGAATCTAGTCGTGCTTCCTATGAGCTTAGTCATTACTTTTTTTTTTTTAATGATTAGATTCTCAGAGCACTTATAATCTCTATAGATCATAATGTGCACTATATCAAGATCTTAGTCTTCTGAGAAATCTACACATCCATTTGGATTGAGAGTAATGTGCAATTATAATCTGTTTGCTGGTTTGAAGCAGGCTTTTTGGCAGCCAACTTTGTAATGATTAGTGTTACTTTCCCCTGCTTCTTAACTTATGTTTGTAGACGTAGTTTTCATACTAAAATTACCACTGGAATAGTCAAGAGCCAACTAAGAAGGATAAAATTTTCTTTCTCAATTATGGATATTTTGGCCTGTGTTCTAGTAACAAACTTGGTCTGTTTATAGTTCAACTTCCTCAAACCAGATCAACTGATGGTTCTAATACTTGTAAAATACCTAGGTTTGCTACATCTGGACTCATCCAACAAGCGAACTGCCAGCAGGCTTAGATGAACACTGCTCCACCAGTATTCCTTACTGTAATGTAAACTCATGGAATTTAGCCCTCAAAAAAGTTGTCGAATACACCCAACCAGTAGTCCCTTTGCTCTGTAGTTCCGGCTTTATGTAGTTTGTTGCAGCCAGAACCATAATGTTTAAAATTCATCTCTAGAAAACAATAAGCTTATGATCATTTACAGCAGTTCTGATCAATTTAGAAAAAATTTCTACAAATTGTGGAGAAATAAGCCTGTACATGTGGGTTAGATCATTGTGGCTAATACCAGTCTTGCAGGCAGCCCATTCCTAATAAAATTCAGAATAACGTATATGTTGGGCAACACCGAGAAAGCAGTATGCACACACAAAACGTGCATCTTCAAACTTCTTGGTTCTTTGTAAAGTGATTCTGGGAGGAAGCTTTATCCCACATATTTGTGAGACCAGAACAGAAGCAATTTTTTTGCTCTTAGTGCTGCCTGGGATGTGTCCACTTTCAATGCAAAACAGACTTTATCTGACTTCAGTTACTTTTAATTGACTGTAGTTTTCTTCTGTGGAAAAATACCACTTTAAAAATTATATAACGTATAATTGTAACATTCCAGAGCTGTAATATTCATAAAGGCATCTTCTTCTAGCACATTGTTTGTGGAAAGCACCAAGCTATCCTTCTACAGGTTGCTTATTAAGAGATTTTGATCATGATGGAACTTAAACCAAAGAAGGGTTTATTGAAGGTGAATTCTCATTAGACATGCTGTGGAGTGATTCTATTTTGATGCCATTATTTCTACAACCTCTTAAATGCTACAGGATACACAATATATGGGTGACAGCAGCAGGAGTAGAACCAGGCAATGTAACGGCAGATATATATAGACAGTTAATAGAGATTTTTGCTATCCTCTTACTTGGCAAAAGTAGTAAAAAAATTCATGTGCGGAAAGTGAATTGAGTCACCATTTTGACTTGTATGTAAATTGTAACAAATTTTTAAAAATTGATAAATTAATCAATTTCTAAAAACTAGAACACTGTCTAAATCTTGTTTTCAGAGCATTTTAATCCTTCAGGCTTATGTATGTTTTTCAAAATAAAGACATTGCCTGCTTTAATGGCAAGAAATTCACTTAAGCAAGTCTGCAAAATTTTGTCAAAGCTTAGATAAAGATGGTATGCCCATGAGCATAATCACTGAGACTAACTAAAAAGACATCATGATGGATCTGTGGTGCAACTGCTGGTCTCACTACAACTGTAGGACCTTGGAGATGACTGCAGGTCATAAAATCCAAGCATGCAATTGTACCCTGTCATAATTTTTTAAAATTTTTATCTTTTTCCTGTTTCAGCGTTTCTTCTCTCTCTGTGTTCCTTCGTTGTGATACAACTCTTGCCTACAATGTTCCTGCTATGTCTCTTTTTCTGCCATTTCTGTCTCATATGCCATCCACTGATGATCGCTCCCATTAAGTGTTGCTACTATCAGACCTTGAATTTTTGTTTCATTTTCAGTTATGTCAATGGCACTAATTAGTTTAGGCATATATGTAGCTTGAAGCAGCGGTAGTAGCATCAACTGCTTACCTGTGACGACCTTCTGTCCCTCCATTCCAATTACTTTTTCCAAAGCAGTTTGCAAAGGGATCAGCTTTCAAACTTAAAATGTCTTTCGAGGGTGCCAGGATGACTTCCCCTGACCTTCTGTATATACCTATTCATCAGTCATCCTGTACTGAAGACTACTAAACACTTTTTAAATGAGATGCATCACCAGTAATCTGATCATAGGCTTGGCTTTTATCTTTAGATATACATGTATATACAATCTGGTAATGGCTTATCTTTATGTGTAGTACATCATAGAAAACATTACCTATCCCACATCCAAAAATGTACTTTGTATACAAAAACTTAACAGTACCCATTTTCCACTTAACATCTGAACTTCATTCCTTGTATGGCCTTTGGTGTTCATCAAGAAGATGTAAGTCAAAGCTTCACTAGAAATTTAGCAAAGTTACAAAATTACATTGTCAAAATTAAAAGGTACTGGAAGTGGATAAAACAATAAATGAAGATTAATTTGCCCTTCTCAAGAGATGTCACAAAATGCCTACAATATATTTTATTTGACCAGCAGTTAATTGCATTGTGTGTTCAGTTCCAAAAGATGTTAAAATGATGATGTAGTTGACCTTGACTACCTTGACAAACGGATTTTTTAATTTGGATCTGACAACATCTAGACACATTATCCGAACTTTGATTTTCGTATACTGGAAGAGAAAATATAAATGCTGCAAGCAGTCAACCAGACAATGCTATCAAATTGCTCAGCTGCGAAGTTCAGATAGATTTGTGGAACAAGATCAAGTTCTATAAAACTTATGCATCGCAAGATTCTGTTGGGTTTTGGTTTTGGGGTTGGAGGGGGTTTTTTGTTGTTTTTTTGGGGGTTTTTTGGTAATCAATTGGGAGAAAAACAGGGAAGTGTCATGGCATAGGCACACACCACTTAAATTCACCATTATAATTTCATTCAATGTTTTATTTAAATGTGCAAAAAAGTAAAGTACTAAAAAAAGGAATAAAACCAGCTTCAAATCATGTGAAGTTGAATTGTTGTTTTTTTAAGTAAATTCCCAAAGTGTATGCGAAGCATAAGAGCTTGATCTCTTGAGAAACTGGCAGCAAAAATGTTAGATACTCAGCATATTCCAGGACTGAGTCTTCTCTTTTTCTGTCGAATGGAGATAGTTTATAGGAACTATTTTGAGATTTAATCAGCTGTGATGTATTATGACTTCAGTGTCAAAGAGTAACAGTTGTTATAAATTAACTCTTGAAGTCGTAATGATCTTCATTGTACTATCATTTTGTCTTATTATTGCCGTTAATCTAAGATTATTCTGTCCCTTGTCAGGTTTGTCCATCCGAAGTGTCTGTTGGAAAGCGGACAGAATTTTAGCAGGGACACAGGACAGTGAAATATTTGAGGTGCTAGTAAGAGAGAGAGATAAACCCATGCTGATTATGCAGGGTCATTGTGAAGGGGAACTCTGGGCCCTAGCGGTCCATCCAAAGAAGCCTTTAGCAGTCACAGGCAGTGATGATCGATCTGTACGGTAAGGCTAGATCATATTTATTTTTTAATCTATTCATTCATGTACACATAATTTTTAACCAATGTCAATTTGACATATTTGTAATTTATTTTCTGGATTTATGTTAAGACTCTGTTAAGACAATTTTTTTCCCCCATGTTTCTCTCAGCAGCTTACTTTTTCTCTTCAGCCCTCGTATTTGGGCTTCATGACTCAGTAATCGGAATTTGTGTTCAAAATGTGCTGAATTTATATACTCTGATTTAAGTACTAACTCATTACTTTTCTGAACAGGAGGTGTAGGTATCTAAATGGAGAATAATAATCTGTTAATAATATACAACAAGCCTAAAACCTACATACTTTTGGCCAATGTTTTACACAGCAGATGTCTGACTTGGCCATGAATGTTTAGAAAATCTGATCTAAAACCAATTCAATTTAAATGCCAGAAAATGAGATTAATGAAAATACACTGGTTTACCCCAATGAAAAAGTTCCTTCAGGTGTTTAGTTGTAGCACTTGCACCTCAAGCCTTTGCAGCAGAGCTTTGAAGTTTTGTACATATATTTGTGGCATTTGTCACAAAGTCAAGGATGTTTCTTTTCCTGTCCTGGTTAAAATTTGACAAATTAATAAACCTCTGAAAAAACTTAAGCTTTTTAAATATGCTTAATAAGACCTTAAAGTTTGGAGGTTAAGCTAAGATTCTCACAGTGGATGTACTCCCATACCCACACAACTGTTACATCTTATCTCAACTGGGCGTGGATACTGCCCATTGTGACTGATTTTTACTTGTGATTAAAGAGGTTGAGATTTTCCTGATTGCCAAAGCTGCCCATAGGGACCGGAGAGATTTTTGGGAGACTAAGGTTTATTATGGCAGTCTCTTGAGTCCTCAAATTGTGATTCTGCCCTTGCTCTGAAGTCCTGCCCTTTGCTGAACAACACGTATGATGGGGTTCATGAGGGCTTGGTTTCCCAAGCTCTGATTCCCCTAATGTCCTCCTTAGCAATTTTTCCTGACCCTACTATCCTAATTTCTAACCCATCCATCAGCTTTTTCCCCAACCCTATGCCTATGCCCTACTTTTCATCTTATATGGACAATTTGATTGCATATTTTCAAATCAACCCCAGGCAGTTACCAAACAGTTTTTCAGTTTTTATGGACTACTAGTCAACTTCTTTCAGAAACATACAATGGAGATTCTACCATTGTCCATATTTCAATGGAGAAAATCAATCTCCTACCATACATACAGCTTCTAATTTATTTTACTTCAGATTCCACGTTATGATTCACCTCTGCCTTGAAGCTTGCTGGTCAGTTGGAATTTCTTTTTCCCTTTCTTTTCTATCTTTTTACTTGTACTGGTTTCCTATTCCTGCCACCCCTCATCTCTTTCTAGCCATTATTAAAATCCAAACTGTGAAACTAACAAAACTACCAGTTGTTCACTACACCCCTGCTATCTCCCTGTTTCCTACATATTAGTATTATTACTAATAGTATTATTTCTTTCAGTTTATAAAACGCATGAACAGTCTCTTCTGCTTGGGTTTGTGTACTTAGTTTTATAGTCAGGCACAAATTGACACTGCCTGCATTCTGGTAGGATGCGAGCCAGTTCTGAAACAAGGGCTGCAAAGCTGGGATTAGCATTGTACTGCTCTCAAGCTAATAAGCCATGCTAAGGTTTTGGATTTATTATCTCGGATGCACCTCTTGGTTAACATGGTAATTCAGCCTCGACATGGAGCCATTCTATAAAATGTGCTTTTGCTACCATTACAGCTATTTTACTGCACTACATCACACATCCGTTTAGATGTTGGGGCACTAGAGAATGTAGAATTTGAATTCTAGTTCAGACTGTGCATTTTTACATACTAATGCTTCATGTGAGGAATTCCAGCAAAATATATATATTTTCGTTTAGATAAAAAGTACACAAAAGGATTTTCTTAACAGTTTTTGCATTGACAGGAATGTTTCTATATTGCTGTTCATTGTGTAATTTTTCTTAGTATTTGATTGTCAAGTTATTTTGAAAAGAGTGGCTGTATAGTATAAATCTAAATTGTTTTTCAAATAAAAGTATTTAGTAGACCTGATTATATTCTTACATTTAAGTGACATGTCTAAATGAAAAGGACCTCTGTAGTGCTAAGGGGAATTGCTATAGATTTTCCCTAGCACAGCTGAGAGAAGGCTCCAGCCTAATACAGGTTTCCTGTATTAGGAAACTTATTAAACTTAAAGGAGTATGAACTAGGAAAGCTGCCTACTTCCTGTCACTTACAACGGGAACAGGAAAAAAGCATCATTCTCATCAGAATGCTAAGATGCATACAAAACTATTTATTACAGTTGTTCGATGACCTCACATGACTTTTTGTAATGTCATGTTAGAAATTCTAGCTGCAGCACCACAAGTAGCTGCTGTTCTGGTAGAACACCTTTGCTACACTGTCTTCTTAAATGATCTCTTTCTGTGTTCCTGCATTTATAAGAGGATTGATTGGAACCTGGATTTATATGAATCCATTTGAGTGTTTATATCTCTGATTTATTTTTGTGTGGAGCATTGTTCTGCCAATGCAATGAAGCAAAGCAGTAGTAAAGCTTCTGTCATCAGCCATGGCTTTTTCTGCAAATGCTAGTAAGATTCTTGGGAGGCTGTAATCAGTATGTGCTCCAAAAAATAAACTCACTTGTCAGGTGTATGACAGAAAAGACTGGAATATTGACTAATAATATGAAATTTCATTAACCAATTTAGGTTTTTTAAGCTCAGTTGTTTATACAAATGCATAGGAAAGTGGCCAAAGAATGGTAAAAATATGTCTTTGCCTTATTTGAAAATACATGCACCGTTTATACAGAAGTAGTTTAGTTATCTGGCTTTTCCAAAAAGAACATGCCCAAAGTATTTTGCCATGAGATATTTTTTCTATTTTCATAAGGAAAGCCAGACTTCTGTTTTGTCAGTTGTGTGTACAAATGCCTGTATGCGTGCAAAATGTTTTCGGTTTTATTTTCTGTTATAAAATTAAAAAGCCTATATTTGGAATTACTAACCAATTATTTCAAAAAGCGTTTTTTTTTTAAAGAAAATCAAATTATTCTGCTTCCATGGCCATGTATTGCAATTGCACTTCTAATATAGTAGTCAAAATGATCCATGTGAAAGCAAATTTTATCCTGATGTTTCCTTTGAAGTCTTTCCAGATCCTTTATGGTTCGTTATATATTGTATTGGGCTCATAGCTTCTCCCTAACAAGGCTGCTAAGAATCTTACATCTTATCTATGTCTGCCTTGTCTTTGAAAACAGTTTTGGCATCCCACATGCAATTTTTTCACCAGGAAGTGGTATTTGTAATTTTTTCAGAGAGAAACCTTTTCAAGTTCTTTCTCATCCTTGAATTCTCTTAGCCTAAGAGGAAACCAACATCATTCAGGTTTGTTGATTCTGGACTGATCCTAATAACATTAACCTGAAAAGGCCCAAAGGGTTTCTTAGTGAATGTAGACAGTCATGTTCTATGATCCTTTTACTAAATTTATCAAGTTCTGTCTTTATTTTTTCCTACCATTACTATACTTCAGGGCTGTATCTAAATGTTACTGCTGGGATGGCCAGAAACTTCCTTCTTTTCAGGCTATATTTAACATTCTGTTTAGGCTATTTTTAATTGTGCCAGCATGGTCCTTCAACATGACTTCTTCTTTGTTGCTTATCCTACTGTTGTATTTTTGGAAGCAATACTATCCCTTCCCAGCCTTTGTTTCACTAAAGTATAAGAGTTAAACTCTTTTTGTCTTCTTTAATGTGATACAGTCTTCCTTCTCTTAATCGTCCTAATAATCCTTCACTGCATTTGTTCCTGTTTTTATTCTGATTTCTCGAGATGACTTGCAAAGAACATGCCAGATGAGGTCACTATGTGTTGTGTGCTATTGTTTCTGTGTACCTTCTGGAATAGCACCCAGGGTATAAGTTAGGATCAAATTTCCTTTTTCCTGTCTGCAGCTCGCTCATGGATCACAGTCATTCTATAATTGAAAGGTCTTACTCTTTTTGCTAGTTCCACTCATGTTTCAAGTTTGCATCATAGTGCTAGGCACAAGGCTCTGAAAGTGTGGGCTTTGGTTAAATTTCATTCCATGTCTATTTGTTTCATCATCAAGAAACCTCTGTTTCTTCCAATATGATAAATACATCTGTGGGTTCACAGTGCCTCCCGGCTTACTGTCCATAGCAAGTCTCATTAGCATTCTCATATTTTGTGCCAGTGTCTTTAGTGAAAATAGTAAGTGTTACTATTCCAAATCTTCTACTTAGAAATCTCAGTAGTATCTTCCATCCAGCCTAATTGTTTCTTTCTGTAAAGCTTGCTACAAAACTTCATACAGTATCACATTATAGTTCTTGTACACATTGTCATTTTCTTGAGTTTAGCCAATAATTACATATGCTAATATTCAAATATTTTACTGAATATTTTATAAATCTTTTACAAATGCATTTGGTTTACAACACTGGCCTCAAAAATAAGTCAAGTGTTGCTGACTTAATTTTTGTACCCCAAGAGTTTTTTTTTTGCATTTTCTTCCATACTTTTAATTCTTCTTTTCTTTAAATTTTTATATAAATCTTGCAAAATACTAAGATCTGAATAACCAGCTTATAGTGATCTGGGAAACTCCAGAATCTCGGATGCCAATGTTTCCTTGGAATCATTGCAAACCCCTCCCAGACCAATTGAACTGGAACCTTACACTTTCCTAAAAATTTAGGTACATTACTTGTTTTTCTCTTATCTTTTGGCATGATTTATTAGTTGATTCTTTTTATTTTAAAAGATGTAAATGAGCAAATCAGCATGTAATTTTGTCTACTAGTTCATTCAGGGTTATGACAAAATTTTCCCCGTGGTTGGAATGTTTATGGTCTCCGAGTATTGCTTTCACTTTCAGTGAAAATTTCACTGGAGTTTTCTGATCTGCATTGACCCTTTCTGTCTGGAGAAACTTCATTTTTATTAGTAGTATTCATCTAGGGGAATGCTATTACATCAGATAAGCGAAGTCCAGAGATAACGCCAAATGATTATGTAATTTAGCTTGACCCTGTTTTTTCTTCTGCTATCATAGATATGTGTTCAGGTCTGAGGTGCCATCCCTGCTAGAACTGGGAACAGTAAAGACTCCTTTATTTTGAAAGAAATATGAACCTGGAACTTCACTTGAAGATGTCTGAAAGCTTCATTTGGTATTATTTGCCATGACATCCAGTGCCACTGTTGGAAAATTCTGTGTCCATGTAATGATTCAGGCAGTCATTGTAACACATCCTTTCTCTTCTAGATTGATAAGCAGTTTTGAGTTTTCGAAACTGAATTTCTGTAAGTCTATAAGATATAAGTCAGTGAAATTATCTTAATTCCGTAGTTGGAAAGGAACTCAATACATATATTATACACATAAGGTGTGCATGCAAATGAGCCTTTACCAACTGAGCTAGACTTTTTGGTTTTAATCTTGATGATGTTGAAATATTGTTCAGTTAGGAAAAATCTACTACTGTTTCAATTTCCTGTCATGCAGATTATGGAGTCTTGCCGACCATGCCTTGATAGCTCGTTGCAATATGGAAGAAGCAGTGCGGAGTGTGTCTTTCACTCCTGATGGATCACAGTTAGCACTTGGAATGAAGGATGGCTCCTTCATTGTTCTTCGAGTACGGTGAGAAAATCTTACATTAGTTTCTCAGGTTATTAACTTTTTTCCCCTGAGTAACTCAAGACCATGTTATAAAGTCTTTTATTCCTATAAAAAGAAAAAATCATTGGGTATTTTATCAGAAATTGAGTAAAAATTGAGCATATGCTTCCATAATATCACTTAGTGTTTTAAAAGGTGGTAGTTTGGCAATTATACTTTATTTAATTCAAAATATTAGCTCTTAGTAATAATGTTGATAAAATTTAACATTTTCAACTTTGGCTTTTTTTCTTTATTTATTCTGAAATTATACAGATATTTTGTGGAAAGAAATGTGCATAACAGAGATAATAACAAAGAAAGAAATGTGCATAACAGAGATAGTTTTGAGAGGGATCTCCCTGGTTCATTTTCTGCCATGTACAAAAATGGATACTATGCAAAATCATCAGTGATTGAAAGACATTGTTAAGCATTTGCAAGATATATGCAAATTCTACTTTTCATATTAGATGACAAGCCTTTGTTTTTTGTATGAATGCATCGTATGCAGTAGGCACTTTCTGTGTGGAAATACTATTATGGAAGACACACAAAAGCAGGTAAAACATAAAATTGACCATAGAGTGAAATATCCAAATAAGATAGTGTGATTTCAAAACACATAAGCTATTATAATTGATACTTGGAAGAGTTTACCACTACCTTGATGCTACTCCATATATTTGGTAAGCATATATTTAAAATACTTTTAACTACTAGCTGATAGGAGGGAAAAATCTGTAATTAATGTAAGATCTGTGAAAACCCTTGTAATGTATTGCTTTAATGATTTTCACAAAACTTAAGTGATCTGTTCAATTTGATTTAAAATCTGTTTCAAAGACTAGCATTTTTCTAAAGAAGGTAATCTTCTTTGTCTCATGTTAATCTTGTCTTTGCTAATTTGCCTGATACCTAATGTTATTCATGATTTAGCTGGCAGAGACTGGTAATGATAAACCCCGCATTATTCCTGAAAGAGTGGCAACACCCTTGAGTAAGGCCCCAAATGCAATTGCTTCTCCATCTGTCCCTTTTCTGTGACAGACCTTCTGACAGGGTAACAAATCTGCAGCCCCTGATCCAGAGAAACTGGATGATGGCAATGTGTTTTGTTGCCATTTTTTTGTATCGTGTACTCAGCAACATGAATCTTTGTTCCTTTTGTTGGCCATGAAGGATCTGGGGCTATGAAGTAATCCAGACAATTCTGGACATTCTTCTCAGTAGCCATATTTAACACTGTGGAATAGTTATTGTAGCAGTTTTCAGTAATAAGTCAGAGCTAAGAATTTTTTGTTTTTTTTTTCCAAAACACTTTTTGAAGGGAAAAATGGCTATGAATAAGTACAAACAAACAAACAAAACCAAACAAAATTTCCACTGTTACTGACATTTTAGAGTTTCACCATTTTAAGAGAAACTTCTAACAAAATTACACCGTTTGTTTAAGATCCTGATTGTCTGTACTATTAACCTTTCCATTCATATCAGCCTCTCCCAGAAATCTGTCTTCAGTTACAGATAATTATGCTTTCAGGACTCTGCTTTTACAGTTCTATGTATCAGCATTTTTAGAATATATTAACAAAAATTAATGTGTTTTTGTTAATTTGAGCCTTTTAGTAAATTTGATGTTACTAGCAGTAATTCATTAAAGCAGAAATCAGGAAAAATAATTATATTGCTTAAAATGGAGAGTAACGGAAGCATGACATCTGCAGAAGACTCTTCCTTACAAAATTTCCTTACAGCCCAAACATATAATCTGGTATGAATTGCCTTTGTAATACAAAATTAATGGCACTGAGACTTGCCTCACTGTTCCGTCAATTCGGGAAGTTTGTTTTTAAATTTAGTTTTAATTCTTTCATCATCTGCATTCACTAGTAGTGCAGTTTTTGGTTCCTTTATTGAGTAGGAAAGGGATTTATATCAAATGTAATTTGGATAAGGAAGAATTCAATGTTTTTTTGAAAGCTAGACTGTATGGCTGTCTTGCTTTTTTAATTTTTATTAAAGGCATATGCAAGATGTTGTTATTTCTGTTTTTCCACTGGTGGATGATGGTGATGGTGGTTCTGGAACCCCCAGCACTGTAGCTAGCTGGTCATGGCATGTAGGATTAATCACATCTAACTTTACCAGTGTAATTGTTAGTCTTTAGTCTAAACTGTTTGCCTGTCTCCCCAAAAGAGTCAATGTGGATAAAGGGATCTCTCCTGAAGACCATTTCAAAATGGTCTTGTGAGAGACAAGGTAATTGTTCTTTAGATAGAATTCATTTTCTGTGTTGAAAAAAAAATAATAAAAATTAAATCTGTTCCAGTTTAGACAAGATAGCTAGTTTTTACAGTTTTTAAAAACTGGTTTACAGTTAAAATTAGGTAAATAGAATGAAGAGTATTGTTGATATGTAAAGTTGTTTCTACATTTTGCTTTAAAAGTATGCTTATAACAAATGAAATCAATAGGAACTTCTCAAAAAAAAAAAGGATTTTTTAGTGAAATCCTTTTTCTGGTTTTACGAATTACGCAGAATCTTCATATTAGTCTTAAGTATCTGTGGATTGCATGTTCACAAGTTTACATTTCACATTTTCACTATTGGTTCTTGCAGAGATATGACAGAGGTAGTTCATATTAAAGACCGAAAAGAAGTAATCCATGAAATGAAATTTTCGCCAGATGGCTCTTACCTTGCTGTGGGTTCTAACGATGGCCCGGTGGATATCTACGCGGTTGCTCAGCGATACAAAAAAATAGGAGAATGCAACAAATCTACTAGTTTTATTACTCATATTGACTGGTCTGTGGATAGTAAATTCTTGCAAACGAATGATGGTGCAGGAGAGAGACTGTTCTACAAGATGCCATGTAAGTCTACAAGTGCCTTGTGTTACGTACAAATAAACTTCAGTGTTGATTTGAAGAAAATAACAAAAGTATGATAAAAATAATACATCTGCAAGCGCAGTTTCTTGACTGGAACTTACATAAATATCTGATGTTTTTCCACTTCTGTATGTTTGTAGCAAGTTTATGTGCAGCTGCATTAGAACATGTAAGATGCGTGGTGTTGTCAAATACCACGAATGTGAGATTATAATTGAAAGTAAAATTGTGATTCTTTATTCAGGTGAAAAGATTAATCTCAAGAAGAATACACAGATAAATGTAATGTAAAGAAATAGAGTTTCTTGAAAACCAAATGATTAAACAGATTATTCACTTGGATATTTTCAGCTGGGAAGCATCTAACTAGCAAAGATGAGATCAAAGGAATTCACTGGGCCTCCTGGACCTCTGTGATAGGATCTGAAGTGAATGGAATTTGGCCAAAATATACAAACGTTACTGATGTCAACTCTGTGGATGGAAATTACAACAGCTCAGTGCTAGTAACTGGAGATGATTTTGGACTGGTTAAATTATTCAGATTTCCATGCCTAAAGAAAGGTAAGGCAGTACTTTGTATGTCTGAAGAATGCAATATTACCTTAATGCCATATCAGTATATTGTCTAATTTTAATTTTCTAGGTTTTGGGGTTTGATGTTTGTGTATAATTCAACTTAGTGTGTGCACAATTCATGTTAGTATTAATGGACATAAAGATGAGTCTGTAACCCTGTATGTATTTAGCTATTTCCTTCCAATCTTTATATATTTGTTTTTAGAACTGTTGAGAATGTATAGTTTATAATGTGCTTATTCTGTTATTGCATTTTCAAAAACTAATTCAGTAAGACTTTATGTCACAACAAAATTTTATCAACACCAGATGTAATACAGTAATTCATCTAAATTTATGCCAGTAACAATTTCAGAAACTTCACTAGGATTTCACTGTCAGTTAGCATGTGTCAGTGTAGCTCTGTGTGAGCTATTTGCTTCATATAGGCTTTTAACACAGATTGTTTCCTTGGCATTTGCACTGAAGAAGTACTATATGCACTGTGCATAAAGCCAATAAAATTAAATAAAACATTTTGGCTGTCCATGATCTTCAGTGTTTAATTTGATACCATAGCAGTATATTTTCTGATAATGAATTTGAATTTATGTGTGTAGTACAATACAGAATACATGTGTATAATTCACAATAGTAGTAATGGCCATAAAGGAAAAAATTAAATCTTATGTGTATCTGGTACTTCCTTCCAAGACTTAAGTGCTTTTCAGAAAACGGAAGTGAATGTATCATTCATATTATTTTATGCTTTCATTTTTATTTTATAATTACTATTAGTATCAGAATATCAAGAAGCATTTAAGTATTATTTTGTTTTCAAATTTCATAAAAGTGTTTAGACTGTCATTCCATTAAAAGTTTAACTTAATTAGTTACAGTATTAATTTTTTTTCTTCTTACGTACTAACAGTTCTATTTTTTGTTTTTTAGGAGGCAAATTTAGAAAATACATTGGCCACTCAGCACATGTAACCAATGTCCGTTGGTCCCATGATTTTCAGTGGGTTTTAAGTACAGGAGGTGCTGATCACTCTGTTTTTCAGTGGCGATTTATTCCAGAAGGGATAACAAATGGCATCCTTGAAACATCTCCACAAGGTAAAAATGATCTCTTCTTAATTATTTATTATATAAAATAAACAGAGAATGCAGCACTGTTGGAAAAAGCTTTTATTGAATTAACAGAAAATATTTTTATTATAATTCCCTGGAATTACATATACTCAGCACATGGGATATTTTACTTTTCATAGACAGCCATTTGTTTCAGGCCAAGTACATTAAAAATTCTTATGCTATGTTGTATGTTTAGGAATACACAAGTAGCATTTTTCAAAGTGTGTGAAAAAAAGGTATTTAGAAGGAGATTACTTAATCAAACTAAATTTTCAAAATTAGCCATCTAACCTGCATTCAGAAGTCTGACTACACATATTGAATTTTCTTTTAAATGGAAATTCACAGATATATATGTGATAACTGCTTTAGAATTTTTTTCTTGTTATATCCATGATACTTACAATATTCTACAAAAGCCATATGAACTAAATAATAGCAGCTGCTGAAAATTGGATTCCTTTCAGCAAAAGGGCAAAAACTCACTCCCTGCCTGTACAATTTGGTAAAATACAAATCAGCAAATCTTTTTAAACACAGAGATCACACTGAAAGTTTTTCTGTATGTTTTCAATCCAAAGCGTGTTAAGAAAACAGTATTCTCTCAGACAATGGAAATATACTAGTAACCTCTGGCACCCTCCTGCCCTGCACAGTGAAACAGGAGAAATAGAAACAAAACCTAACACATTTAATCACCCCACATGATTTTTACAAACTGCTTAAGCTTCCAAAGTTGCCAATAAGCTATATAAAAACTATCACTTACTATTTTCTTGTGATTAGATATGTTATATGTTGATTAATTTTTCTTCTGTGCAGAGGGTGGCATTGATTCCTACAGTGAAGAATCAGATTCAGATTTATCTGATGTGCCAGAGTTAGATTCTGACATTGAGCAGGAAGCTCAAATCAACTATGATCGCCAGGTGAGTAAAAACTAACACACTGTGCCAATTACCTGCCAATTTAGGACAAGAGGAAATGGCCTCAAGTTGCGCCAGGAGAGGTTCAGATTGGATATTAGGAAAAATTTTTACAGTGAAAGGGTTATTAAGCCTTGGAATTGTCTGCCCAGGGAAGTGGCTGAGGCACCATCTCTGGAGGTATTGAAAAGATGAGTTGACATAGTGCTTAGAGACATGGTTTAGTGATGTGTTGTTTTTTTTTTTATCAGAGTTAGGTTGATGGTTGGACTAGATGATCTTAAAG
>JAOXJM010000023.1:4992560-5003558 GCA_026413425.1 Tringa solitaria | reverse complement strand
TGGACTAGATGATCTTAAAGGTCCCTTCCAACCTAGACAATTCTATGGTTCTATGATTCTATTTATCATGACTATTCAGTAAAGATAAGCAAAAGAAGTTTGTAGCTAATTCATCAGAGTGCTCTAGGAAGATTATTTTGACAGTATTCAGCTGATTACACAACCTATATACATAAAAACAGAGTTTACTTCAGCTGGAGATGAGAATTTAAAAAAGCATTGGTGTATATATGTTAGAATAAAGAATCTATCTTATAAAGCACAAATTTAAACATGAGAGCTTAATTTTATTCCCATTCTCATTACAGGTGTTAGAGAAGACTTCAGTCTTATCAATTTAGAATCCCAATTTGTAGAATACAGCTCATGGAATTTTGGTATCACTTCTTTATATTCACAGCAGAATACTCTTACTGAGTGCAAAGCTTATATGATACATTTATCTGTGACCAGATTCTGTTCAAGATTTAAAATTGCCCTAGTTTACGGGAACCAAGTAAAAATGGCACTTAATACACTTAATTTTTTCTCCTATTTTCAGTAGAACTATGTTCTGAGGTAAATTAAGATTGATTGCTTCTGTGCAAGAAGGTTTGATCCAACCTGTGTTATAACACTTTAGACTCACACTGCTATAGTAGAAAACATTATTGAAGTCACAAAGTTACACAAAGTTTAGAAAATACCATAATAAAACATAGTTTTGCCCTTTTTAGGTGCATGGATTATGATTACATATTTTTGCAGGACTTCTACTTCATTTAGTGTATGGGGTGTTTAGTTCTTACCTAACAAGAAACTACTAAATCCTTTTTCATTCTTCAGGCTGTTCTGTGGCTGCCTTTATTGTACATTGCTCAAACTTGTCTCTGAAGACAGAATTCTTTTCCTTGTGGTTCTTTCCATTCCATTCATGATACTGAATGCGTTGGAAACACTGATCTTTATAACAGTCTGTGATGTTGAGGGGTGCTATTACTCTTGTTTTGAAGGAAAGGAGATTTTAACATCAAATTCTGCTTGCTGTCTTCTGACTTTCACTTCCTGATTTTCCGGAGCTGTTTGCACCACGCATAGAATATTACTTGTCACCTTGTCCTGGTACTTTATCAGTTGCAATGGTGAAAGGTCAGAACTTTCTCAGACCAGAACTGGGATCTTGTATACTAAGCATGAAAATACACAATAAGCTTGATTCAAGCTGGTTTGCGTGATTTAATGGCTGACATAGAGCTGTTTTCTAGAATGTGGAAGGATCACCTCTAGTGCTCCATGCTTTAGCCAAGGACCAGCCTTTGTCTTTTTACCTCACTTTCTAGAATATGCAATAAATTACATGGGTCCTTCTGACAACAGCTTATTTTACCTATTCTTTACAGAGATAAATCATGTTTGCTAAATGAAACAAAGTTTTTGTCTAATGTTCTCCCTCCCCTGTCTTTTACTCCAACTGTCACTGAAGTGCAGTGCTTGTCCCATCCTCCTCCTCCTTTTCTCCTCCTGATTTTTTCCTCCGTATTCAAATCAGACAGCATCCTCCTCCATGCTGTCTATGCATCAAAAAGGATGTCTGGATTTAAAAGCTAAAAGTGAAAAAATAGTTGTAAGCAGTTAAACAGCAATATTTCAGGCAGGTTAATACATGAAAAAGCTAGAGGCAACTTAAAATAGAACCTTATACAGGAAACGTGAGACAACCCCAAGCATAAGCTGCACTTTACATTTTGTTAAAGGAAGTAATGTACCAAAAGCACATTGAAACATAGACATTAATCTTATTTTGAGAATTGGATTTGGGTTTGGTTTTTTTTTTTTTTATGTTATGGATGAAGCGATAAAGAGGGTTCTAGATTTTGAGATGCTTTAGACAATTATGGTGCTATATTCTGTTTATTATGCAGCATTTACTGATGAGCAAGAGTAAATGGATGAGAACGCTCAAGATAAAGTACAATACATACGAGTGACAGAGACAATATGTTAAGGCTCTGCCTACCATTTCAAAGCTCAGCTTGTTATATGAACACCTTTCTTGTAAAAATATTCCTTCTTTGCAGTCATGTAAATTTATGTGGGAATGGCAGTTTCATTGTCCATTTGCAAAATCCAAGAAAGGTTAGCACAGAAAACAAACAATAAAGTTGTATTTCAGCATTATAATGGATTTTGTTTGGTGACACGTATTTAGCAGCTCCACAGAGTTTTTGAAAGCTCCACAGTATTTCTGAAAGATTGAAATGTGTAGTATTTTCTGCCTTTAGTTTATTTACAGAGCTGTAATTCTACTTCAGGATTCTGGACACATTGGCAAATCACTTAATTGCTGCTGGTTACTGTATATTTCACCATATTCCCTGGATAGAATTAATTAGTTATGTTCAGCTTTGAGTATGTACAACTGAAGCTCATATGAAGTTAAAAGACACTTAAAGAGTTCCAGTCAGTATTTAAATTCCTTTTCACTAAGTGACACTGAAATCTTCTAGAAAAACTACATTCTTCTGCTGCTACTCCAAACTAATGTACTGGGCGTCTCACACATTATGGGACTTCATTGTCTGGAAACCATTATTTATTATTATCTGGAGTTCTGTAGGGAGCAATAATGACTTACTCTGTGTTGTAACTACTGAAAATCACATTAACATTATATTTAATACTTAAAGTCACTTTCATACATGCAAATATTTAGAAAACTGGAGGCGTGCAATTAACTTTAACAATTATTCTTCAGGTTTACAAAGAAGACCTACCTCAGCTGAAACAGCAAAATAAAGAGAAAAACTATTCTGTGCCCTTCCTTAAAAGAGAGCGAGCACCTGAGGACAGTTTAAAGTTGCAATTTATACATGGGTAGAGTAATATTAGATAATACTTTTTTTTTCTGATTGTAAAACATTCTAGCAATGTTAATCAATTCACCTCAGAGCATTTAGCAAAGAATTTTTCAGTGCTTACTGGTAATTAATTTGTTTTTTATTATTACTGTGGGTAATTCTTGGATTATTAGCCATAGATTTTAATTTCCTTCCTCATATTTGTTGGGGAGCAAAAGAAGGTTGTAATACCATATAATAAATGAGTATTGCATTTTATAAAAATTATATTTAAAACAAGCTGTTGACTACATCTTATGTTTCCTGGAACAAAGTTACTCTATTAAGTTGATCATGATAGCTGTGATTTGTGAAAATGCCTGATAGATTTCTGCTTGAACCGAAGTCCCTGTAAAACTTACCTGGACACAATTCTATGATAACTGTAAATTCTTATGGTTAGATCAGTACAAATTTAGGAGTTAGTTGCAATGTAAACCATGAGATGATTCATGAATGCTCTTGGTGGAATAGCCTGTCCCTGTACGCTGTGATATTTTTGAGCTAAAGCTGACACCACAGATGTATTCTTTTCAAGTTAATGCACCAACTATTTGCACAATTTGTTAGACAAAGTACTAGAAGAGTTTTGAAAGAGAATATAACTTTTTTTTTGTTTTTACTTCAGTTATAGAGGCTATGACTGTCGAAATAACTTGTTCTACACACAAACTGGAGAAGTGGTGTATCATATTGCTGCTGTAGCAGTTGTATATAATAGGCAACAACACACTCAAAGGCTGTATCTTGGTCATGATGATGACATCCTGAGCCTAAGCATTCACCCAGTGAAAGACTATGTTGCTACTGGACAGGTGGGTATTTAGAAGTGATAATCTTAGCAAAACATGGAAATAAATTCCCTTTACAATATATAATTAGGAAAAATGTGGTTCTCTGTGTCCTTCGGTAGAGTGTTTCCTCCTACATATGGGTAAGCCGTGCATTGCTTCCTATATCCCTGTCAAACTGCTGGAGAGTACTGCATTGGAAACTATTTGAGGTGATTATTAAATCATTCCTGCATAACAAAAAAACTGGCAATCTTATTCTGTGCCTTCAAAAAATCTTATATCCATTTTGATCATCTGCTTTCATCTGTGTAAATGCAGGAGCTGTATTTTATCTACATCCTAAGAGGTTTTGGGGTTTCGTCAGTCTCAGTGTTTTTGTACTGTAGTAGCATTCAAAAGCCTTCCTCAGATACAGGCTATTGTATGTTGGACAGTTATGATATCTAGTACTGAATGATATATTAAGTATGTTTATATATTTTCATATATCATGATAAATAATATCATTAATATGATGCTGAATACTGATGTTTTAGAAAATAGCTACTGATATTTCTCTAAAAGACAAAATAGATCTTGAAAAAGATAAATAGGGCAAGTGGGAAAGTAGTTACCTCTGGAGTGTTTTGAAGATATGCTAGTGAAGTTACTGATATTGTTGTGCTTTGAACTTCTATGAGCAGATATTCCGATTAATGCTCTGATTTAGGTTGGAAGAGATGCTACTATCCACATTTGGGATACACAGACCCTGAAATGTTTATCATTGCTCAAAGGCCAGCATCAAAGAGGAGTGTGTGCACTGGATTTTTCAGGTAAGCCACAACCCATATTTATCTAAATGAGTAATTAAAAAGCAATCCTTATGATGAAATCTTAATTTTAACAGCTAGCCAATTTTGCAACCAATACAAATTTTACAAAAAAAGTCTGCAAGTTTTGATAAAAATAGGGTGTGTAGTAAAGTTAGTCATGGGCCTTTTGTCAACCAATCAATAATTGATTTTTATATCTAATACATAATATCAAATGTACAGCTACAACTCTGGCTGTCTACATGGTGGTATAATAATTTAGAAGCAGGCAGAATGGTGACTTGAAGTGTATAAACTTCCACCATGAGGTGGAAATGTGATCTATAGGCTAAATACAATTCTTCAAATTTGCTAACGACTCCCAAATTTTTCTGTGAGTTTACAGAAATATGACAAGCAGTTGTCTACTTCTCCTACTTGTCTCTCTGAGATGGATGACCTAAGTTATTTTAGTTCTCAAAGGGTAATTCTAGTGTTCACCATTGAAAAACATCATCCATATAGTGGTGACTTACATACTTTTGCGTCTTTATAAAAGTGCTTACAAATTCATTCTCCCTTTTTCTAGTTAAAAAAATGACAACATTACTTTAGCTGCACTATCCTTTTCTTAGTCTGATATTTTTTCAATTAAACATCATTTATTTCATATTCTTCTCTCTAGAAATGTGGTAAGAATTCATTAGGACATAGATCATATTTATGAGACAGGCTTATATGAAAGATTTACTTCCACAAAGATAAGTCTGTGGAACTAAGTCATATTCCATTATCAGAAGAGGAGCTTTGGTGCTCATCCAAGAGCTGGAATTCAAATGTGTAATTGCTGATCAACTGTCGCTCTGAAAGTAGATATGTTACCAGAAGAAGAGAAAATGGATAATGTTGATCTAATTGACATAGTGCATAGATGTTAAAAACTTCCCATTATGTTCTATAGCTGAACAAACTTTATATAGAGAGAGAATACTTATTTTATGGTTTACATTTTTAGCAAAAATTAGATTCCTGTAGATATAGTAGTTCATTAGTATCCATGTACTTCTGTAAAAGCCTAAAGAATAAGCTGGCCACATATTCTGTGGCCATAAATCTGTACAAAAATATTCAAGGTCTTTTTAAAAGTAGCGGCCACTGGCATCATTACAACATTGCTTTAGGGCTTGATCCTGAGTATGCACATATTGCATTCCTAAGTGGCTTTAGTTAAGGTTGTTGGCATAGACGAACAGATAGTTGTGCAAATATGCACCTTGCTATGGTATCAGAGTGCTACTATGGTGTAGCCTGTAGGGAGGTTTCATTGTGTTAGTAATAGGTATTTCTAAATCATAGAATGGTTTGGGCTGGAAGGGACCTTTAAATGTCATTTAGTCCAACCCCCCTGCAATGAGCAGGGACATCTTCAACTAGATCAGATTGTTAAGAGCCCTGTCCCACCTGACGTTGAATGCTTCCAGGGATGAGGCAACTACCACCTCCCTGGGCAACCTGTTCCACTGTTTCACCACCCTTATTGTAAAAAATGTCTTCCTTCTATCTAGTCTAAATCTTCCCTCTTTTAGTTTAAAGCCATTACCCGTTGTCCTATTGCAACAGGCCCTGCTGAAAAGTTTGTCCCCATCTTTCTTATAAGCACCCTTTAAGTACTGAAAGGCCACTGTAAGGTCTCCCTGGAGCCCTCTCTTCTCCAGGTTGAACAACCCCAATTCTCTCAGCCTGTCCTCATAGGAGAGGTGTTCCATCCCTCTAATAATTTTTGTGACCCTTCTCTGGACCTGCTCCAACATGTTGAGTCACAGTACTTGAAGCCTAAAGAAAGAAACCTGAAACTCCAAAGATACCTTTTTTTGGCGGTACTTGATCTGGCAGCTGACTCTCTACTACTGGTACTCTCTGCTGTTACTCACTTTCTAAAGCATCTGCTATTGGCCATTAGTGAAAACAGTGTACGGTGCTGGGTCACTTTTGTAGGACTGTTCTGATGATGTTATGATTCAAAGATTATAACTGCATTCATGTAATGTTTGGTTGTGCCCTCTAGTGGCTAATTTAACATCTATAATTTTGGATATTAATTGGAGCATATACCACATATTAATACATAAAACCTCCTTTTTCAAGTGACTAAAGTTTAAAGTTACCAACAAAAAGTTGTTTTTCAAGTGACTAAAGTTTAAAGTTACCAACAAAATTTTGTTAACTGTGTTTCCTTTACACAATTGAGTTACCCCTAAAAGTAATTGTTTTCATCCATCCTTCCCCTTCCCCTTCCCCTTCCCTTTAACTTTTGGTGTCTCGTTGTTTGTGTTCTTACTTTTTTTTTTATTATTTAACAAATTCAGTTTTGGTTTCCCGTCCCTTTTTTTCAACTTCATTCTTTCCTACCTACTTATATTCCTACCATCTAGGCCTCTCTCATTCAACTGTGATTCTGTAATTGGCCTTCTTCCTCGCTTGCTTCTCATAGAACTCAGTTGCTAAATGCTCTGAAGCCCCGTCTAGCTGTGAGGACCTATTCAGTCTTATGAAGTAGTTGCAATGGAGTAATTTATACCAGTGGCACTTCTTCTGTTCTTGAAGTCAAATATGCTTAAGCACAGAGCCCTTAACGTCTGTTAATTTCTACAAGAAGTAACATTGTCAAATCATTGCGTATGTTTGCTCTTTTGGACATCTCACCAGTTCCTTACTTCCTCCACCTTTAACTTTCCTTCAGTTAAAAAAAAATATCGGGTAATCCGCTCCTGCTACAACCTATGAAGTTCATTCTCTTATCACATACTTCAGCAATTATGGTTTAGTTTTTAGAAATTTTCAAATTTCGTGACAGTAGTTTGTCTCCAGAAGTTTGTTAACAATGTTCTTTCATGTAGGTAGCAAGGATGCCTAGGTACTGTTGAATTATGTATGATATTCTGTTCTTTCTTTTCATCCTCTCATTATCACTAGCGCTGTGTCTTTGCTAGAGTAGAAGAGATGATAGCCAGCAGTTAATTTTAGCCTTATAATTTTCTGTCATATTTATAGTTTCATTACATTGCCTATTAACTTTTAACCACCCATTTCATTATACACTAATCGTTCTTGTCACCATTTCAAGCAAAAGAAAAGAAGCATCATCTGATCAGAAATATTTCAAATAAAATGTAATGTGATTTTGGAGTACTTGGACTTTATGCAATTGACTTTCATTGTCTTGTTTGATCATACCTATCTTCCTTGTATTTACACAAGAGAATCTTTTGTTTCTGCCTTTGGGAAAGATCAGTGGTTTGATAAGGTATACAAATACAAAAAAAAGTAAAATAGGTCTGACATACAAACGTACAAACGTAATAGAAGGTAACGAAGTCAAAAGAATGACTTGCAATCATCCAGTTAAAAGTTAAGCAGAAAAATCTTATTGTGACGTATAACACAACCTGTTCTGTCTCTGATAAGGGTGTTACCATATCTAAAGTCACCTTAGTTAAGAAGATGAAGGCTAGGTCATAGATTAGGAGAGCGCTCTGTGAAATCTCTGTGAAAGCTGATGTGTCACAGTCAGTAGGTATTCATTTTGGTGCTCAGTATTGCAATATGAAGCCTCCCTGTGGATAAAACCTTCAGGAAGTATACATTTCAGCCATCTTAAGAGATTGGGCAAGTTAACTCGCTCTCCCAGTTCATCTACCTAATTTTCTCCGCAGTCTACTTTATGAACGGAAGGCCATCAGTGAATCTGAACCCTGTCCTCTCGAAGTATTAGTTCCGTTTTTGGTTTCATTTATAACACATCATTTGAAATTCAGTTCACAATGTATTTGTTGTGTTCCTTGCCTGTTATATTTTCAGCTAAAGCCTTAGCACCTTTAATAATAAGTATTGCTTCTGTACAGCTGATGGAAAATGTTTGGCATCTGTTGGGCTAGATGATAATCATGGCATTGTGTTTTGGGATTGGAAAAAAGGAGAAAAGCTAGCAACAACCAGGTAAGAATACATCTTGATATAAATGTGCCCTGTGATTACATTTTTCTGAATAATATCATCCATGTGTATTACTTTGTTTATAGGAAAAAAAAACTAAACTCATCTCTGAAAACAGAATGGTGTTTCAGAGCAATATATCCACATAAAAAACCTTGGGATCTACAGTTAAGTGTTTGGAAATCCTGTGAACTATTTCTGTCAAGAGTTCCCTGGCTTTTCTGTTAGGATAGCTATATTGATATTATAGCTCATTTAGTGATTTTCAAGTTAAGTTAATATTTTCTCCCAATTTTATTTCCTGATTCATGGCAGAAGTCATCAGAGTTGTCATATTTTCCTTTATGCATTAGATAATATGCTGGCTTCCATCGGTGTACCTATGCAGATCACTTTTCTAAAAAGAAAAAAGTGTTCCATCGAATATAAATAGATTTTTCAAGGTGAATTGCAGTATTTTCTTTATACTGTACCAGTTGTACATGCCAGAAGAATCAAACTGTTTGAGGACCTGATTTCTGTCCTACCCTCAGGCAAATCAAACATACCTCTGAGGCCAAGATACTAGAATTGCGTAGAATTTCTGTAAGCACAGACCTATGTACCAGAAAAGCAAGGAGTTCATTTCATATGCTATCTGCAACCATATAACATCTGGCATTGGTCTTATGACCAGAAGATCATAGGTACCATAATCTATACTAGCTATATAATTTTGTTGCAAACATCCAGTTTATTAGGCAGCAAGATTTTAAATCCTTTTTAATATTTATGATGTAGGCCTTGCTTACCAGCAGTCATGTCTGTGTTGTAAAATGTAACATTGCTTTCCAATCCTAGTTTTACTGTCTCCAGATAGATTGTGTTTCAGACTCACAAGTAAAGAAATACCTTATATATTCCCATAGAGACATTCTAAACTTTTGAAAACAAGATAATGATGGGCTGTACGGCTACCAGTCTCTTCTTGTCCACAGGAGAGATATAAGATTAAGTACTTGGGTCCTTTTCAGTGTATAATACTATATGTACCAAATGTATCTATTTTTATTGCTAAACTATTATTTTGAAAATACACAGGGTCCTCACAGAGAGCATAAAAAACATTTTATCATCTAAAAAATTCCAATATAAGTTATTGTTTATATTTTAGCAGTGCCTAAAGACAAGTCCCCCATTCTGGTGCCACAGAAAGAGAGACAAAAAACAAGTCAGAGGAGTTTACACCCATATTTTAGACATAATCCTCATTTGGCCTTAGCAGACAAGAAAAATAGAATGACATCTCCTTACAATCAAGTAGACCCACAAGAAGAATTCATCTAAAGGACTAAACCTGAAAAATGAAGTGTACATTCACTATGTACAAACATTCATTATGTTTATTATGTAGTTATTTTATATATGTTTTTTGTGTGAATATCCTTTTTGCTTAATCTTAGAATGATTTATTTCAGCATGACTTCTCAGTTTTCTTGTCACAATGTTCACAATATACTCTTGTATTAATTGCTCACTAGATAAGTTACATAGCTTGTTTCCCTATCTTGCCCTTATGATTTTCTGTCTAGTTTCATTAAAATCCTTATTGAGTCAATGCATGCTGTTAGAATCAAAATGTATCTGACCTTCTTTCACTAGCTTCTCATGCTTTACATACTGATGTAGTGCTGGTCCTGTTTGATGCTAGTGTTTTGCATTAGGACACTGCAATCCCTAAGAGAGGGGCATTGTCAAATTTATTTACAACCTAAATCAGTGAACATCCTGTTCTTTACTTTCTTCATCCTGCAAGAACAAATGTCCTGTGCCAGTTCTTTGGAACATAAGGACACAAAGACTACACAGGCTTGTATATGTGTTTTGGTCTGACTGTTGCAGGAAGTTGGGGTGGAAACATAGGCCATATAGTCATGTGTCAGCACTATTCATCCTATCACATGGACAGACATACTCTTGACATTTTACAGGGAACAACCTCACTGGATGCAATTAGTTTGATTTTGCTCTCGTGGCGGTACACTTAGCCTATGTGATAGATGCTTCCAGAAGAAGCAGTGTAACTGGCCTGAACTGAAAGTCTGGGCATCATTATAGCAAAGTAGAGGAACTGGAGAAAGAGGAATTACAGGAAGACATACTTCAGACATCAAAGGTGTAAAGGACTGTTTTTCATCTTTTAGATTGATTCACCAGAAGAAAATACTGAAACCAAGAGGTTTATTGGAACCATGTGATTTTTCAGATCTGCTAAATCTGTCAGACTAAAGGGACATTCTCATAGTACAAAACCTGAAAATTTATATTGAAAAGCTAGTAATTTTTGCTTTTTATAAAACACTGAAATAGAGATAATTACTACTTTGCATTTCAGAATATTTTTTGCAATGGTGAAACGTAAACTTACAAATTCCCATAAATACATACTCCAACAGAATAACTTTTATCACCTGAGAAATAAAATTGAGGGTGTATATGCTTCTGAATGAGCTGTTTCCTAAATTATAATTTTATAACTTGTTATTTTATTTTTCCCTCTTG
>JAOXJM010000023.1:4975493-4992460 GCA_026413425.1 Tringa solitaria | reverse complement strand
TATTTTTCCCTCTTGAAACACAGTAGGCTAAATAATTCATTTTTCTTGACAAAGAATTTAGATATTTATTAATTGAGTTCCTACCATTTAAATATTTACGCTGCCCTTTATACCTTTTCTTAATGGCATTGACCTTTGTTACCTGCTGCTTCATTATAATTTAATTGAACTGAAATTCAATGGGAGGCAATTTTTATTCACCACATTTCTGTAGTCTAATTCTTATGCAGTGTATGCTTAAATACATTCTGCCAACTTTGAGTCAGCTTCCAAGGCTAAGCTCTTGCAGGTAGAAATATGGTGTTCTAATTTTTTTAGATAGGATAATGATGGTAGCGATAATATAGCTTCTGTGATTCATCTGCCGATCCTCGTAGTACTGTAGATCTATACTGTTTTATTTGGACCAAGAGTATGACAGTCATGGTGTTTAGACTCTCGCTGTTGAAGACGCTGTTTGGTTAGTCCAATAAGATGAAATGCCTATTTAAAACAAACTAGTTTGAAATGTTAAGTCATCCCTTACCGTGTTTTTTAATTTTTACTTTTATTGCAGGGGCCATAAAGATAAAATATTTGTAGTGAAGTGTAATCCACATCATGTAGACAAACTAGTCACAGTTGGGATGAAGCATATCAAATTTTGGCAGCAAACAGGTACTGTATTGACTACTTTATATTTAATTTATTTGAGAAAGTGTGTACTTTTAATACAGGAACATCATGTTCTCAGTTTAAAAATTTTTTTTATTTGTAAAGCAATTTTCTAGCTACCAAAATACTAAAAGGGTGAAAACCTGCCTCTGAAACACAAAATGTCACAATATTCCTTTCTCTTTGGAAGTCATTTCCAGCTAATTGTTTTTTAACTCGAGTCATACTGTTAAGGATTTCTCCTGAACGAGCATCCTTGGCTTTCAGAAAACATGCAGTCCTGTAATTCACTTAGGCAGATTAGGACCCTTGTGAAAATGCCAGCTGGTAGCTAAGAATCTTTGCTGAAAATGGTAGCGTTCGTACTGATGTAACACTTCAGCACCCCTTCAGTTTTAAGATAGAGCTGTTTTTCAGTCATCAGAGATGTCTTTCAGAAATGGAAGTACATTTTTCAAGGTGCCAGGATGAAAAGATAGATTTGAGGATGGACCTTAATATATCTGCCTGGGCTAAACAAAAAAGAAATAAAGAATTGGGGACTTTGCAGAAGTTCAGTTATAGTAATTTTTTTTTAAACATTAGACTAAAAATCATGATGTGATATCACGAGAATCAAGATATCAAGGTAATATATTTTTTGTATGACACAGGAGTTTTGTTTCATTTTCTAAATAATGGAAAATGAAAATGTGTTTTCCATTATTTGAAATCAGGATAAGATTCTGCAAACTAATAAGCAAAATATTCAGAATGGGACGTAGCTCTCAGTCTAGAGTGTTCTGTCAAACTGAGAAAGAGAGCAAAATTGGTTTCTGTTTGAGGATATTTTTTATTCAGGACTGGTTATTTTGTTCTTCATGACATTTAGTCATATGCACGCTACACGAGGTCTCAAAATTTAGTAAAGGTAACTGCACAAGGGCAGTTAAAAATTTAATTCAAGACAAATCAAAATCAGACAGTTTTAAGAAATTCCTATACTTTCACTGTACTTTGCAGTGTTCAAGTTGTTCAGGTGCTCTCAGATTAAAAATCAGTTTTCTGGGAGGGAGGTTCTGCATTTTTATGTTTAGGTTATTTTTGTAGTAAAGACATAAAGACATATCATTTCCTTGGAGATAACAGTCTGAAAAATAGAGCCTGTACTGCTTCAGAACTGTCATTACTAGATTGACTTTCTTTTATTATGTTTTTCCCTTGTGCACTGTGTTTTCAATATTTCTATAATGTCTTACTCAATCACAAGAGATGATGGGGTCAAGACATTTGTCCTTTACAGCACTATGACTACAAACGAAGTATTAAAAAACTTACTTTTGTTTATATTGCAGGTGGAGGCTTTACATCAAAACAAGGAACATTTGGAACTACTGGAAAACTAGAAACTATGATGAGTGTTTCATATGGGCGAATAGAAGATTTGGTTTTCTCTGGCGCTGCTACTGGAGACATTTATATCTGGAAGGATACTCTGTTGCTTAAGACAGTGAAAGCCCATGATGGACCTGTATTTGCCATGCATGCATTGGATAAGGTACTTATCACCTTATGTGATCCACTCATCTTCATCATTTTTGTTGCAATACTGGATTTTATAAGTGTATAACTAACGTATCTCCCAACGGATTTGCTCAGGTTTTGTACGTGTATGTAGGCAATACATTGTTCTACATTGCACTAACATTGAAGGTGCTTTAATAAACAAAACTGTAACAGAAGCAAGTTGCACTGGATGAATCTGAATGTGATTAAAATCATAAAACCAATATATTAATAAGTTCTGTTATTTGATAGATGTATGTTTGTAAGGACCACATATGTGCTCATTACCTGACCAACAGTTTTCTGACCTCTTAATATGCAAAATTTATTTCTCACTGTGTTCATGTGTGTCATTTTCATATTTGTAAACCACAGAAGAGTGACGGGTAACATTTATTGCCTCTTCAACATGATTCCAAAAGTATTTTTGCTTTATCAGTTTCCAAAATATGAAACAGGATTTTTTTTATAATATTATCACTGTATCTTAGGCAAGTAAAGCTTCAAATATCCAAAGTCCTCATTGTTCTGAGTTAATTATTCCAGGTATCAGAAGCATTTTCCTTCAGTTGCATCAATAAATCTTTAAAAGAAACTATTGCAAAACATATTATTGACATCGCATAAATGAGGTTGGGGCAAAATTTTGCCAGTTGAAACCCACTGGCAATTTGAAGGTGTTAATAATGGAATATCCTGTTTGAGATTATAGTTTCAACTTTAAAAGTATAGCACAAGAAGAGGAATATTAGATAATAATATTTTTATATATCAAGGTTAGTTAAAATCCCTGTGGCTCAATCCTTTCTAGCCGTAATTGATTGTTCCTGGCTTTTTCATCGATTTTTCTATTTGATCTTGGCAATGTATCTTCTAAATATCACTTTAACTTACTTTTTTGTTGTTTAGTTATTTATGCTATGTTTTGTACTCACTCGGCACAAATAAAGAGTATCTACCAAGGGAATTAATCAAAGAATTGATCCCTTTGCATTATTAGGACTGTTTGAAGGAGCTGCTAAGTCCATTGAATTTGGAATAACTTGAGAAGCATTGTTACCAACTACTGGCTCTTCTAAGGATGAAGCACATATTTTTCCGTAGCTTATTTCCACATGCAGAAAAATGTTGTGGTTCAGGATTACTATTTACAATATTTTTCATGGTTATATGTCATGGTTTATTTATATATAAATAAACATATTTACAATATGTTTCATGGTTATATATATATTTTCATGTCTGAAAATCTGTCATGGATTTTCATGGTTATAATCCTAAAAGAGCAACTCTCTAGATTTTCTCCCCTTATTTTTAGTTCATAGGTATAGGCTGCAGTATGTTTAATTCAACACATGAATAAAATGCAGGGAATGATTTATGCTGCCCTTGGACATGTCTTTTAAAATACTGAACTGTTAACACGGCTCCTGACATTTGTGTATATTTCCATACTGTGATTGTACAGGGTTTTGTAACTGGTGGAAAAGATGGAATTGTGGCGCTTTGGGATGATATGTTTGAAAGATGTCTGAAGACATACGCTATTAAAAGAACAGCACTATCTGCTAGTTCTAAAGGTATTATTTTACAATGTGTTTTAATAAGGACTATATGCATAAAGGCTGGTAAAATGGCAGTAATAGGTGTCAAATCTCACCAGAACACAAAAGGCACAGTAATATGCTACTTACTACTCCGTGCTGGAATTTTCTGGTTTGATTGATTTAAGTTTTATTTCCCACAATCTTTGCCATTTATAGTTTGTTCTGCTACTTCTTTCTTTATTCTGTGACATTTAGCTTTGTTTTCACTGAATAAATTATTTTAAAAAGAAATGTCACAAGCCTGAGTCTTGGCTGTTCCAAAATCTGTTGTTTAGCAGCTAGCTCCTCAAGTGGCCAAATTTCATGTAGTGAGACCGGGGTCCCTATGAGTTGGAAAGACCTGTTAAATTCTACTTCTTCAGGCATCAGTGTGGAATTCTGTAAAGTGGTATTCACAGATAATCACAGAATTAATGTCCATGTTGCTGGAATAGCTGAACCCCTTATACACTGTCACCGTTAAAGCAGTAAAATACCAATCTCGATATTGCCACAACATAGAGTAGCACAAGCTTCCCTCCTTGAAATTTTTAATTAAATCCATGAATTATCTAGTAGTTTGGTCAGGTGTATCATGTTTCATGATTTTAAACAGATTTTAATTAGAGATTATATAAACTGTGTAAATTATAGGTGATATGAATCTGCTTTTGATTTCACAGTAAAACCCTAAACTTCATATCTTTGTATTCTTCAGGTTTACTTTTAGAAGACAATCCTTCTATTCGAGCCATCAGTTTAGGACATGGGCATATACTAGTGGGAACTAAAAATGGAGAGATACTTGAAATTGATAAAAGTGGCCCTATGACTCTACTTGTTCAGGTAATGTATAGCTTTTCCATATCAGAATATTCCCTGTAGAAAACCAAGACACTATAAGTTTTTCCCAGTCATTTCTTTCTATTTTCATTAATCCTGTTGATCAATGTTGCTTTCCTTGCTCAGGCAGAGGTTAATACTTTCTTATGTAAATCCCTTTGAGATTCACTGTAGATTCCAAAATTCTGAAGGTAAAATAGTCTATTAAGTTCAAACACTTACGAGACTTTTTATGAATTCTTTAGACAATTTGGTTTAGAACATAAAAATGAAAAAGGAAGGGTAGAGCTAAGACAATTTTTGACAGTGTGGTTCCATTTCTTTGCTTGGACTGAAATAATATAGAGTATTCTAAAGGATCCTATACTTTAATTTGTCAAAAATTCTTTTAGAGTTATGATAGCTTTTTACAGTGACATGCAGTTGTCATTGCATGTATTACAAAGCATAAAGAGACCTCTTTTTGCAAGGCAAAGTATTTTGCAAAGTTTGGTTAAAAAATATTCATATATATGTCCACTGATGTATTTGATGTTGCTTTGGTGTCTTGGATAATGTCTCTATGTAGAAAATGGTATCATTTACTGAGTTATAATTTGTCAAGTTTTTACTTTTTGTTTTTAAAACTGACTAAATTAATTTGTTTTTTACAAAAATATGGTTTCCTTGGTCTTTTTCTTTCCAGTTAGTTCTGACCACATAAAGTAATATTTCATATTTGTATTGCCAGCATCACAGCCATACTAATTTAAATGTGCAAAATGGGATTTCATGAGTTATGTTACTCACTGACTACTTTGGAATTGCAGTCTCTTCCTAACATACGAATAGTACAGTTGGGAGAATAAAATTACCTGATTGCTATGAGTTTTCTGATAAAGGGAAGTGTTATAATTGTCATCCATCTTAAATTACATGCTTGCATGCAGCAACTTGAGATAAAATTGAAAATATACAAGGTGTAATTAAGATGTCTTGACAGTTCCTTCCCTTTTTCTTTTTATGGTATTTTTCCATCTGAACCAAACTGAAATCCAGATTGAGAAGAATAAGAAATTATTTAATCTTGAAATGCTGTGCCATCAAGCTGTTATGTAAATTGAAGGAAATCTAGAAAAAGCAGGATGAGTGATTAAAAAGATTTAAAACTGACTTCTGAGGAAAGATTACGAAAACTAAGTATGTGTATGTTGGGCAAACAAGTTCTCCAGGATCTAAAAAGTTACATAACCCTTGAAGACATATTAGCCCACATTAGGATTTCAGACTAAAGTCCTGTTTGGGGAATAACTATTTCCTGTTCAAATCTGGAAGAGAGGGCATTGGCGCAACAGGAATTACAGGTGGTAATAGCAGAGGAGACTATGGAAAAGTATCTTTTAGATAGTTATCAGAGGAAATAGACCAGACATTCAGGTCTCTCTGAATGTGGAAAATTTTTGAAAAGATGGCGAAATCTTTATTACCTGAGACTTGTAAAAGGAGGCAAGGCAAGTGCTAGAACTTTTTACATAAACCCATATGCATTATTTTGTCTTAAATGGTTTCTTTTAGGGACATATGGAAGGAGAAGTCTGGGGCTTGGCAGCTCATCCTCTCTTGCCAGTCTGTGCAACAGTGAGTGATGATAAAACACTACGAATCTGGGAACTTTCATCCCAGCACCGCATGCTGGCAGTAAGAAAACTCAAAAAAGGTAATTCTTGTTCAGCTATACACTATGATAGTAACGATGCTACTCTATTTCTGTAACAGAAATCTTTGCTTTTGGTGCACATCACAGACGTTAATTAAGTCAGAAGACAACGCAGTCATTAAGAAATTGGAGGCATAGGAAATAAATTGCCTTTGGCATCTGTCAAGTCAATGAAAAGGGTAGAAAGAAAAAGGCTTATAATCTATTGTAATGAATAATAAAAAAATGAACTTTAATCTTCCTCTGATTCCAAGGGAATGAGTTGACATCAGAATCATTTCCCTTCTTAAGAATACTGAAGGTTAGAATATTTGTTGCTGGCATTAAGAAGATTCTTTATAAAGACAAATGTAAAATTTTCTGCATGTTGAGCACAATCACCTTTCAGTGGCAATATACACTTCACATGTTATACCAGCTTCTCTGAAAATGAACAGTTTTCCTGCCCTCTCCTCTGTATAACTTTAGATGATCTATGTTGCAATTCTGCCTTCTCAAAATGACTCTTATTTCATTTATTCATCGATACCCTTCAGGAAATTTTATGGTGTAAAGTCAACATGCTTTATTTTCAGTGACAGATCCAGAGCACAGAAACTCTAACTGGCTCAGGGAAAACAGAATCAAATGTTTTGGAGAGGTGAACTCAGGGACAGATGAGGGTAGCTGTATGAGAGTATGGTCAGAAATAATGTTGAGGGAAAAAGTAAGTGGAGGAAATGTAGTAACTCTCTGTTTTAAATGTGCTCCACCTGAAAAGAACCATTATTCAGTCATAATGAAGAAGCTTTAAAGTTCAGCATCTCTGAAAAACATGTATTTATGCTGCCCATAATGTCTTTGAATTTTTCAATTGGATTTCCTTTCTGTATGGTTTCTTTCTTTTTCTTTTCTTTTTTTTTTCTTTTTTTTTTTTTTAAATTAATTTTATTTCTATCATTGGTGTATTTAGAACATAGTTGGAAGGTGGTATTTTCACCTAAACCCATTTCAAGACTAATCATATCACCATTTTTCAATTCAAGAACAGCCTATATAGAAGGTATATTCCGATTATTCCTAGTCCTCCTATCACATAATATATTTGTTTTAATAAATAAAAAAATCTATTTTAAAATTATATACTTGATGTAAAAACTTTTCATTTGCAGCTTGGTAATGGTTTTCTCAATCCTAAGTTTGTAAACCTTAAGATGCTCCTTTCCATTTTCATCTGTAGGTGGACGATGCTGTGCCTTTTCTCCTGATGGGAAAGCCTTGGCTGTAGGGTTGAATGATGGGAGTTTTCTGGTGGTAAATGCTGACACTGTTGAAGATATGGTCTCTTTTCACCACAGAAAGGAAATGATCTCTGATATAAAGTTTTCACGAGGTATAATCAGAAAAGGTGAAAGGGCAGTGTTTATCTTGGAGTTTGTTTTTCTCCTCTAGACAAAACATTGAATTTTCCAAAGATGGACTGGCTTTATATGCGCTCCATGCATTTAGATACTTTACAATTCTGTATGTTTGTATGCAGACTAGAATCATGCCCACCCCTAACTGCTGCATTTGGATGCACTACAGTAGTAAAATTGCATGACAATAATAGCTATAACATGTACACCTTTAATAACTCAATGTCTCTTCTTTACAGAATCAGGAAAGTACCTGGCTGTGGCTTCCCATGATAATTTTGTAGATATTTACAATGTTCTTACCAGCAAAAGAGTTGGCATTTGTAGAGGTGCATCTAGCTATATCACGCACATTGACTGGGACTCAAGAGGTAAGATATTTGACCAGAGATACAGATTTAAAATGGCTATAAAATGTAATATCAGAAAACTGTTCATGTACCAGTTACTAAGATAAACTGTAACTACTAATGCAAGTGATTTTTCAACATCAAGCACCATATGGGTTCAGTGCAATTACATTTATTGGTGGAATTCATCCTCACTTGTAGCATTTGTACCAGAGAACATGGTACTTCACTGCTGACAACAAATGACTAAAATGTTGCTTATGAACATCATATTGCTTTTCTTTGCCCTGTTCTTTTTATAGTTTTGTAGTGTGTGACATCTTTTCCACATTTTATGTCCAATTTCCTTTCTTCTTTGCTGAGCATTACATGGCAATCACAGCAGTGAAGTTAGACACCCTTATTGTCAGAACTAATTAAGTCTAGCAGGATTGATAATGAGCTCGTGCAAATAAGCCTTCCCAGGCCTAATATGATTCTGTGTGGAACCACCTGTGTGTCTGAGCTCTGCTTCCCCTGTTGCACTAGTCCCAAAACGCAGTGCAAGGTCAATGACAACAATAGGAGCTAACCTTCTTTCAGAGCCTGTCCAGGTCTGAGTGCCATTCTAAAGCTAGTAAGCCATGCTGCAGCTGAGCTGGCATGGTGTGCTTGCTGATAATCTGACTACTGATGGGCGTACACACAATAATAGCATTTTGTCCAATACTACCTATATATCAGTAGTAGCTATTTTTTTGGATGTGTTACATGTGCAGACATAAAGTATAATAAAATCAAAAATTCTTTGTGTCCTTTATGGTATTTATTGGAAACTCTAACTGAACTTCTAGATGTAAAGGACTAATATACTAAATTGTATAACCTGTTTTATACAGGTCAGAGACGAAGGGCATAATACTACTGTAGTTCCATGTTGCACTTGTTGTCCGTGATTCCATCAGACCGAATATAGCTCATCTAACAACGGGCAAGATGCCCAGTCAAAATATAGCAACATTGGAACTGCACTAGTTAATATCAGCTGATAATCCAATCCAGCGTTTCTTGGTAAAAGTGCTTTCCCTTGACAGTTATGCAGTTTCAATATTGTAGAGCTACTTCTACGATAATAAATCCCCACAGAATTTCTTACACTAGTATAGTTGTTATAATCTGAAAAATTCAGAAAATGCCTGTAATTTTCTTATATTGTAAAACTGAATTTGAAAGCATTTTTGCTTCTTCATGCACAAATACTTGCTAACTAACAATTGCATACAGGATTATTTTGCTAATATCATAGTATTTGTATGGGTATGGTAAACTTCATAAACATAGAAGCATTTGGGTTGGAAGGGACCTTAAAGATCATTGAATTCCAACCCCCCTGCCATGGGCAGGGAACACCTCCCACTGGACCAGGTTATCAAACCCCCACCCAATCTGGCCTTGAACACCAAGGACAGTTTGGTGTATAGTTAGACAATATGCCAGTTAGGCAGTGCAAAATAGAGAGGATCTTACAATGTTGTTAACTTTTGGCAAAGCTGTCTTGCAAAATTGCTATGAAAATGAATCACATACACATTTTAATATTATTTTTTTTATTTTCCATTATCATGATCATGAAAATAAAAGCAAAATATCAGAAGTGATTTGCTGCAAGACAGTAATTTTTTAATGATATTGAATGATATTTAAAATATTACTTCTGCAGTGAATCAGGAGTACTGGATTCTTATGAGAGTGATTCTAAGCATCTGTTTTACTTTTGCAATGAATAACTCTCTGGAGGACAATTTCTTAGCTTGCCCTCAGAAATCTCTTCATTCAGTCAAAAGGAAGGTCATAATATTCATAATAATTAATAAGATTCATAATAAACTCTTATTTCACATCCAGGAAAGTTATTGCAAGTCAATTCTGGTGCCAAAGAACAACTATTTTTTGAAGCACCAAGGGGGAAAAGGCATATTATAAGAATTGCTGAGGTACGAATCATGCTTACTGGATTTTTTACTGTGAAACTTATTTTTCCAGACTGTTAGCATAGCTTGTCTTCAAATGGTATATTTTTTACTTTTAAACTACTATATTTACAGTGGTAAGATTTAGAATTATTTAATCACCCTATATAGTGTCTTTCCTAGCATTTGCAATGGTGGAACTTGCAAGTTTCTGTTTGTATCTCTAAATTTCCTGTTGTTTGTTAAATAGCAGTCATTCCCCATAGTCCCCTTTCCTGGACAATCACCTGTTTTCTGTGTAATTGGTGTGCATGCAGGTTATAAACCATCTTTAAACAGTATGACCTGGCCTTTAAGGATGTTGATTATTTGTGACACATAATTCTTCTACAAAATTGCCAATGTTTAGCAGTTCAGAAAATCTTTAAGGTGATTTGTATCCAAATCATTCTCTACTTTGGGAAAGCAGGGATGTTTACAGTTTTAAAGCTTTTGATGAAGATGTGCAATTTGTATTAACTAGCTGGAAACAGTGAACACTTTCTAAAAACACTAAAAAAAATAATAGCAAGTATAGAAATATATGTGCATGAAAGCAGTGTGTATTCGCCATGTATTAAGATGACTTCTTTTGGGGAACTTTTGATTGCAGATAGAGAAGATTGAGTGGGACACCTGGACATGTGTTCTTGGTCCTACTTGTGAAGGAATTTGGCCCATGCACAGTGATGTTACCGTTGTCAATGCAGCTAGTCTTACAAAAGATGGAGCACTATTAGCTACAGGAGATGACTTTGGTTTTGTGAAGCTTTTTTCATATCCTGTGAAGGTAATAAGTGCAAGAAAAAGAATTAAGGAAGACACTGCTGGCAATATATCAGACTGCTAATACATGGTTTCTTTGTGCTACAGGGCCAACATGCAAAATTCAAGAAGTATGTGGGTCACAGTGCACAGGTAACCAATGTGCGGTGGTTACACAATGATTCTGTGCTGCTGACTGTAGGTGGTGCTGATACAGCTTTGATGATCTGGACCAGAGAATTTTTGGGCATTCAGGAGAGTAAGCTGGTTGATAGTGAAGAATCAGACACAGATGCAGAAGAAGATGGAGGTAAAAAGGATTGTATAAAACACATCTTTAATTTGGCCTTCATTCCACAGAGACTCACACGGGCATTTAAGTTGAAGTGGGCAAGAAACTTTCACATGCTAAATTTCTGTGTAGGGAGAGCTTGGTAGGATTTGTTTCATTCCTTGTATTGGTGCAGATCCTCTTGTTTTCCACTCTTCCACTATGAAACAAGGGTAGTTTGTTTTATTATATGTTTTATTTTTCTAAGGTTATGATAGTGATGTTGCAAGAGAAAAAGCGATTGACTATACCACTAAGATCTATGCAGTAAGCATCCGAGAAATGGAAGGGACAAAACCTCATCAACAGCTGAAAGAAGTTTCAGTAGAAGAGAGGTATGTCACACAAATGTACATTGCTTTGGATTCTTTGGAATCTCTTTTAATTCAAGTAAAACCAGTCCTTAGAAATAAGACAAGAATTTTAAAGTTCACAAGATAACATTTAAAATAGTGTTCATAGGGTAGAATGTGTTCACGTGATGGAGAAAAATAGGTAAACACCTGTGAGTGTTGTGTTTTCTTCTGCAGTTCACATAAGCAGTTATATTCTTTCCTAATTAATATGTGTAGCTATAGATATGTCTATAGCAGGGCATTTCGTTTGTGCTAGGGTGAGCTTGTAAATACTTTGTAGTTAAGGCTTTCGGTGATGTTTTCATTGAAAGATTTTCAGTTGTTTATAGCTGTGTCAGGGTGTTACTCTTAAAGCTGAAATTTGCTATGGGACACTTTTGCCTTAGGCTGAGTTATTCTTAAAAAAAATAAGATGGAAGGGGAACAGTAGTGGAGAGGACAATAAAGAGGTAAGAGCTAAGCATAGAGGGTGAGGTCCAGTGAAATGCAGACCTAGGGGGTGGGTGAGTAGAAACTCTGACTGGGACAGGACTGCTGGGACAGAACAGGATTATCTATCACCAGTGAAGTACATTCCCCTTTGTAATCTGGAACAGTAAAACTACACCTGTGAATCCAGTTGGTGACTCAACTGTGAATCCGTGCAGTCTCTTTTGATAGAAAGAATTTAAGCTTAGTTGTTTCCCTTCATTTTACCCAGAACACATGACTAGTAACAATACCAGTAATATGACAGCATATTATTCTCCCCACAGGGATCTTGTCCCAGTTAGACAACAGGATAAATAGTCTTCAGAGAATACAGTGGGTGCAGAAGTAAGCACTGGTGTACTGTAGGATCCTTGCTGCAGGTATTGCAAAAGATGAGAGATCTGTGTGTAGAAAGAGGCTGGGATGGCAAGAAGGGAGCGCTCTGGAGCCTGTGGACAGCTGTCTTCTTGCTGTTCCTGCTTCTGTCAGAGAGCTTCTTGGTGATGGTTGGCAAATAGAATATTTTTATAGCCAGCCCGTAGCTTGGTGTGCCTTGTTTCCTGCTGTCAGCTGAGAGAAGTACAGCTGATTTTGCAGAAAAACAGCACACTCATAGCCTGGAAGTGGAGATGATTTAAGCAGTTCTTTGAATAAACATAACACATGATTACATTGAACAGATTAAGGTCTAAGGTTCTCTTACTTGCCTATTGAAAACTAGTGGCAACTTTGGAGATTTTTGGCTTTAAACTTTCTTGGTGTCCTGATTTGCAAAATACAAAATGGAGTTAGTAATACTTCCTAATCTCATGCAGACCTTTGAAAAATAGATTTGTTTATGGTGTTAAAGCTCTCAAAGAATGCAGTGCTGAACATCATGGACAAAAATTGATAGTTTTTTACTCTGAATAGGAGAACAAATGTTGGGTGTGAAAAATGAGAAGAAAAATGTTGCACCCTTTTTTTTTTTCATCACAATGTTTTAACAAAAACAAGCAGCAGGAAAATTAGTGATTTTTTTTAAAATAAGATATTGGACCATAGTTCATTCTTTTCCCTTTTTTTCTCATTTACTCATATAAAATCTTGTTCCTCCTTTTTCCTATGAAAAGGCATGGTGTATTGCCTAGTAAACATTAATATTTTGAGACTGAGTTAAAAAAAGAAAGAAAATTATTTTATTTTGGGCAGATACTGCTAAATTGTTATTACACATGAAATAGCAAGTACCAACAGTACAATGGCCAGGTGTTTTACACCAGAAGCCCGTTTAACTTCCAGCTGTTTTATTACGCTTTAATGATGCAAAAGCAACTGTAGAGAGATTTTATTTGACTGATTAAGCTGGGCTTACAATAGTTTTGTACTACTGAATAACCAACAATATGAGCATAAGCATCAGCCTCTTCTGCAGCTTTTCAGCACTATTTTCAGTCCAGGAGTGAAAATCACCACAGTCCCTTTGAGTCCTTAGGAAGCTTTCCTTCTCTGAAACCTGACCATGGGTCTGGTGTCTGATGCAAACAAGTACCCTGTTTCTCAGAGGAGTGTCTCAGTCCGCCACATACACTTCAGGCTTCCTGACTTTTGAGTCTGTCCATATTCACAGCCCTACACTGCGTAAGCTGATTCAGCTGAACCTACTGTGTTGCCATGGAGGAAGGCACCCCCTGAAATGAACAGGCAGTTTGCCTTTTTCAGCTGTTTTAACCAAACATATAGTATCTGCAAAGCAACACATAAGACAAATGAAGCAGGCTTCCTTTTTGTCACCCTAACACTGATAATGTCCTGCTGGCGGTCATCGCCCTCTTGGAGGGATATTGGCTCTTCACCTGGAAGAAGGTCATGCTCTCAACCTGAGCCAGAACGGATGTGGGAGAGCTCCCACAGAAGCATACAGCTGTGCAGGGCACAGGATGCAGGGAGTGCCAGAGCCTTTTACTGGTAATGGGTGACAGCCACAAGAACTGCTGTGTGCGTTGTGAACAGGTGAACGATCTGCTTGGCCTGGTGGCAAAGCTGTGAGAGGAGGTCAAGAGGTTGAGGTGCATTAGGGAAACTGAACAAGAAGTAGACTGGTGGAGCCAGGCTCTGCCCTCCTTGAAACAGAAACAGGAGCACCTATCGGAAAGCAGCCAGGGTCAAGGAGCCCCTGTATCCTGCCCCTGTCAGGCAGAAGGCAGAAGCCTAAATGAAAAGAGCGAATGGAGGCAAGTTCATGGTTAGGGTAGCAGACAAACTCCCACCTACCTCCCGCCTCCTCCCCCAGTGCCTCTGAAGAATAGATATGAGGTTCTGATTGAGGAAGGCCAGACAAGTGAGGATGTGGATGATGGGCAATCTACATCAAAGATGCCTCCACAGTCAGAAAAGCATACTGCCCGTATCACCACCACATCCACAAGGAGGAAAAGAAGGGTTATAGTTGTTGATGACTCCTTCCTGAGGGGAACGGAAGGCCCAATATGCCAGGTGGACCCTCCTCATAGGGAAATCTGCTGTCTTCCTGGGGCCCAGGTTAAGGATGTCACCAGGAAACTTCCTGCCTTGGTACAGTCCTCAGACTATTACCCGTTATTCATTTCCCATGTAGGAGGAGAAGCTGCAACTCGTAGTCCAAAAGCAATAAAAAGAAACTTCAGGGCGTTGGGAGGGCTGGTGAGGGAATCTGGGGCACACACTATTTTTCCTCACTCCTTCCAGTTGCAGGCAGTGACGCTGGAAGGAACAGACACATCCAGTCAATTAATGCATGGCTCCATGGCTGGTGTCACCACCACAATTTTGGGGTTTTTTGATAATGGGGTGGCCTACGCAGCACTGGGCTTGCTGGCATCAAATGGAAGACATCTTTCTCAAAGGGGGAAAGAGGCTCTTTGCCCAAGAGATTGTCAAAGCTTTAAACTAGATGTGAAGGGGGGAGGGAGATTATAATATCAGGCTTGTCTGTGTCAAGCTGTGGGATAACACATCAGGGTTGGAGGGAAGGGGTTTCCTGAGGCATGCTGGGGACACTGCATCACAGTCAAAGTCTTACGGAGATGAGCCAGGGGCTCCTGAGGTAGTTGAAGTCAACAGGAAAACACCCATGAAACACCCCAAGGGGTGTTCCTCTAAGAAGGCAGCACAGCCAACAGCACAGCTGAAGTGCCTCTATATGAACGCACGCAGCACGGGCAACAAACAGGAGGAGCTGGAAGCCACTGTGCTGCTGGAAAGTTACAATATAGTGGCCATTACTGAAACTTTTTGGGATGGATCCTGTGACTGGAGTGTGGCTATTCGTGACTACAAGCTCTTCAGAAGGGACAGGCAAGGAAGGAGGTGTGGAGGTGTGGAGACGTCCCTAAAGAATAGCCAAAAGGAAGTGGAAAGCTTATGGGTAGGAACTAAGAGACCAAGGCAACAAGGGGAACCTTGTGGTTGGTGTCTACTACAGGCTGCCTGATCAAGGGGAGCCTACCAATGAAGTGTTCTTACTGCAGCTACAGGAGGCATCACATCTGAAGGCACTCGTCTTGCTAGGGAATTTCAACCACCCTGACATCCGCTGGAAAAACAACACAAGACAATCCAGGAGGTTCCTGGAGTGCCTCAATGGTAACTTCCTAAGGCAGGAAATAGACAGCCCTACATAATACTGGACCTGATAGTCACCAATGCAAGTGAGCTCATCAGGGATATCAAGATTGGAGCAGCGATCATGCCCTGGTGGAGTTCACAGTCCTAAGGAATACATGTCAGACAAGGAGCATAGTCGGGACCCTGAATTTTAGGAAAGCAAACCTCCAGCTCTTCAAGCTTAGTCAAAAGGACCCCCTGGGAAGGGGGGGTCACCCTCAGGGACAAGGGGGCAGAACAGAGCTGGCAGATCTTTAAGGATGCTTTGCAGAGAGCACAAGAGCTCTTGATCCCCAGGTGTAAGAAATCGAGCAAGAAAAGGAAGAGACCAGCATGGCTGAGTTGGGACCTCCTGATCAAACTAAAAGGCAAGAAGGAACTGCACAGGCAGTTCAAGCAGGATCAAGTATCCTGGGAAGAGTATAGGGATGCTGCCAGGTTATGTAGGGATGAGATCAGGAAGGCCAAGGCAGGGCTAGAGCTGAACCTCACAAGGGATGCTAAGAATAACAAGAAGGGCTTCTACAGGTATGTCAAGCATAAAAGGAAGGGTACAGAAGGTGTACCCTCCATGATAAGCAGGAATGGCAAACCGGTAACAACAGACAAGGAGAAGGCTGAGGTTCTCAACAACTTTTTTGCTTCGGTCTTCACTGCCAACACCTCTCCTCACATCACCTGAGTTAAAGGACCAGGCAAAAACAGGGGCTATGAAAATGAAGAACCGCCCACTGTAGGAGAAGACCAGGTTCAAGACCTTCTAAGGGACCTGATGAAGTTAATCCATGGGTCCTGAGGGAGGTGGTGGGTGAAGTTGTTAAGCCGCTTTCCATCATATTTGAAAAGTCATGGCAGTCTGGTGAAGTTCCCACTGACTGGAAAAGGGGAAACATAAACCCCGTCTTCAAAAAGGGGAAAAAAGGAAGACCCGGGGAAACTACAGGCCAGTCAGTCTCCCCTCTGTGCCCAGCAAGATCATGGAGCAGATCCTCCTGGGATCTCAGCTAAGGCACATGGAAAATAAGGAGGTGATTGGTGACAGCCAACGTGGCTTCACCAAGGGCAAGTCATGCCTGATGACTTTATTGGCCTTCTATGATGGCACTACAGGATTGGTAGATAAGGGGAGAGCAACAGACATCATCTACCCGGACTTATGCAAAGCATTTGCACTGTCCCACATGACATCCTCGTCTCTAAATTGGAAAGGCATGGATTTGATGGATGGACCACTCGGTGGATCAGGAACTCACTGTATGGCTGCACTCAAAGGGTTGTGATTGACAACTCAATGTCCAAGTGGAAGCCAGTGACAAGTGGTGTTCCTCAGGGGTCAGTACTGGGACCAGTGCTGTTTAACA
>JAOXJM010000023.1:4957663-4969329 GCA_026413425.1 Tringa solitaria | reverse complement strand
AAGCCTATATATATCCTGATCTTGGGGATAATATTAAGGTTTTTCCTTAGAAAAGAAAATTAAAGCCCTTTATCAAATGTACTTTTCCTGTCTCATTTATGCACAAAATGAAAATAATAATGATTCTGCAAATATCTTGGAGGAACATTCAAGTTACATGAGAGATTTTACTTGTAGGATTTGAAATAAATCATGGTCTGGTTGTTGGGTTTTTTTTTTGGGGGGGAGAAAGATTAACTGTCTCTGTCAGGAGTTATAGCTTTAAGATAGAAAAATAACTGGAGAGATGAGGTTGAGGAGAAGTTTTTAAATATCTTGTGGTTGTATTAGTTGGTGTATTCAGTTAATTAATTGATTGTTTCTCTCTCCTTTCCCCAACCTTCTTGTTTTTCTTCTTTTTCCCTTTCCATGTCTGTCCTCCTATCGTCCCCACCCACCCTTATTTTTTTCTTCCTTCTTATGCTCCTCTCACTGGCATCCTCTTCTTTGCTCTGCCTGTATGATACAGAAGTGGGATGCCAATGAGAGGTGCTGCAGGAGCAGTCTTGCGGTGTGGGAGCTCTAAGAGCAGTGCTCCCACACCACGGGACCACGTGGTCACTGGTGGGATTGTCCCAGAAAATCCAGGACAATTGTAAGCTATACTGTGTGTTATGTAGGAATTGTGCTCCATTTCAGAAAAGGGCTAACTTTTGAACTGGGACCATTTTCTCTGGCAAAGAATTTATACAATAAGAAGTAAAACAAGCTTGTGTGAAGACTGTGTTACGAATATGAAAGGCAAAGATATATTTGCATTCCACAATCTACTAACCGCTAACATATATCCTGCATTGCAGCTTTCATTTAGTTTGATTTGCATGACTCTACATAACTGAAAACTCTTGTAATATACCTGGTGATGGAAAGCCATTTAAAGCAGGTTGAATGTGTAGAAAAAAAGCACCATCTGCATGTTTGTCTAGTTTTGTGTTTTCTTAACATACTGGCTTGTCTCACTTCCCCTGAGTTAGCTGTCTCAGAGCCTGTTCTCAATTGTGTTATTATGTGTTATTTGTAATCATATGTTCTGACAAAGATAAGAAGTTAAAGAAGGTTAAGAAGTTGGATTTTCTCTCTTAAAATATTATCCTTTTAATTGTTTCTTTACAACAGCATGGGCTGAATTATATAGGCTTTCAAAATAGCCCCCACAAGTGGCAAGTACAAGCCTTTTACCATAAACTGAATTATTAGACATGTGGTTACAAAATTTGTTCATGCACTTTTACATGCACACTTCTGTGGATGCAGTGTAAAAGCTTTGAATGTGAATCTGTGTTGTATTTATGTGCAGTTAGGAACTATTCAAATGTATCTGGAAAAACACATCTCTGGGATTGAGAAAATAACTTTGGGCTTATTTCAGCAGAAACCTACTGTTTGAGTAGCATCCTTTGGAATATTCACTTTTACTTTCTCAACAGCATTATGTCAAGTTAATCCATCCTAAACGTATTTGGCAGCATGTTGGTTTCATCACAGTTATCTCTAAGGTTTGAACACATTGTGACTGGTATATTTACAGTCCCTGCCAACATACTGAACTCAGAGACAATCTCACTTCTTCCACAGGTCAGCAAAAAAAGCAGCCCAAAACTCTTTCAATTGTATGACAGTGGGTGTGGAATTGAGAGATGCCAATACTGGCATCACAATGCACAACATATTACAAATATTTCTCTCTCTGAACTTGAGTGCGCTTTGCATGGAAGTTTTTTTGAGGGTTGTTGTGTAGGTTGTAGTCCAGGAAGGATAGAAAAAGCATTGTTTCTGATATGTTTTGTTATGAAGGGAAAGGATGCTATTTTATCTGCCATTATGTTTTACCTCCAGCCCGAATGTTCTCCATATACTATTGGTTGAATATTTTTACTTGTACAATGAGCACAGCCTCATAATATGTCAGAATTTATGTAAGGAATAGCAAAAAAATGGAAAAGGCTCTTCCTCTCTAACACAATCACAAAGCCTGAGAGAAGCTTAAGGAGAGACCTTCCAAAATATGCTAAAGTTGGGTTGGTTCTCATGCCTTGGTAGTATATGGAGAGAGTTCTCCTGAAGTCTCATTACCTGAGGTATTCAAAACTTTTTAGCTCAAACACAGAAATTCAGGTTTTGCGTAAGGCATGTTATAATGTGTTCCTTGAAGCAAGGGTGTTGAGGGTTCTTCCAGACATCCTTGTCTGTCCAGTGTATTATATGTGGCAGATCTCTATGTGATAGGGCCGGCCTATTCACAGTAGTTGTTTAATTTAACAGCTGTACAAGGTATTTAGAACAATGAACTTGTTAAAAAATACAGGCCTTCAGATTTCATTCAGCACTGATTGCCCATTTTATTAATCTGCTTTTCTGCTTGTTTCACATTTGGAGACTGAACTAGAATGACATGCGAATGCAATGACTAGCTTCTGTTACAAAACACAAAAATGCAATATGCTCTGCGATACCTTTTGGTTTTTTTTTTTTTTTAAAGAGTGCATCAGCATACATGTGAAATCATAAATATTGTAACTATGCTAAGGCTTTTTCAGTGCTACGCTTTAAAAAAATAACTTAGATTACAATTTACATTTCCTTCTAGTTTTGTTTGAGCTTTGCTTTGATCCACTGTATTAGAGAATAGGTTATTTTAATATTAAATACTATTCTTTTTTGTTGTCTGGTGTTATCTACAAAATGTGAAGGAAAAGTAACAGCAGGAGAAGTTGTATATAAAACTGCTATGTATGTCGGGAGGAGAATATCCAAGGGCTTAGAATTCACAAAATCTTTTAACAGCTTTCTCAAAGCTCTAATTTTGCAGCAGTTTTAGGGCACTTGGGAGTCCCTCTCCTGTCAACTAGTGGAAGTGTATTTTCAAAAGCTGCTTTGCATTTTTTCTGAAATTAACAGTATGTTTTTTTGAAATCTTGGATTTTTTGTCCTGTTGTCCAAACAAATCTACCAGTAGTGGATCATCTTGCCTCACTTTGAACTTTGGTTTCTCTTGTTGAGAGCAGTCCTGCTCATTTTTATTTTTGTGTGGCAACCAAGTATTTTCCCTCTCTAGTTAGCAGCCATCCAAATGCACACGTTAGTCTCCCTTTTGGACTCTCTTCAGCTTCTTCTCTATCTATTTCTGTTGAACCATCCCATCACCTTCTCAGTGTCAGGACATTTTTGTCCATCTGTCCCTGCTCCAAACCTCATTGTCACTTTCATACGACATTGTTGCTGAAGATCCGGTCCTGTTCCCATTGGTCTCAGAACAGAACACTTGTGTTCTTGCCAATTTATTACTGATGCAGAGAGAGTCTCTCATCAGCGAGCAATTATGCCATGTGCTCCAAAAACATGAGTTGCTTAGCCCTATCCCATAGAATTCAATCATAGCAATTTTTTGTCTGCTTTTTCTCTCCTTTATTTTCAGTCTAAATGGACCTAACTTTTTTGTTCCCCTTACTTTGGCCATGTTTTCTAAGATCACATCTCTTTTCTCCCTCAATGTCCCCCACTTTTCCAAAACATCATTCCCTCTTCCCCCGCAACCAGGTCTCTCAGTATGTTGGTCTATTATTCTCTGTCCTAGTGCTGCCTGTTCACTCCACCTGTGATTTAGGCTCCTCTTTCCACTCATCTTGGCTGTTTCAGATAGCTTAGGTGAGATAGCTTCTTGCTTAGGTGAGAGCAAATGAATTGTCACTTGCACCTTTTTACATTTCTGCCTGAAGACCCATGAAGACAGTGGGTGAAATTTTGTCAGTTTAAATCTGGAGTTGGCTCACTGATTTGTAACTGGGCATACTTGTGTAAGCCCCCCCCCATCAAGATAATCATTAGTAACTAAATTTTATTTGCTGTATTCACAGTATCTAAAGAACTCAAAGCCCGTTAATGTTTGATTGTGTCTTACTGTTCCTGGAAGTCATTCATCCCATAATGTAATATAAGCACATTTCTTTTACATTACTGGAAAGAAGACGTTAATGCTTGTATTATGTTTTAACTTGCTTTCCTTTGGAGGCAGGGAATTGTCAAGTAAGTACTAACAACACAGCACAGAAAAAGCACAGATTACTGTGAATGTACAATGCAGATTGCATAGGTCAAAAAGGGTAAATATATGTAATTTGGTACCGTGGAAATTTCTTGTTGTGACACTGCCATCCTATGTATCAAAATAAATTAGGTGTTAAAAATGAAAGTGAATTTGATTTTGCTTTGCATTTGTTTTATGAAGATGATAATAAGGCAATGAATGCATACGTGTGTGAATATATACATACATATATGAATGCACACAACATTTGTGTTTGTGTGTACTGTGACTAGATATATATAAAAGTATATGTGTGTATGTTTCCAAATTAAATCTCATGCTTACAATCTAGTGATTATCAATCATGTCATAGTCGCATGGAGGACAAGTTCTCTTGCTTTCATAAAAAATTTTGGCTTGCTCTTGCTGTAAAATTTAACTAGTATTCCTAAGTAAAGAAATGTAAAAATTATCCATTTTAAAATTACACTAAAACAGAAAAAAGAGCAGGAAACATACAAGAAAACGACCTCTTATTTCCATAAATGCTGATTCAAAGATCCTAGCAAATCTGGGCTTAAATGGCTTTTACTGTTCTAGCGTCACATAAAGATTTTATTTTGCAAGAGAATTAAGTTTTGTAATAATTTCCTCCACACCCTTCTCTACTGGTGACTGTGCTGCTATTCAGTCCAATTACTGCTGCTGGTTATGTAACGTGACTTGATTGACCACTTTCAGAGAAAATAAAGGTACTTGTTTCCCTGTGAACAAAAAAGTACAAGCTGTCCCCATAAGTAAGTTGGCCTACCAATGAACAATTACGAGGCTAAATTGCAGGCTAAACTAGGATAGAAAACAAGCATCCATTGTATGAAATTCTCAACAGTGCTTATGAGACTGTTAAGTTTCTACCAGTTTCCATCCCTGTCAGGCACCTGAAAATAAACAAATGTGGAAATCACATTCTCCCTCAGTATAATGTGTGCAGGAAGCATGGATGTAGCTTCCTTTTTTCCCTCTGTCCTGTAGGATCTTTAGTTCCGAGTATACCCAGGGATGCCAGGGTATGATGTTTCCAAATTTGTAGACTGGTGCACTCTTTAATTTCTGTTTTAGTTCTTGCTGGCATGCTTGAATAGCATGTTTTGTGCCACAAAGGAATGACTGATCAACTCTAAAAATGCTTGTGCATGAGTAAAGTGGTCAGAAGTACACCTAAACTGTATTAAGTTTCTTACTTGGCTTTGTTTGCTGCTTACAAGGGGATCAAGGTAACTCTTTCACTCTTTTAATGTCACAATGTACTTTGCTAGTACTTAGTGAGTTTGCTTGTTTGCTTAAGAAGGGGGTTAGTTTGTTTATTTCCAGCTTTGTTCTGTGTTTTTTAGAGCTCAGATTTTCATGCTACTTACTCCTGCAATAAGTATTCTAGCTCTGTAGCAGTAAGTGTTGTGGCTGTGCATTTTGACAGTTGTTCATTTAATACTTTCCATCAAAAAATACAATTCCAGAAAAAGCAGCTCCCTCATTCTTCTGTAATTATTTTTTTGAAAAATGAGAATTAGTGCTAATTACAGTATAAGGACAAGCGCAATCTAATTTTCACAGTCTATAATGTATATCAAGTTTGTACCTTTTTGGAATCTTAAACTGTGGAAATGCTTTCTAAATTGGGGTGTTTATTAAATAAATTGAGGCCAGCCATTTTGGTTATTTACTTGCAGAACCCCACTGTTGTTTAGTATCTCCAGAATCTGCAATTGGAATTTAAAGGCATGTAGTGGGGTGGTTTTTGTATTACTAACAGTAGCCATCAAGTGATGTTTTGGAGCATGCACTTAACCATAATATCTGTTTTTCTGCCATCACCACTTCTACCTCAACCTTCTAGCAAGACCTATTTTCGAAGTAAAAGATGATCAAACATGGTGAAGAATTAACCCTCATTAATTTCTATTCACAGAAAGGGAGAATCATTATGCTTAAATTAACACAAAGGTCATCTAAAGTGGAGCCTGTGCAGCAAGCATTTGATTTTGGTCATGAGCTTCTACAGGCTGAGCTCCCTCTACTCCTTTTAGATTTGTGCCTCTGTTGTGTTTTTTTTTTCTCAGAAGGATCAATAGTAGCTGTAAAGGTTATCTGTCTTTAAAGACCATTTGCACAAATCAAATTTTGTTTCTGTCTGTGTTCTACATTTTTTTAGCTAGTTTTAACAAGGTAGTTATAAAAAAATGTTTTGCTAGCCTTAGTTTTGCTTAGCCTTTAAATTCACACAGATGAAAGACTTACACATTTCAAAATGCAATCAGTCTTTCTCTAATATGATTTTGAGAATATTTTAACAAAATCTTGTCAACTTTATTGATGGAGTTTCTCAGAAGCAGCAAGGTTGGGGAAAGGTCAGCTGTAGAAAATCTATTAGATCATTTCTGAAAGCAACAATTTACTGTCATTTAGTATTCAAGGATTTTCCCATGGATTTAAATCATTATGATGTAAAAAAAATAAAATTGCTGTATGATGGTCTGTTCTATCACTCATTCACAAAAATCCACATCAATATTATTTCTGCTCGTTCCATCAAAATGCATATGATTTTAGTCAATTTATTGTACAATTCTAAAAAAAGCTAGGCATAAGCTCATATAGTTGCAATTGGCCATTTCCTGTTCACATACAAGGTATATGCTGTGGTTTTGGATGTTTTATTTTGCTTTCCAACATATTGATTGTCTTCTTTTTAAATGTTTGTTTTAGGCCACCAGTTAGCAGAGCTGCTCCTCAACCTGAAAAACTGCAAAAGAACAATATCAACAAAAAAAAGAAACTGGTTGAGGTAAGGCTTAATACTTTTGCATTTGCTTTAGAAGTACTAAGTGCTGGGTGAATTTCATCTTTATTTCAAAAGCAGCTAAAGTCATGTACAGGGAGAAGGAAAGAGAAATTTCTCGAAAGAGCTTTCAGCTCTGGAAGCGAACAGCGGAAGATGTGATAGACAGGAGCCTCTGTGAGAAGAAAGCTCAGATTCAGGGTGTTAAAGCTTACCTGTAATGTCAGATCTCTCCAAATCCCAAATTTGTCTCTTAATTTGAAGGGCAGGTAGAGCCAAAGTGTGTGCGCATCCATAGCACAGAACCCCCACTCACTACATAACCCCAAGGGAAATAAAGTCAGAAACTGCACTTTCACAGATGAAAAGTCATGTGTGTGAATTTGAATGATGAAATTTGATCATTTACTTTGAAAAGATACCTTTCCCCCCAAACTTTACAGCTTCCCAAACAACTTTTTTGAATTTCCACATAATATGCTGAACAAGGAATATTCTCTGATCTTCGTGGACAATTTGCAACAATTGCTTGGTCTGTCAATTCAAATTGTTGCAAGTAAATTGTAATTGCGTTTGGGACAGATTAAGTCTGTCTTCTTGGCTAAAAGCAACTTTAACAACAATCCATTAACCATCACTGTTTTTCTGGAGGAAATTTCCTTGGCAGTTGTAATTTTATTGTAAAAAAGTTGAAATTACACCTCTGATTAATGTATTAATTGTAGAGTTACTTTATAGCCTGCCTTTGCTTCTTATAAGGACTTTAAGGTCAGAATTTGGTTGGTTAAGATTTGGCAGTTTATGAGAATGATTTTTGAAGACTCTTGAAGTAAAGATATTTGCAAATACCTGATACACTATATAGCTATTAAACTGTGATGGGAAGATTAATAAAATTGGAACTTTTTTGTAAATTGTATATATTTTGAATGGAAGTTTACAGAAACAACACATTTATAGTCTGCTGCATTATTACAGAAATAATAATATAAGTACAGTGTCTGAGTTGACTGATAAAACATTGTAGTCTGTGAGAATGTCATGCCTCAATAAAGTAGCAGAACGGGGATAACTGATTAATTATGGTTTAATTATTCTATTGCTTTTACAAGATATTTGTAGCTTATGTAATTATTTAGAATAGTGCTTATGTGATCCAAACTCTGTAATCTCTTTGTTTCTTCTTTCATTTCACTCTTATTCTTTCTTTTCATTTTACTTGACCAGGAGCTGGCTTTAGACCATGTTTTTGGATACAGAGGATTTGATTGTCGCAACAACCTTCATTATCTAAATGATGGAGCTGATATTATTTTCCACACAGCTGCAGCAGGCATAGTTCAAAATCTTTCTACTGGTAATTCAACTTCAAACAATACTTTGAGATAAAAATTGCTGTGCAAGTAAAAAATTTCTGATTGAAAGTCTCACATTTTTAACATTCCTGTATCTTTCTCACATTTTGCATCTTGAAAAACAATACAAAAAAATTTAGATGACTATTATATGAGATTGATGATTTCTGCTGTTCAGGTCAACCTGTAGAGCCATCCTGTTCCTTTTGGCAGGTAGGAGATTCTGCTAGGAAGTGTAATAAATACCTCGTCTATTTCTGCAGTTATTCCTTGATAAAATCCCTGCTGAGGACACAGGAATGGCTTTATCAGAGAAGAGAGCTTTGCTTATGAAATGACTAGTACCCCCCAAAGTGCTAGGAGCAGTAGTATCTGCTGTTTCATTTTGAGTTGTTTTAGCAAAGTCATACTCTAGAGAAGGGTATGTTTTGATGCAATACGCTGCAAGATGCTCTTTGGAAGCAGTAGAAATATTCCCTCTCTTTTGGGTAATGAAGAGGAGGAAAACCACCAGAAATATGTCTGTCCCCAAGCTGTAGAACCAGCATCTCCATGTCCTTCATGTATCTCAAGAAACCAACCAACCAACAACAACAGCAACAAAAAACAAAACAAAACAGAAAAAACAACCAGAAAGAATAGGAATTTTGGCTTTATTTTATTCCTTCTTGGTGCGACAGTGAACCAGTGCACTCGACCACTCGGCAGCTCTGCTGCCAGGGACGGGTGGAGGCAGACAAGCTGTCACCTTTGGTGACCTTTGGGTACTCCAGTCCTAGCATGGCCTCTGTCCCATGGAGCTGGGAAGCACAGTCCTATCTGTTCTTTTTGGGCCCTTCCCCTTGGGAGCATATTGCAAAGCAAAAACTTCACAGGGCTTGGGTAACAGACTGTGCTTCCCACTGACTGATTCAATTTATCAGGAAAACTGGGGCCTGTATTTGCTAGTTTTGCTTTTTCATGCAGTTGTGGGAGGCTACAGGATGAATCTTGGGCTGATTCCTGGTTCCCTGGACATAGCCAGTTTACCAAATATTGCTTTTATATATACATGTTAATGGTTATGTTCACAGTGCAGTTGTTACTGGTGCCTGGGAATGAGTGGAGCAGCTGTTGACACAGTTAATTGCCCTGCCCCCATCCTGTTCCTGGAGAGTACAGCCTGAATGGAGCAACAGGCTGCTGGAGTAGTCTGGGCTTCAGTGGTGGTTTTTTCTTCAATACTGCTGTGAATAAAAACATGTTTGAATTTTATTAGGTAGTCAGAGTTTCTACCTGGAGCATACTGATGACATTCTCTGCCTAACTGTGAATCAGCACCCAAAGTATAAAAACATTGTGGCTACCAGCCAGATCGGTAGGTGACTCTCCATATAACAAAGTTTAACTCAAAAATTTTCAGGGACACTGATTTATTTTGGGCTTTTCTGTGTACAAATTTTATCAGGACATGCTAGTGTTATTGGCCTCAAACTTTTTCTTTGATTTTAAAGAGGTAATCAATCTTCCAGATTTTCTTATTATTTCAGTTTCATCTCTGACTGAATTCTAGATTTAATTGTAGTACAGTCATATACTTTAATCACTTTAATCTGTAATCATAAGATTTATAGAATTCCCTCTTCCCTTCCTGTACTCAATGCACTGTTTAACAGTAAAATGCTTATCAGTGAAAATACAATAATGAAAGTTTCCTATGCAGAAGTACAAAAGCTATATGGAAAAGGAAAGAAATAGTGAAATCTCAACAGAAGTTATGACACATGTAAGGGGCCAGTTGTGAAATGATGTATACTTATGTGTTTATTATTTATATGGAGAGTCCTGTTAGATTCCCTAGTACCTTTTGCAGGGTAAACATTGTATTTGCAGGGTAGTTTGTCCCAAGCCTTGAGAAGGATCTGTTGCCTTTCATTTAAAAAAGCTTAATAGTGGAATAATTAACTTCATGAAAAAGAATGGTGTTATTCTAATTCATATCATTCTAGAAGGAGACTCAAGTCCATAACTTCTGTAATAAGTAACTTAACAGGGGACAGAAAAATGGTAGTACATGAACACCTTGACAAACTGTCTTTGCCACATTTCAATGTGCCACATTTCAAGTGCTGTCATTTCAATCTGAATGTTGAGTAAACAAAAATCTGTACATATTGTCAGAGCTCCACTTCTGATTTCTATGATATGGAAAAGGTGACTGTTAAAGGCCTTTTTTCTAGTTTGTGAATAACAGCCCATGAAATCAGTGTTTCTGATTTTTGTTGATTTTCTGTATACGTACAGATTGATTTAACTTTTGAATTTAATACTGTTTAAAAACTGCATGTCTTTAGCATTTCTTTTAAATACCATTTTTAAAATTCAAAAGTACTAAATATCGTTGTGAGATTTGTGTATAAAAAGCAATATACCCCAAAAAGTTCAATGATATTCCTGCTTATTTATTTTGTTGATTTAATCCATATCCATTTTCAAATTTTTAATTTTTTTTTCCTTCTGGTGCTGATGCTGGCACTTCAGCATTAGTAACATGATTTATTTCACCTGTTGTTTTCCCTTGGTGCTTCCTCATTTGCCATTGCTCTCACAATGCAGGTGATATGACAGAATTTCCAGGTAAGGCTGATTCGTTTGTGAATTTTAGTCAGCAGAGTTATGTAAAAGTTTCATGTAACCTCATTGTATCTGTGTGAATCGCGGATACAAGTGAAACATCTACAGACAATTTCTTTTGCATGAGGTTCTTCATAAATGTTATCGTGTTCTTTTAGAATTTGTCTTGCTTCATGAAATACAATGATTCCCCCCCATGTTTTGCAAGCTATTATGATTTTTTTGAGTGGTGTTAATCTTCAAACAAAACAAAACCCCACAATTTATAAGTGTCTGTTTGGGTTAAATGTTCTTGAAAAATGCCTATTTTGCACTGAAGCTTTCCAGATGCTAAATTCATTCTATTCTTAATACATCTTTTTGCACATAGGTACAACTCCTACAATTCATATATGGGATGCTATGAGTAAGCAAACAGTTTCCATGCTGCGTTGCTTCCATTCCAAAGGGGTCAACTATGTTAACTTCAGTGCAACTGGCAAACTTTTGGTTTCAGTGGGAATTGATCCAGAACATACTATCACAGTGTGGCGATGGCAAGAAGGTAACTCAGGAAAAATCGTGTTCCTTCAGCATAACAGACCTGTGTAACAATTTGCTTTTCAAGTTTTTGGAATGGCTTTGTGTTCTTACTCTGAGTATCAGGGCTCCCTTAAGTCACAAAATCACAAAAAAGGAGATAGCAAAGTGCTAGAAAATATAATTAAGAAAATAAATTTTAAACTTTTATTATAAATAGAAGTAAATTACAGAAAGAATGTCATTTAATGTAAAATTCCATTGAATTAAGGAAAGTATT
>JAOXJM010000023.1:4926871-4954249 GCA_026413425.1 Tringa solitaria | reverse complement strand
TTGGATTCGATGATCTCAGAGGTCCCTTCCAACCACGGAGATTCTGTGATTCTGTGAGAAAATTTGGTTTTTACAAATTAGGCATGGTAGTGTTTAAAGCATGAAGTGTGATAACATTTAAATTTTTATTTTTTACTTTCTATTGCACAATAGTAGGGTGTCTTTAAATATAGTGGAAGGTGATTCAATGTATGTTTTATTATTTAATCAAGAAAATACTCATGGGATTTACATATGGGATTTGTTGTAGCCTATGCAGAAGGAGACACCTGGGTAACACAACACACTTCTTTTCAGCACTAAAGAAGGGGGAGCTGTAAAGCTATGGGATCAAGAGATGAAACGGTGTCGAGCATTTCAGCTTGAGACAGGCCAGCTCATTGAGTGCGTGCGCTCCGTCTGCAGGGGAAAAGTAAGTGAGTTCACACGGCCGATGTTACGCTTTGGCATGCATCACTGCTTCTTGTTCTTGGTGTAGGTTGGATGTGAGACACATGAGAGAAGACTTCTGTAAAGTTATGGGAAGAGGCTTTGTCTGCCTCCCTAGTGACAATTCCTTACTTGTCTTCCTAAGCTCCGTGAAGGGCATTAAACTGCGTGAGGATTGCATTTCTGATGCTTGGTGCCAGCATTTCTTGTAGTCAGCGAGGAGAGGAAAAGGCCTTTGAAGGCCTCTAAAGGGCAGTGCTAAGTGTAGGAAAATATTTCACCAGGTTAGGACCTTTTCTCCCACCTTTCTTTTTGAATGACAAAAGGAACTTAGGTACTTACTTTATAAGGTTTGCTGCCACTGAATTGTAGGCACAGTGTAGGTGCTTCAGTCAGGCAGAATGATCCTGGCTTTTTTTTTTTTTTTAAAGCCACAAATAAAACAAGTTGCAACTGAGAATTACTGATTGACTTTAAGTTTTGGTAAAGTGGAAAACAATAGAAATAACTGAGTAATTTGAGATGCTAAAATCATTCTTGCACATGTTTAAATTGTACTTGTAAATGTTCTGAAAGGCGTGTGGGATGGTGCAGGAGTGTTACTTCGTATGATGGGATATAAACCTAACACTTCATGAAATGGTCTCTACTTAACTTCGTATATCAAGTCTCAGGAATTTGACATGCTCTTTGAGAACAACACTACTGAGGAACATTGGTTTATATTTCTAATCAAGTAGCCATTAACCAATTCCAAACTGTATCTATTTATGCTTTTCCAAGTATGTGCCAAGAAAGGTCTTGCAGTTTAGACAATGACAGTATAGCTACAGTAGATGCAAGGTGCTCTTAAATAGTCTAACTAAGCCTAAATCCCTGTTTTGGTTTTTTTTTTTATTATTTGCCCAAATATTATATTTAGTTACTTCAGAGGTATGAGAACCATGCTTTGTCAACTTGTATGTAAACACTTTTTGATCTGAATAAAAATCCTTAATGGCAAGATAGAAATCTGCCATGGTCACTCAACGGTAATGCCAGAACATGGCACGAGATCTCAAAATGTTAAAGTGTCATTGTTTTACTCTCCTATTTTTAAGAAGCTGCATGAACAAGCAGTATAAATCGGGATGAGTAATTACAGATATTTCTGCAATACATCAGTACGTTAATGCTGTGGACATATTTTGTCTGTTACACTGACAAGCTCTCTCTCATTATTTTTTTTGGCTACAATCAGGGGAAAATTTTAGTGGGAACAAAAGATGGAGAAATCCTTGAAGTAGGAGAAAAAAATGCTGCTTCAAACTTATTGATTGACTGTCACATGGAAGGGGAAATCTGGGGCTTAGCAACTCACCCCTCAAAAGACATATTTATTTCTGCAAGTAATGATGGAACAGCAAGAATCTGGGACCTGTCTGACAAAGTGAGTAACACTAAATTGATCATTTTATACAGCCACGCATTTTTCCAACTATACAATGTGTCACCTACGTACACATCTTTGAGCAGCCACCTGCAGACAGCAATGTTTCTCTTCTGGTATGGTATGGTTCTTTTTTTTCCTGTTATGTGGTGATGTGAAAAGGGAAGCCCTTCATGAGTTACTGTGCTGCTCTTTCCAAAAGCAAGCAATTTGCAGAAAAATGCAGTTATTTTAAAGGACTTGTGCTGATGGACTGCCTTTTGTTGTGCATTGCTTATTTTGATTTAAATCTACATGCTGCCATGGATTAAGGAAGCATTTTAATTCCATGTTGACAGACTGGATGACACAGATTGTCCTGTCACTAATATGCAGACCGACAATAAGCCTGCATTACTGGCAAGCATGGCTCCCTCCTTTTTTAGAGCCTTTCTTTAAATCTATTATGTTGTGTATGTATAGTTTGGGATTTTTTTCCAAGTCAAATTGCATAACAACTATCTTCAAAAATAACAAAAAAGTAAAACATTTTAAAGAGTAGCAAAAAGGTTTCTACCTTTTCAAAGGTAATTACCAGAGCTATCAGGGATAATTTTAAATATGGGAAATGAATATATTATCAATATGATCATGTAAGTGAAAATGCAAGAGCATTCTAGTCATGTTTTCACACGGCAAATCAAATGGAAAAAAATCCTGCACTGATCAGAAGTTGCTGAAGCTATCAAAATCACCTTCCAACCAAAATAATAAATTGATTTTTCAGCCTTTTCTGCTAAACAGTATTCTTTCTGGTGTAAAACTTGAAGTCACCCTGCAATGAGACAGAGGCAAACATGAAATTCCCATTTGTATTACATTTATATTTTGAAGTCTGTTTTGCAACATATGCCTTGTGGGATGTGATTTTTTTTTTATGTGAAATTTCAGATTTGTATTTAGAAGAAACTATAGACAATTTGTTTTTAATAAGTGACTTTTATACTTCGTGTTTGGAAGCATTCCACTTGCTTAAGTAGTTTTCTCCAGTGGAGGTATGAGCCTGTTCATTTTGTTAATACAGAAACTGCTGAACAAAGTGAATCTAGGTCATCCAGCAAGATGTGCTGCATATAGTCCCGATGGCGAAATGGTTGCAATTGGTATGAAGAATGGAGAATTTGTAATTTTACTTGTAAACAGCCTTAAGGTTTGGGGTAAGAAGCGAGACAGGAAGTCTGCAATTCAGGATATCAGGTATGTCAGAAATTTCAGCTGATGTTCTCTAAATACTAAGCCCTTACTCAAGAAAAACTCCATCAAGCTCCAGGTTGATTTCCAGATTTTTTGTAATGCCTGTATTTGTTGAAACATGCATGAAATCATGACATGCATTTACTGGCTGACTGGTGGCTTTACATACACCTAAAGGTTATATTTATATATACCTAAAGCATATATTTCTTAGGTACCACACACTTTTTTTTTTCCCCTGTGATTAATTCAGTTATATCCACTTGAATACAGATAGTAATTTGTACATTCTGGAGCTGTGATTATGGGAATTAATATTACAGTACATTTTAAAATTGCAATTCCTGTTGCTTTCTCACAGAGGATTAGCATTATGCTGTATTAGCAAATGCAGCTGTGCATTTTATATAAGTGCAATATTAACATCAGTTAACTGCATACAATATCCTCAACCTTCCTCATCTATTAAGCATGAAGTTTTGGTTTGGATTCAGTCTTGCTATTGATAAAAGGTTTTTCTTGTTTTCCAGTAAAAGAAATTTGTTCTCAAGTGTTAACATGAGAAGCAGAAGAATATCTGGCACAGAAACAGTAAATTATATCTCCATTCCGTGTTTTATTGTCTAGGATCAGCCCAGATAACAGGTTTTTGGCAGTGGGTTCACAAGAACATACTGTAGATTTTTATGATCTCACTCAAGGTACAACCCTAAACCGTATAGGCTACTGCAAAGACATTGCAAGTTTTGTCATACAGATGGATTTTTCTGCAGACAGCAGGTACATTCAGGTATGTCTCAGGTAGACCCATGTTTGTTTGTGTTTATTGTGACTTAACCTGTTACCAGACATAAGAACAAGATGGAGGTTAAATAGGGTGAAGGAGGTTTTCCAAAGTTATTCTGAATTTCAAGGTGCCCTTAAAGGGGTAGGTAGAGAGAGAGGTAGGCCAGAGAACTCAGATTGCCTTTAGGATGTTGACAGAGCTCTATTTAAAGTTCTCTTTCTAAATACTCAGGTCTTCCCCCTGGGTTCTGACCATAGCAACGTAGTTCAGTTCCTTTACAAGATTAGTAGTCTGCTAAAGCGAACAGGTACGACACTGAGAAAGAAATGGTGGATTATAACAATATAGAAGCAGTTTTCCTCCCTTTCCCTAAGATGAGATGCATATAATATCTGAATTAATATGTGAAGTTTCCTTCTGAAATTTTTCTGATTTAGTACAATTGGGTTGAGATAAACCATAGAGATACAAGTAAAAGGAAATCTGTCAGCTATGCAGTATGCATATGAATGCCGCAATTATCATCCTGTAATGTTGTTATTACTTCATATTGTATATAATGAATTCTAGCTAATTTGAAAAAAAAAGAGAGAGAAATTTTATCCTGGATGTTTATTTCCTGATAAAACCTGTTGAGACTATTACTGCTGGAAATCTTATAAATAAGGAAGATGATATATTTATGGCAAAGTTACTTGCTTTTTCCTTTTGTACTTTCAGGTATCAACAGGTGCCTATAAGCGTCAAGTTCATGAGGTACCACTAGGAAAGCAAATAGCAGATCCTGCATTAATAGAAAAGATCACATGGGCCACGTGGACAAGGTAAAAAACTAAAGATCTGTGTGATCAGACAGGTCTAAGATCAGATCACAAGATCACATTGTGTATGATCAAGTGCTTCAAATGTCCCCAGGGCTTGGCAAACCGCAGAAGAGAGCACACAAACACTCCCCTTCCTGAAAGCTCCATCTTACACACTTACTTTTTTTTTACAAATGTTTGTGGCTGGTCAGTGTCTAGTAATTATTACTCTAGGGAGCTGTTTGTTCTCTCTCTATATATATAACCACACAGTGGCTGGTTGCCATTTGTCCCAGGCTTCCCAACATTGAAGTCCCTTGCATGGCTCTGTGCCACTTAAAGCTTCATCTTTACTGGCATGCTGGCAGCAAACACAAGCAGCGTAGAGGCATGGAAATATGAGCTGATTATTTTAAGGAAGGAGTTGAGGGTATAATTAAAATATATTTACTGACATGGATTCATATAGGAGCCTCCCAACACAAGTACAAAATCACGGCTGTAAAAACTGTAACAGGCCAAAAGCAGTAAACAGTGGGTGATAGTACAGGCAGGCTCTGGCGAAGGTACGCGAGAGTCCTCCTCTTACCACTCTACTGTCAAGCACGCATAAAAATCTGCCCTAAATTACTCATTTCTAAGGACTTGACAGATTGTGGGAGTGGGGCAGACACATCTGAGAGTTAATAGAAATGATTATAAAGGAACTTAAACTAAGGGAGGAACAGCTATTTTAAGAAATACTCTTCATCCAAACAAGCATTCCCTCATTCAAGAATTTATGGCTAAGAGAAGAGACCACTGCTGTAAAAAAATCACTGTATGTACATGTCCATAAGGCAAGGAAGAGACCGTAGCTGCACAAGCTACTTGTATAAAATGATGCCAGTGGTTTCATAGGAGATAAAACTTCAGCATTTATTGATAGAGATGATAGTTTAAGAGTCACACACACACAAAAGTATGTTCCTGTGATGCTTTCTTTATGAGATCACATTCAGCTCAATGATTTGGAGGGAAGAGACTTGTTTTTAAAGGTGGATGGTTTTTGTCAGGCTGTGTTGCCTCACCATGCTCTGGAAGAGAGCAGTGGCAAGTAAGTCGTATGGTCTAATGGTCTTTGTTTTTTAACTTGGTTTTGGAACAGCATTCTTGGAGATGAAGTCATTGGAATTTGGCCGCGAAATGCAGAAAAGGCAGATGTCAACTGTGCATGTGTGACCCATGCTGGCCTAAATATAGTCACAGGAGATGACTTTGGTCTGGTGAAACTGTTTGATTTCCCATGCACAGAAAAATTTGTAAGTGGATATTTTATTTTCATCTAAACGGCTTGCTTTTCCCCATGTTCAAACTCCTTAGCATCTGATTTTAAGGCATCCAAACGGCACAGACCAACAGGTCATCTCCAGGCTGCTCCTGGCCAGCGCTGGCTGCAGGAGCATGGGAGTTAGTTGGGTGGCAGAACGGTTGTCCCCAGGAGAGCAGCTCACAGGTGACAGGGTAGCCCTCCTGCAGCCACAGGGGAGGACACAATGCACAGAATCAGGTGCTGAGCTGGGATTACTGTGGGCTTGAAGAAACCAGTACTGCTGGGGGTGTGATTTTGGCAACACTTGCAAGGCAAATTTGTCACCCTATAATGCTCCACTACGGTTCTTATTCCTGAATTTTTCCTTTTCCAATAGACCAAACACAAGCGGTATTTTGGGCACTCCGCGCATGTCACCAACATACGCTTTTCTCATGATGACAAGTATGTTGTAAGTACAGGAGGAGATGACTGCAGGTAATTGCTTTTTTTTTGATGATCAAAAGCTTTGTACCCTTCTCTGCCAAACCCACAGCCACGTATTTCACAGCTTTCTCAGCCCAGGCTGCATTCATTGGAGCCTGCCGATATGTGATTGAGAGTTTTGTTTTTCTTACTTTGTGCCGACTGGCACCACTCGTGAGGTCATGTCCAGTGGGTAAAGCATCGTGCAGTTGGGTTCTTGTGTCAGCATCTGCTTGTAGCTCCTCAGCTTGCCTTCCTCCCTGGGAGAGAGCAGACCTGATCTGCCACTGCACGGGCCAGCATTGACCTCCAAGGCTGTGGGCACCAAGAAGCAGCTGGAGGAGCCCCAGCTGCTGCCACAGGAATCACTTGTATGTCTGAAGAACATTTAGAGCAAAGACAGCTGGTGAGGGTGTCAGTCACACAAAAATAACTGAATAGCTTCAGCCCAGCAAAGGGGAGGACAGGAATTCTGGCTGGACAGGACAGACAGATTTAGAAAGACATCTGAAATAACAGGAGGCTTCTCAAAAGGTGCCTTAGGTTTGTCTTGGGGTGGTTTTGTGGCTTTTTTTTTCCCCCTAAAAAAAAAAAAAAAACCCACCACCAAAAAATGTCCATGTCCCCCCCCCCCCAACTACAAAGCAGGGCAGCTGACACATGTGCACACACCTACCACTCCTGCCAGGTCACTCCCCAAGGCTATTCAAGCTTTTGGTACTTCTGTCCTCTGCTCCCAGAGGATACTATTGTCAAGTAAAACAGGGATGAAAAAGGTGAGGAACAAAGTCTAAATGTGGTTAAAAACAAACTGTAAGAGACGTTTTAAACAAGCAACAAAAAAAGTAAAACTAGAAGAACTGAAAAGCAACAAGGTAGGAAACAAAGGGACACAAATTCTCACTGAAAAGCAACAAGGTAGGAAACAAAGGGACACAAAGTATCAGGAAGCTCTAGTCAAGAAGGGGGCATTTATAACTGCTTACTCAGCAGGAAGAATACAGGCCAGAAAGTGGAAGACATGAGTCACTGAATGAGACTGCACATCTCTTCCAGAAGCAGAAAACTAAATACTGATGTACAGTTCATGATACTCGGCTCCCCTCAGTGCTGGCAGCATTGATACTGGTGTTACCTTCTGTTTGACCAACAACTGCAGTCAATTTAACTGTCCTCCCGTTGCATGAGATAAACTGTCCTTCAAATTTATCCCCCCCCCCCCAGGAATGATGTTTTCATTTTCCAATTTGGCCAAAAAAGGAGGAGGGGGGAAGGCAGTGTTTTTCTTGGGGTTGCACAGCGGAGCAAGAAGCTCTGTCAGAGCAAAAAGCAGCTGCATGTATCTCCATTCTCAAACTGCAGGCTAGAGTTACAGAAACTTGGAAAAGCTTATCAGCTGCCTTACTTTTGACAATATAGTTATGACGAGGATGTCTTGATTTAAAGTGTAACTATAGACAGCACAGTAAGAGCATTCCCAACCTTTAGGCCTTCCACATGACACACACAAGTTACAATGGTTTAGCTCTGACAGAAGGAAGGACATTTGGGTGCTCCGGGGTTAATGTCTCTTTACCTGGTATCTTGCTGGTAAATCTAGTTTTATAGCCATGTATGTATTTAAGGGAGCCTGTCTCCCTTGATGACAACCCACAGCATATCATACTAAGTTACTCAGTAAAATAACTGTCCTCTCAATTAATTTCTTTGTAGTGTATTTGTGTGGCGATGCCTCTAAGACTCTCTTGCTGCTGTGACTGCTCTAGCTGAGCCTCTACCCCTTCAGCTGCTGGAATTTCCATACAATGCTGCATGGATTACACATTTTCAGATTACTCGTACGAATTTACTGAACATGAATGTGATCTTGCATTTGAAAGACAAATACACTCGAGAAGGAAGCTGAAGTTTGAAAGGGAATAGTTTCGTAACCTGGATAGGCCAAAGTGATGAACAGTTCACTCACAAAGCTGCTTTTGCTTAATACTGTGTTATTCAAACCATGTCTGAAAAGGGAGAACACTTAGAAAATGCTGGGCCCTTTAATTTGCATAATCTCAAAATTTATGGCTTGAGCATTTGTTCAAGAAAGTTGGTGGTTTTTAACTACACCATCTTAAAACTCAAATTTGGTGAACTGAGTACAACAGCAAGCTTTTAACGAGCATGCTGGGGTTCACACTTCAGCTTTCAGTAATCAAAGGAGCAAACTATCATTTTTTAAGTCCGTTTTATTTTGAAATATATATATTTGGCAAATTTTTCTATCCATGAAGTGCCTTTGAATAATTTTCCAGTAGTATGGGCTACAGTCTTGCCTCCCACCAATTGCTTTCAACATATGGTGCTATAACTTTCACTCAGAGGAGGGCTAACCATTAACACCTTTTCCAGATGTGTACTTAACATTATTCCTGTTTTCTACTTTGTTTTTAATATCTTCACAACTGAATTCCAAAATATTTCCACAACCAAGAAGTTATGTGCTGTGACAAGGATGAATCTCTGATGTCATTCCCAATTGGTTCATGATGGTAGCTTGACTGCAGCCAGAATTCGAAGTTTACCTCAAATGGTAACCAGAGGGAGAGAGAATATGGAGGGATAAAGAAATTTAAAACAATTAGTGAAGAAGCTGTTTCCCAAGTTCTTCTGCACCCTCCCTGTTTACGGGAAAACACGCTTTATTGGTAACTTCTTACATAGGCAGTGGCAATTTAAGTATATTTAAGAAGTGGTTTGAAAGCCTCTCACAGTCACTATTTCCTCTTCTTCCCATTCTGGAGGGGCTTCCTGGAGATATCCAAAGCAATCTCTAGGAATGCACAGTACAACATTAGCGGGGACTAATCTAGCTGGCAGCTAGAGAAAAAATTACTCCCAATAGCATAAAATTTACCTATCCTAAAGAAAAGCATGAGCTTTGTTAAATCTGACCTCCTCTCCCATCATTGCTTCTTGTGCAGCCTCCTTGTCTGTGACTGGGCTGTGGGATCACGGGGCAGGAGGGCAGCAGGCAACTGAGATGAAGGGAGAGTTGCCTCCACATGGAAGTGGAGACCGTGAGCAGATGTTCACAAAATGTAAAGCCGTACAAAAATGGTTAACAAACATTTTGTCAAAACCAAAAACCATGGGGACAGTGGAATTGGAGAAAGAAAAGTACATTCACCTTTTTCTAATGAAACTGTTTAAAAAGAAGCAGAAAATGTGGGCAACATAAAAACAAATGATTTTTGAGATGTCTGGCACAGAACAACATCCATATTTTGAAGTTAGCTTCCTTTTAAAAAAACTGTTTGTTAATCAAAAGAAATAAAGGCCAAAATAAAACATTTAGACTTAACATTTCTTTTCAAAGACTAAATGTAACTAGTGCTTTAGTCTAGTAATTATAATTTTGCACTGTGGAAACTTCTGCCAATCCACGTCTGATGCCCACTGCATAAAAAGGTAGCTGTTGGATGTAATGACTATCCATTTAAAGGAGTGGATCAATGTACATTTAACACACAAAAGTGCTTGAGCAACCTCAAAGAATCACTTTTTTTTTTTTTTTAATTTTATTAATGCCTTATATTGCTATACAGAAGATCAGTTTGTCAGATACACAGTAAGAGTCCCTATGCAGTCTTTTTTTTTAAAAGAAACCTCCTTGATCAAGTAATCATGTTAGGTGTTGATGTCAGTAAGCACCAGCCTACATTGTAATGTTTGCCTTCCTTTCACAGTGACTGTATTCCAAATAAAACCAGTTGTGTCGCAGAATGCATTAATAAATGGTGATGTGAAAAATATCTTAAAGCAATAGTGTCTGTCAGGAAAACACTTACAAATTTGTATGTTTATATGGTTTGGCTTCATGTATAAAATATTGAGAAGTAATGATGTCTTATACTGTAAACTAAAATACTACTGCATGAGTTTATTTTTCAATGGTCAAGATCCCATTAATTTAAAAACTATGTCTCAAATTTGGATACAGGTTTTCAGTGTCCAGCTCTTAAATCAGATTCAGCAAGTTCATGTGAAAAGATTACTGGGACTTGCTTTACAGTTTCCTTCAAACTAGAATATGACATCATACATTATTGTCTCAAAAATAAACCAAGGATCTTCACTTTGTTTAGCAGAATCTAAAATTTCATCTGCTGCAATTTTCAACATTTAAGTAGTATCTGACACCATCACCCTGTGTCACTGAGCTGTCGGCGCAGCTGGCAGTGGTAACAACAGGGGCCTTCAGTATTCAGCACAGAGGGCTCCTCACTGCAGGCAAGAATCTGTGCTACAAGAAATATGCGCCGAACTGAGCATCATCGGCTGACACAGCTATTTAGGACATCAAATCTGTAACTGGAACTGAACAAACTGCTTTGCACTGCACATATGAAAAGAGAAAGTATCATGAAAAAATTCATCTATTCACATTGCTATATGTCTGACAAACTATTTCCACCACCATGTACAATGGATATTTAATCACGATGAACTTAAACAAAATAAACACAAATATATTAAACTTGCCTCAAGAAAGCAGAATACCAGTATTATTTTATGTCTATAAGCTTTATTGATACTTGGGGTTTTTTTGCTTTTTTGTTGGTAGGGTTTTTTTGTTTTTTGTTTTGTTTTGGTTTTTACATTTCACAATGCATTCCACAGACTTAGTTCAATACAGCTTAAACTGCAAGTGTATAAATTTTCATTTATCATTTCTTGCATAACAAGGCTTTAAGTTTCCAAACAACATTTGCAGCATTAGATATTCAGTCCACAGATTATCAGTTTGAGAGACTGTAAAATTATTTGCTCAAAAATCAACTATTGTACGTTTGTGCAAAGTGTATGCTGTAATTTGATATTCATGGAGTTTCCTTTGTTCATTTCTCATTTGTTTGTTGTTTTTTTTGTTGTTGTTTTTTTTTTTAATCCAATACTAGTGTTTACAGAGACATTTTAGTTTTTCAAGCTTGTGTGCTATGGAGCTAGTCCAGAAATCAGTCAATTCTCTGAAGTACGAAGCACTGTGGAGCAGCTGAAAGATCTAAGCTTTGTGAAAAACACACACACACACACATATATATATATATTGGCAACTGATAAAACAGTAAAATCACAATACAGCTATATTCATACCAAAAAGGCAAGATTTTTCAAAACTTGCTAAAATGGTATATTCTTCTAAAACATCTCATTTTAGAAAATCTGCATCAGTCTACACAGACCATACACAGTGCACAAACTGGGAAGTGTTATCCTCTGCTCCACCTGCACTATCTCTTCTGGGAACGCAGCAGGGACTACCTCTGATGAAGCAAAATGTACAGCTTTCTCAAATCTTATGTATTAGCCAGTGCTGCACAAAGGATAAAGAAAGATGATTAGTTTTAGATCCATACATAGCAACTTACAATACTTAAGGTGATGAAACGCATTGCAGTCAAAACAGTTATTTTTCCTCAAACACTGTGTTGCTAAAAAATAAAGATCTGTGAAATTGCACTGCAATGTCAAGGGTTTTGCTATTCCCTGACCCTCCCCACATAAATCCAAATGAGTATATTTTTTTTTTCCCCCTTAAAATATGAACTTCCTATCGATAACTTGCTTCAGGCTTTTTACTCAGTTTTGCGCTTCAGCCCAGGGATCTTTGCTTGGATCCTACAAGAGGAACAGGAGAGGAAAAAGAATAACATTTGAATAACGAACAAAAAAAAGTAGGTATAAATGTAGTCTTAAGCACAGCAACATGTGAAGATAATTATTACAGCAACACAAAAGTATTCCGTTCAGAAATTGATTAAATTGCTAAATTCTTTATTCATCCCTCAAGCTTCACCTGCTGGGGGCCTCAGGTTTCACTAATGGTTTCAAATAAACAGCTTTCTATCAGCAATACTATAGGATTAACTCAACAACAGCATCAGCAAGAAAGCTGATTTATTAACCATGCCAAATTTAAAAAAAGGACTTTTTCCTCCCAGGAGTAGTGCATGCAATGCATTTATTATATAGAGGCATACCACACATACCAAGAACTGTAAACATTCTTTATAAAGTGAAATAAATTTAAGAAAAGAAAAACCAAACCAAACTCACTTAGCCATTGCATCTTTGACATTCTTGTTCACGAGTCCCAGATAATGGTCAATTTGGGCCTGAAATGGAAGGTGACAGATGTTGCAGTCCAGTCCAGCTCTTCGTGTTACTTTGCTGCCCAAAAGGCAGAGTCACACCACACCAAGATATGCTTTACACAAAAGATTGCTGACAGAAGAAAGGGGCTCAACCACGTCTACTTTCCCAGTTTGATACCAGAGCTCCCAAGGGTTCAGCCACAGTACATGCTAGTGTTTGCCTCCAGGAACATACACAATGACAGGGAATAGCAGGTAACTAGCCAAATAAATTCATCCCTGGCTTCTGCACATTCCATAAAAGCAGTCAGCAGCATTTCCTCCTGCCTCTTCCGAAGGCCATCCCAGTGCCAGGGTGTACAACCCAGGCCCTTGGTGAGGGGCAGCTGGCTCCTCTGCCTCCTCTAGGCACAGGGCAGAAGGAAAGCCGCTTAGGGGGGCTGGGCCTGTTAAACAGCTTATGCCTTCAGAGAGCAGCCTGCAGCTCCTCAAGAGGATTGAAGAGCCCGGGTTAAGCCATGCAAATTGTCCATCATCTTTCCTCAGAGCTACAGGATTTCCTTTCACTGCAGTGTACTTTATTCTTTCCTAGGAACTCTGAGAGGAGCCCGGGAGGCTCTGCCATCTGCTCAGTGCCTTTCTTCCCCCCCTCCCTAAGTCCCCGGCTAGCCTCCACCAGCAGGGTTGTTTTTGAAAGAGGAGAAGGAACTATTAAGCCAGAGCTGGCTTCCCACCTCCTGCGCTATGACCTCCTGAAGACAGTCCTTGCTCAAGCTCAGCTACACTTTAATCATGCATTTTATTTTGGCTCCCTCTTACCTCCAAAGGAGAAGCACTGGACTGTGCCGAGCATCTCCTACCTCCTGTTCTTGCCAGGGCTACAAATTCCACAGGACATGAATCCAAAATATCAGCTCCAAAGATGTTTCTTCAGAAATTATTTTACAAGTCCTTACATCAGGATTAACATATCATGCCTACTGCTACTTTAGTCCTGACCAAACCTGGATCAGAGGAGAGGAGGCCTCCAGGTCAATCAGGCCTTTTTTGCAACTGTTTTCTGGGGAAGTCTTTGACACCGCCACCAAAAAGGAGAAGGGGAAAGCACATGCTGGACTTCACAGTGGACTTGCTTTGCTTGGCCCTGTCACTAACTCCTGGTTAAAGGGCTATTTTTTTTAAAAGCTTTTAAAATTTTTAGAAGACTGAAATGATTTTAGGTTGTATTCTCTTGTGGTTTTGGTTCAGTAGAGCTAATTTTATGACACTCACCTGATGTCTCTCATAAATAACAGGAACACTGAAGAGTGAAATCAAAGCTGGGAAAGAACATATCAAAAGTATAAATATTGACAAAAGAGATGGTATTCAGGTAAAACAATGGTTTCACACCTTGACATTTCTTTCAAAAAGGTACAAGAAAAAGAAATACCTAAGCCATATACAAAAATTGATGGCCAGTAATTTAAATAATCCCTTTTAAGGAGAAGCCATGCTGGTTCTCTAGGTCTCATTAACAGTACAGTAAGTGTGGTCACAATTCACTTTTTCACCGTGGCTTATGCAAATTCTTCAAAAAGGATCTCAGGCTTCTGCCAGTGAAAGAAGCTATCTGCAACGGGACATGGCCAGAGCTAATTTTGTACCTCCTCCAAAGCCACAATACAGTGATGATATTCAAGACAGGCTAACCTTGATGGGGACAAGCACAACAGTGCATACTTTTAAATTGTACAGTATCTGGAAAAATCAGCAATCTCAAGGAACTCAACACTGCAATCCAACCTGATCCATTTTGCAGTCTTATCAACGTCCTAGAGAAGGACACACAACTGTAACATCTTGCTACACTCCCAACACAGGAATACCCTCACAGTACCAAGTAGACTTCAGTGCTTTTCCAATGTTATTTTGTATGCCAGGCATTTAAACAAAATTTAAAACACTTACCCAGAATCAGTAATGTCAGACCATTAAACAAGGCACCAACGTAAGTGAATACCCACATCAACACTGCAAACTAAAAAGGGAAAAAAAAAACCAAACAAACCAGCATGTCAGCCCACAGTCTGTCTTAGCAGAATATACTAGTTAGAGCAGTCAGAGAATTTCTCTAAACACACACATGGAACTAAAATGCCCCAAACTCCACTTGACCCTTCTACGTCTCATGTATTTATAGATAAGTGACAAAATAGCTGAAGAGTTCAGTAATCGGATATGTTGCCTTTTGGTCACCAGGCTGAATTCAGTCCAAGTCAGCAGTGACCAAAAGCTGCTAGTACTCAGTGGCTGCTCAACACCCTCTGCATTTACAAAGTACTTCCAATCCCATATTTAATAATGATGGGCAAACACAGCTCCTACCTTCCACCCGGCAAAGAGACGGAACAAGACAGGCAAGTGAGAGGTTAAAGGGCTGGCACAGGACACAGCACTCGATGACAGAGGCAGAAAGAAAGCAGGTTGTTTTTTTGTGTAGCAGCCTAATAGCCAACATACGAGGGCACCCAGCTTGGGGCTGCAGTGCAATCAGCAGCATCAAGCTATCAGAACCACGCTTTGGTTCAGCAAAGGTCTCAATGAATTCCTGACTGGACTAGGCAGTGGTTGTTGCTGCTACAGGGGAAAAAACCTCTCTGGAAGGTAATGTGGCACGGTTGGCTTGACTGATTTTTTTTTTGTTGTTTAAAAAAAAACCACACAACATATGAGCTTTGGATACTAAAAATTCAGAGAAGCAGAGTCAACAGTGCCATAATATAGAAGCTGTCTCTAAGTCAAAGACAAATTCAGAAGCAAAGACATCCTTCCGTTAACAGACACCTAATCTGCCATGATTTCTGGCTTCATATCCCAGCCTCGAACTTGTACCCAGACATGGTTCTTCCCCCACTGCCACCCTGCTGACTGCACTTGTACAGCTCCCCTGTCCTGTACAGGCTCTGCTCCACTTCACTAGCTTTAAACCAAGATCTGCAGAAGTTCAAGCCCCTCAGCTTTCCACCAGGTGGACAGTGTCCCAAGCACACCTCTGACCTATAGTGGGGTGGGAGGGGGCTGAAGGCTGCCAGCTCTATTTCTGGGTAAGATTCTTCCCCAAGGAAAATCAGCCAGTTTCTTCTAGTGTTGCACAGCCTGTAAGGAACAGAGCAGAAGCCAGGATGTGGATGTCAGACTTCCAGATATATGGATTTACCAGTGCTTATTTCTTGGTAAGCACTGAATTATGCTTTGCATTGTGCAGAGCAACGCACAAAGACTCCCAGTCCTTTTATCAACTAAGCATATCTGGTTATTTTCTGTGCAAGACTGCAAAACACTGAAGTGCTCGACAGACACAGTGTAGAAGCTGCTGCTTCCATCAAGGAGAGAAGATCTAGGCACAATTAACAACTGAAGGTGAAGCACCCCAATGAGCAGGAGATACACACAAGGAAAAGATGGGTATAAAGCCCTGGCAAGAAAAAAAGGCAAGGACCTACCCTGCAGCCAAGTCACTCAGAAGTTATGTATCCAAACATCCATTTTCAGCTTATCATAAGATGCAAAATATCCAAACAAAATCAACAGCCAACAATAAGCTAAGGGCATGACAATCAGTATTAGTTTAATTGCATGATCCCTGTGACAAAACAAAGTTTACTTCAAGAGCTTCATTCAGAGCCGATCCCATTCAAAATGCAGTCGATTAATTGCAAACGATGCAGCTCTTTAACTGCCAATTCTTTCTCAATGTGATGCAAGCAGCACTAGAGGCACAAAGTCAACCCTCAGACAAGGCTGAAATGTTACTGTCAACAGCATTCCCACTGAAGGATTTTGGCAGGTTTATCAAGAAAAATAAAGCAGATTTCTCTATACTCCCTTATGATTCATTCAAACCTTGGCCCAGTTCTGCTCTCCACAACAGCAGGGTGAGTGCTGGCTGCCTGCCTCTTTGCACAGGACATTTTAACAGAACAAACACTTGCCTTTCAGAGCAAGTCTGTAGCTGCAGCACATCCCCCTCCCCAACAAAGAGAGGAAAGTCGACAACTTTTACTATAGCAAAAAGCCCCTGAGTTTGTGATCATTCAGAATTATTCTCTTGCAGGCTGTGCGTTTGGTAAACGCCAGCTTCAAGCACACACAGCAAAGCATCCTGACAGCTCTCCCGGGATCTCCTCTGCATGAACACCATTACCTAAGCTAAGCACCACCATGGTCAGGTGAACATTCAAGTAATGTTGCTGAAGACTAGGACCAAGTCAGAAAACATAAACTTATGTTAGCAGAGGGGTAACAGATATGAAACAACCCCGAAGTCCAACAATTACCACAACTATCGAGTCTTATTTAGTGAGCACTGAATTTATGGCCCAAGAAAGATCAAAATCCAGGAGTTTACATTTGACTGATACAAGTTTTGCTTCTCGGAAAGCCTGTCCAAGGAAAAGCATCAGGGTCCAACAACAGACTGCTAGGTGTGTGCAGTTTATAAGCCACTTCCCTTATTCATAGTGGGTGGGAAAGGGAACCACTGACCCCAGCAAGACCACCTGTTCTCTCTGCTCTGTCAATAAGGGACAGCTATTTTGAAAGCTGGGGCTACTAAAGCAAATGAAGTTCAGCAAAACCTCACAGCCCCCCTCTCACAAGACCTTTTCTCTTCAACACACTTCTGACAGTTAAAGCAGCACACCCAGGATTCAACTGAAGTTGATCTCAATCCCACATTTATGTATTGGTCTCTGTGGTTTTTTTGTCCCTTAGAAATGAGCCAAACTCAGAAACTTACAAATGCAAAAAGGCTTACCTGAAACACATCCAAACACTTAAAGCTCTAAGACAAAAAAAAAAAAAACAAACAAAATAAAGCACAAGGCAACCCAGGACTGACCTACAAAGATAGTACTGCTCTTCCCACACGCTCAGGACAGCAGGAAAGCACAGGGCACAAGCTCAGCCTGAACCTTAAAATGAACACCAGTAGTAACAACCTCAGTGTATCTGACAGGCTGAACTGAGTGTTTTTGCCTACCTCATTCCAATGATTAATGACATACTGCCATTTAACGGCAAATCCAGGAATGTCCATATAACAGTTTCTTTACTATAAAGTAGTTCAAATGCAACAAGGAGTTCTGTTTCTCAAAACATCAGTTGAGCAATGACAAACTGAAAGCAACTGTGCCCCAGTGTCAGACCAGAGCAGCTGGCACTGTGCAGCTGGGAGCAAAGCACTAGATCCCTGTGTATCAGGACAAAGTGCAGTTTCTCCTGGGACTGTCTGGCAAGCTCCTCAAGAGCTGTGAGGAACTTCTCCTTGTGCTGCATAAATATTTACAGTCCACTGTAAGACTTCGATGACTGAAACATTGCTTAATAGCACAGAAAACAAAGATCTTAACAAGACAGATTTTACAGCCACAACTATTACACACAGTAAACTGACCTGCGGATATTTTCTACATTAAAATTCTGTAACTTTAATTATATACAAACATGCAGTTTCCTATAGTGAAAATGTTTAAACTACACAAGCCAAGATTTTTTTTTTTAAAACAGGGCTGTTGTATTACATAAGACCCCAGTATCTTCATGTTCTCCACAAACTCTTCAAAATCAGTTTACTTGTGCTTGTGAACTGTCCTGACATTCACTGGTTACATGTAAGGGTTGCTCCCAACTACCATAAATCAGACTGACTAACCTACATTTAAAAAACCTGACATTTAAAACGTCAGAAGAATAGAGGGGAAATGAATTATAGTTCAGCTGAATAAACATGTCTTTCCGATATACCATAGTATTTTACAAGTGATTAAAGTGCCTTGAAGACATTCTGACTGCAATTAATTCTAACATAATTCCTCTGAAAGGTCTAATTTTAAAACAGTGTTAACTGAAACAGCAGCTGGCTGTTCACTGCTTCCTTTTCCTTTACTGCAAAGGATTGGGATCTCTAAATAAATGGTGTGGAAATTCTTGTAACTCACATGAAGAAATGTTCCACAAAGGGCTTAATTATTAAAGAAATAAGGTGACCTTGTGACTACAAGTTTTTCTGTGACGTTGTTTAATTAGATCCAAGCATGACTTAAGCAAATTAACTTTTCTTTGAACACTGAAACTCAACGCCCTTAAAAAACACAGTTAATAAAGAACATGTTCCCTTCCTCGCACACCAAGTTTAAGTTACCAAAATGCAATTCTAGCCATGTAAGGGTCATTCTTTTGGTCATGGCTGTGGACAGCCTTGACATGCTGCAGAGACAAATCCTAAGTACTCGGTCACTTAAGTGTGGAGGAGAGACACAGCTTCTTACAGACCAGACCGATGGGCAGCAGTGAGAGGATTTAGCCATCAAAATGCAGTCCCTCTGTGGCAACACTGGCAAGGTACAGACAACAGGCACCTTATTTAAGCCATTCTGCCATAAAATGATGGCAGCAGTACCTATCACATCCACAAAAAATAACCAGAAAATAAAAATGCACAGCCACCTCATAAAAATACTTACACTGCACAACCCTTTAGGAGCAAGAAGATTATTACACAAATCCCCCAGCTAACATCCCATCCCCTCTTTCCTTTCTGAGAAAACAAATCTTTACCATGATCAGCAGACCCCAGGTAACAACCCAACAGCATTATGATCCATCCCTTCTCCAGAGGGAAAGAACTCTTACTGCAGGAGACTTGCACATCAGACACAACATTCCCAGCACACACTCCTCACTGTGTTTAAGTGGGAGCATAATAAGAAACTGTATCTGGAAACTCTTGAGTAAGACGATCCTGAGATCCACCTCCAATTTCTGTTCCCCAAATATAGCAAAGACTTTTACAGCCTTCCTAATTTTTGCCAAGTTTCACTAGAAACCCCTTCCCCTAACCCCACCACAACTCAAAGGACTTTACAAAGAACTAAGTAAGGGATTTACTGGAAGAAAAATGCAACTTTATTTCAAGAAGATTAAGCAAACTGAAAATGAAGTAGACAACATGTTGTACTCAGTAAAAGAAACAATTGTTTGAAAAACGAAGAAAGGCGATTAGCTTTGTTAGCTTGAAAAGAGAGACTATTATTCTCACAGAACAAAAATGAAGGATTTTCAGCCAATTCTTTTTTTTTTTTTAAATTATTCTTCTTCAGCATCAGTTTTGCTCTGACACCTTCAATAAACCCCATTGAATACTACCTGGACACATTCAACGTATCTGTTAGGTGGTATTGCACACTTGATTCAAGTAACTTGCAATAACCCATTTCAGTAATTTGCATCACTACAAGCAGCAGCTATTCACACCCAAATCCAAAAACTGAAACAGGTGCCCACTTTCCTAACAAGGGCGGCACTCAGTCCCCACTCTCCCAGCAAAAACGTGGAGACAAGAACTCCTACTGTTTAAGGCAAGTAACTAACCACTTGGTAGTCTCCGTACAAACTGAAAACCAAACCAAAACCAGACTGTACCACTCTAGCCCAAAACACAGATTTTTCAAGAAGGAGAAATATATGGTAGCAACAAATTTTGAATGCCCAATGTCTTGTTTTCTTAAAAGATTTCTGCTGTTAACCACCAGCAAGGAGGTATAACAGCTGAACTACACACAGCCAGAGCCTATTTCAGTTTTCCATTAATTTTTATCATACTGTCAAAACACAGATGATCCACTCTATCATTGCATGCAGCACTTTATGTTCAACTCAGTGTGGATAACAGAAAACTACTTAAAAAACTAAAAGGCTTAGGACTTCCAACAGGCAAACTAAAACTCACTATTTACTTACACAGAGCCAAAGATGCCATTGTTCATTCATGTTTATGAGGACTAGTGGACTTTTCTAACCCAGGTCAGCAAAGAATCTATTTAGACAGGCTACTCTATCTACAGGTGAAGCAGACTTACCTTCAGAGAATCAACTAAGTCATCGACTAGGAAGAGACGTCTCAGCTCTTTGACGGTGCCATTAATGTGACCAAGCACAACATTACTGTACTTCTGAATAAGCTCTTCAGACACAGCTACATCAGACTCCAAGTAAGCCCTGCAGGAACAGAGAACTTATGAAGCTTTACTGCAACAGTGCTGCCAAACAGTATCAACACATTATATACAGTATCAACACACATTCTTCTTATGTTAGCATAGAATGGTTTGGGTTGGAAGTGACCTTAAAGATCACCTAGTTCCAACCCCCTGCCATGGGCAGGGCCAACAAAAAATAGAAAAACCTCACCATTCTAGATCCTCACCCAAATCCTAAAATGATAGAACAGAACTAACCTAAGTTATTCTTAGAAGGTAACAGTGAATCTTAAAAAAACCTCCACCACGTCTTAGAAGAAAAATTTGTTTCTTTCTTACTGCTATGTTGTCCTGCTGCATTTATTACACACTCAGTCTTACCTGGACCAGGGAGCAAAGGTGCATTGACTAACATATAGGTGTGAAGAGACAAGGCTAGCGAGTGGCCAAAACAGTGTCCAGAACCACTGACACATATGCTACTTAGTCTATGAAGTCTCTTCCTACTGCTCAAGATATGCTGTAATCTAGTACACTAATAAGGCTAACGTCTATTTAAAAAAAAAAAAAAAAAAAAAAAGACAGCCTGGGGGGCTGTGGCAGGTACATCACTCTTTGTTTTTTGCTATTGTACTATTAGATGGCTACAAGACTTGAGATTCCTTCATGTCTCAAACAGAAAAAGTCCTACAAAAAGCAACATATCCATTCATATCACTGGAAGGCATGTACCATTAAGCTGTAACAAATACCCTAAGGCCCAGTAAAATGAGCAAGTTTTTCACAGTTTGCTAAAAAAATTTCTTACAGTTAATGACAACTGCTCTTTTAACAGAAAAATATAAGCTCCTGTCTGGTTAAGTGTTCTTTTCACCACACTGCGACTTCTATCTGCAGTTGCAGTGGCTACGGCAATTTAGACTCTTTAAATAGAGAATCATTTATCTAATTTGCATGTTGGGAGGGAGGAGGAGCAACTCAGCAGATCTATAACAGAGCACTCATTTTGCACTTAATACAGTTGTTAAAACTTTTACTTAAATTTAGGAGGGGATTATGCTTTGCGGTGGTTTTGTTTGATAAAAAAAAAAAAAGCACAGTGGAGGCTCCTATGTATGTCATTTAAGGCAAAGCTAAACATGGCATTGTGGCAAGTCCAAAACAAATTAAATACTTTAAACAGTAACTTCAGAGGGTGGCCATTTCAAGGCTACATTCTGTTATCCACTCTTACGCTGAGAATGGTGTGCAGTTTCAAGCCATCAGCAAGATATTCAGTACCTGAATCAAAAATTACATTGAGCTCATGGATGTACTCTTCACTGTCAAACTAAATTCAAGTAAAAATATCCTTCCTGTAGTTGAAGCTATACAGATACAAAGTAAGCAACCTGGTATGCTGGACAAGAATGTCTCGAAGCTTCTTATGAATATCAGTATTTTTAGAAATAAACTGCAGAAAGAGCACAGGTAGAAGAAATTTTGCTTGTTCTTCCTAAGAATCAACTTAAATGGTAAACGTGGAAATGCTGTTTGGATACTGAAGTAGTATCTACTAGTAGTACTACTGGGTAGACAAAGCAAACAGGATTTCAGCTGGGAATTATTCACCCTAGTAAGGGTGAATAAGGAGGACCATACAGGACCTTGATGTTTAAAAAAAAAAAAAAAAAAAAAAGCCCCCTTCCCAAACCCCACCAAAAATTAAGTTCACAAAATGCAGATTTCATATTGCTATACTGAAAGTTGGTGCCAATTGTTCAGATGTATTTTTTTGTATCATATCTAAGCTTGAAAGCAAATATCCCTTTTCTGCCAGAATTTAGTCCAAGAACTCTTTTAGGCACAGTCTGGCTTCCCATGGGTAAATGAGCCACTACGCAGTTAGGGAGGAGTGGAGGTAAAAACCCACGAAAACATTTTACTTTGCCTTACTGAAGATGAGAGGAAGAAAACAAGAATAATTGGAAACACCACGAAATTAGTAAGAGCTGTAAATAGGAGGACGAGAAGGAGTTTCTAAAAGGTGCAAGGGAAACTGTAATTGAAACACTCCATTGATTTAAAAAAAAAAGAGAGAAGCACATCTGAGCAGCATGGGACAGGGTTGGTATGGAAACAGAAAACATTCACTCTTAGTAATTACTCTAACACATTAATAAGTTTTTATTTCTCTTAAGATGCAGCTCTGCAATAATGGGCACCACTGTACTCCACACAGGAAAGCATGCATACCATGGATACCTTATTGCTACACTGCAGGGAAGTGCACACACGGTATGCCCCAAGGACTTAGCTCATCATTTAAAGCAAAGAGCTCAGAGGTCCTCTTTGAGGACCTAAATTAATCCTATGATTCAACTCCTCAAGTCTTAGAATTCAGAGTCCAAGTTTCTAAATTTCTGACCTGGGTAGGCTGCAATGAACCCGGATTCAGCTGAAGCCAAGGCAGCCTTGCGTGTGGAAAACACAGCTATACACTAAAACAAGAATTTTAAGGGTATTCTTAAAAAAAAAAAGAAAGTTCCAAAAAGATAAAGAGTACTATCTGCTACATTTATTTTGATTTTTGCTAAATATATTCCATTGAAAGTGCTGCATCTTCTGGGTATTTTGTACATCATCTGCTACTGGTTCACGTTCTGAAGATCATACCATTTAAAATGCACATATTACTCCATTAGATTGAAGTATTTAAACTTTTTAAATGTAACTTAGGATATTCCAGCATGTCCAGGGAAATCCCCTGTACCAAATGCTCGGTTCATTTTCTCTACCGCTGTGTATGCCTACTGAGAAAAACTGAAAGAGCTGTCATAGGCTAACAGACTTTTCAATATAGAGACTATTTACATTATTATGCAACATATTATGGCATATGTCATTTACTGCTTCTAAGAGCATCAATATTGCTGTTCCCCAAAAGAAAACACTTTTTTCTTAATTAAAAGACAAATCTCACCTAAAAGGGTGGCCTTCATCGGACTTTTGGATTGCCTGAATAACTCCCTTGTATATCCTAAAGCTGATCGTCACAGAAAGCAGGGCCAAGGCAATGTAAGCTGTCACACTCACGATGCTGAACACTGTTAATGAAAGCAGCAGGAACAAGCTGGCACCAAACACCACTCCTGTCTTCTTAATGTCTCGCCAGTAAAGGAGGTCAACAACTAAAATTTAAAAAAGGTAAGAAATTAGAACAAGATACCTTTTGCATCCACATGAAAACAGTAAAACACGATTCACTTGACTGCTGAGAGTCATCAGGAATGGAACTTGTGATCTCACCATCAAACCAGAGCTGAAATTACAACTAGACATAGATTATTTTAGCACTGATTCTGCACTGGACTTCAGACTATTTGGATCGTTATTAGGGTTACCTCACATGTAACAGCTAAAATTTAAGCACAATTCTGCCCTTAAGCAATGTCAGTTTGCACTTCATTTAATTTCATTTTTGTGCAGGTCACTTGCTGACGAGACTGATTCCACTTCCCTGTTGGAACAAATGACAAGACGCTTACAAATCTCTAAACTATTATTATCTTTTCAAGTCTGGTAGAGTCAAAGGCACTGCTCAAGACTCATTAACAGTTTGGTTTGCTTCCTTTTGAATGAAGACATACCCTTGGGAGTTTATAACATTGATTATGGGTGACAGACTGAGTCATCAAGAGGGAATAATCTCACTGAAATTTCAATCCAGACTAAATCTGCTGGGTTCCAATGCAAAATACTTCATTCATAAACCAATTTTATTTTTCCCTTAGGTGACCCTCAGGAGAGAACACAACATTATGCCATTTTTAGCTTCATTGTTTAGAGTAAACTACACCCTTACACAAATCAGAGGTAGTTGCTTAGTATATCCACTGCAGAGGTGCTGTTGCATCCAGTTGATTACCTTAATGAACTCATGAAATCTGGCAAATGTTCTCCATTGCAGAACTGGGTGGGGACATCTAGTCTAGCTTTATACTCCACACTAGAACTCGCTCTTCATCATTTCTACTTCCACAACTGATGAGATTTTCACAAGAACAAATTCCTCTTCTGCATCAAAACTGCTTGTTCATAGCAATAATGTATTACATACGGAACTCAAAATTATAGAAACATTATTATTATTGTACCACAAGCTTAGTAATCCTATCTCATCCTAAATATCACCAAACTTAACAGTAACAGAGCATATCACTCAGTGTAAGAATATGTTCTGAATTGTGACCGTGAAAGAAAATTAAAAAATAGTATTTGACTATTATTTCTTACAGGATGAAAATGTGGTAATGCACCAACATGAAATACTTAGAAGCCTCTGTAGGGCAAAGTCTGTAAAATCCTTTTGTAGGTATGAAAATGCCACTGGGGGTATAGTGCAATTTCAGAATGTTTCAGAAGCTGAAGTCTTTTCCTGATTATTTCCATAAGGAAACCATGGTGATCAGCAGATGCTGGAGAGATGAGAACCCCAGTCAGAAACTTAAAGCCGCCATTCTCAAAATACAAAATATTTCATCCAAGTATTTAATTCACATTCCAGTAGAAGTTTCCTGAAGCTCTACAGACAGAACCAGGTTACAGTTGTGTAACACCTAATATTTGTCATGAACTAAAACTGCTGTTGACAGAAAGGTTCTCACCCCTCCACCGCTACTCCTCTTTCCTTGGCAAGGCCACACACAGAACCACACGGTTTTCTGTCTGCTGCTCATAACTACTGCCCCCCAAAAATAAAATAAGCAAAGCAGCCAGCTACATCAGACTCTAGTTGTTGTTCACCATGTGACTACACAAACATATGGGGTGAGAGATAGAGCAGCCAACTGAGGGAGGTGACACTCCTGCTCTCCAGAACAGCACCAATCTCAAGTCCTCGTCAAACTGCAGCCCAGCCTATCCACGCACCCTGTCAACTTGTTATTCTGCTGGGTCTCCTCATCTTACAAAACCAAAGTTCTGTTTTCCTTGTCAAACAAAGCTCTAAGAAAGACAACTTTTCTTTAGTATTTGTAAAAATCAAACCAACAAAAAAAAACAACAAAAAAAATCAAGTCATCACAGAATTCCTTTTGTATTGGCTATAACACCTAAATTTAACATTTTCTTTCGTTTCCTTGGCTTTGCTTCTAATCACAAAAGTGTGTACTTTTGTGTATTAGTGTACACCTTATGATAGCAAGTTTAACATGTAAAAGGAGCTTGCGAATGAGGATTGAAACCATGAGCTTGACCTAAAAATCGCTGTAAACCTAAATTTAGCTGCAAGTAACCATAACACGTAGCTGAAATTGTCAAAAGCAGTCTTGCAAAAAAAAAAGAAAAAAAAAAGAAAAAAAAAGAGCTGGTGGATTTTGTACTCCTAAATCATGCAAGAGATCTTTGAAAGCTCACTTATTTCTGAATATTTGGTTCAAATACTGAAACTATGTTTATTTTTAAGTGCTGCAATTTGGGCATCCATACATTCAAGTTTGGGTGCTGCTCCCGTGTCATGTGGCACACCAAGTATGAGCCCTACTTGTCTCTGTTTGCAGACAGCATCAGCTCTGTACATGAGATACTCCCTCCTTTGTACCACACTTTTAAAGTCCCTCCCCTGATAGTGGGTTTGCTGCTTCACAGGAAATCACTTATTACAAGTAGTAATGCATTACACCTGAACCCAGTTACAAAGAATGTAAGGTCATTCATCTGTATGAGTTTCCAAAACAGAAACAAAGGTAAATAGATGGAATTAAAGCATACCACAAATGGCAAATGATTTTATCAACCCACTTTCAAATATTTTGCTCTAAGTAATCAATAAAAAATCTCCCCAAGCTAGGACCTCCCAGAGCAGAGCAAAGCTGCACACCAAGCATTTTCCCTCAGTCTCCACTCCCTTTGGAAAACTACCCCCTCAGCCCCAGCTTAAGGACATACAGATCTGGTTTCATTGTACATTCCTCAAAGGGAAACTCAGTGTTATAAGTCACTGAAAAACTGATTTGTGATTTTCAGGCTAAGAGAGCACATGATGAAATTGATTTACATTCTCCAATCAAACTGGTATTTGCATTTCTTTGTAAAGTAAAAGATTAAAAATATTACTAGAAGCAGCTTTCTAGCTTTAACTTACACACAACATACTCAGAGCAGATTAAAAAACAAACAAACAAACCACAGAAAAACCCCCAAGCAGTGCTCAGCCCTGCCAAGCAGTACCTCTCCTCTTGGAAACCCTTTTAAGCTGTATTTTCTACATATTCTCATGCATTTAGTGCAAGTATTCCGGGCCTGTCCCAGGGCCCAAGCAGCTGCCTACATTTGGTAACGGGGGCTGTCACCGGGCACGGCTAAAAATAGCGCTGCCAGCATCCGCGCCGCTCATCCCATTGCATTCTGCTTGTAAATGCAAGTGCCACGATAGGTTTATCGCTGTATTTGTCCGTCTTCTCTCTCACAGACATTTTACCTAAAACTGAATGATTCACATTGGTTTTTGATGACAAAAACAAGTGGTTTAATAGTTTTAACCTTATAATCCTCTTTAAAAGAAAAAAACAAAACACAACAACCCGCTGAACTAAATTAACCCTCTCATTTCTGAGAAACAGGAACTAAAAGCCTCGAGATCTACAAGCGAGTTCAATTCGCATCTGTGAAAGAAAACCAAGAAAAAAAGGGACTGACCCATTCTGGCATCCATCTTGCGCGTGCCCGCCTGCGACCCAGGCCGCGCGCCGCCGTCTGCCCCTCCCCCCCCCCAAAAAA
>JAOXJM010000023.1:4910349-4926771 GCA_026413425.1 Tringa solitaria | reverse complement strand
AGTCTGCCCCCCCGACCCCCCCGCACTCACCTGCCGCCGCCCCACGCGTGGACCTCCCCGGCGTCGCCCAGCACCACGGCGTGTTCGTGGCCCAGGGCCAGCCGTCGGGCCCGCACCCCCGCGGGCAGCGGGGCGAAGAACGGCGGCCGCGGGGTGGCGAAGCCGCCGCCGGGCAGCAGCGGCAGCGGCGGGGGGCGCCCGCGGGCGGCGGGCCCGCTCGAGCCCCCGCCCCCGCCCCGCAGCACCGAGCGAGAGCCGGAGGGTGGTGCCCGTGCCCACAGCGAGCAACTGCTCTCCAGCCAGCATTTAGAAACAATCACGCACACAAAAAGAGTGTTTTCAGCGCCGGAGAAAGGTGGCTGCTTGTTTAAAAGAGGAAGAAGATTAAAAAAAAAAACCACCCACCACCACCCACCACACCCCCACACCCCCCGAAAAAAACCACACACAAATAAGAGCCTTTTCTGCATCAATTTAAGAGCAGCCAGCACTGTACTAATACAGAAATGCAACAGAAGTGATGAGAATGGGCAGCTTCCCAGCTCACGGTGAGAGCCATGCAGGCTGCTACGAAGAAAATTACCTCCAGACCAGCAAATACATGACAAAAATGCAAATTGCTGTTAATTTCTGTTTAGAGAGGCATTTTCCAGTTACACTAAATAAAGTTCATATTTACACCTGACTTCAGGGCCTGCACTGCTCGCTCACACGCAGGATGGAGCACACAGGGTCCAACCTTGCACCTTCACCTTCAGAGCCCAGCAGAGCCTGGTGTGGGGCAGCCCCGGCTGGAGACAGACCAGCCCCGAAGAGAAGCCACCAACCCACCAAGTGGTCAAAGTCTGCCAAGCACAAACACCATTAGTAGACCAGGGTTTGACGATTTTCAAGATTTCCTGCAGCAGAACGGCCATTTAACATGACAGCTGACATCCCAAGCAGCAGCAGCTACAGACTGGGTCAGTGAATTCAAGCCTCCTTTCACCCTGACCAGACACGCTGGAAGCCCAGGTTTGGTCCTTTGCCTGCCTTGCTGCGAGCCAGTAACAAGAAAACAATCCCAGGCTGGTGAAATCGGGGGGTCCTGACAACCACGTGCCGTGCCGAGCACGTGTAGCTGACTTCAACCCGCAGAGCTTTCCCTGTCCTAGGGATTGGCGTGACAAAAAAGTGGCATGTCCAATGGGACTGACGGGCTTGTCCAACGGGATCCCAAAGGTCAGAAAACATGTACGCATCACACGCCTTTCAGACTCAGGACATCTGTCCCACAACCCCAGCAAGACGATGTGATAATAGATTTCACAGAGGACGCGCTAATATGAAAACAAAGTCCAACACTACCAGATTGTCCCCCAAAACCTGCAAATACTACCTAACAATTATTAATGAGCCAAAGTAGTATTTTTTCTTTCATTCCTACTTAATCATATACACATGCACATGTGCACAAGATATGAACTGGGAAAACCATTCCAAAGCCCTGATTACTCACAATAAATATCTAAAAAGCTCAAGGGCTGCAGAAGCCTATGCAACTTTTTCTACTGTTTAACTGATCGGAACCAGAATTCTGAAAGATTTTCAGCATATTAATAATAATAAAAAAAATAATAATCCTGGGATAGTCTGGGACTATAGCTGTGGTGTTCATCCTACCATTAGCATTACTCAGTCATTAAAACCTGACAATTCATTGAAGCAATTTAAAATTAAATAAGTAAATGGTACACATATTAGTACCAATTACTCCATGGGGCCCTATCTTTAAAAGGGCTAAAAATAGAGTCAGGCCATACCCAGGATAAACCTATTTCATCCTGCCTATCTAGATGATCAATACCATGGGTATTAATCAATGCAACAGGTTATACCACTTTCACTATGCTGGCTCCTCAACTATTATGGCCGTAGCACAAGAAACATGCAGACCAGAACTAAGTTTAGGATTATATTAATTACAAAGTAGTGCTTTAGTTGGAAAGTCTAACTACGAACCATACTTTTGGCTCTTTTCTGGTTTTAGATTTGATCGTTACTTTTATTTTTAAGGTTTTTTTTTTTTTAGCATGGAAAGAAGCATGTTGCAATATTCGCTTCTATATTTATTTTGGGGCAATATCAACAGTGTAATCAGTCCCTGAACTTCACCCATTATTTTCCACACCACTGAAGCCTGACCTAACAAATGTAGAACACATGAAATAAGGCATCTTCATCTCATTATAAACAAATGTTACCAGAATGTTACAGGTATTGTTACCAGAAACCACCCTAAATCAGGCTTCAAGAACAGTTGCAAAAGGAGAGGAACCAGACTCTTCTGCTTCCCCAGAAAACCTTGTTCTTGCTCTGCTTCCAATTTCTATTGGAGCCTAGCTGTACAAGTTAAAATATAATTAAACCTCAAAGCAGTAACGACTTCCTTGGAGGGAAAAATAGTCACTAAACCAGCTTCCTCCACCTAAGGGGATGCCACTATGTAAGAACAAAGAGAGGGAAGAGGAATTTTAAAAGTACTGCATGAAGCAGTTACACCAGCACAAAACATGCATGTAGGACAGGTTCAGGTTTGCTTTGTTCCTTTGGGGCCAGTTCTATCACATGCTATTCAGATCTACATTTTGCAAGGAAGCCAAGGTACATTCCTGCCCCTTTGCAGCTGTAGGAGCACACCTTGCACTGCTCGGCGTATTCCCCTCCGGTGTGCTGTACACTGGCAAGTCATTTATTGTAAACCAAGAAAGACTCCACTGTTCTCAAGGCCTCAAATTCTAGACTTGGGAATGCCTGCTTTCAGTTGCAGTGAGGCACAGACCACCACCAACCCTGCTCATCAGGTTGTGAAAGAAATCCTGAAAATTAGGCCTGGATAACCAAAGGTAACTTGCCTTTCAATCTTCACAAAAACCTCCTGACCTCACCCCCTTTTTCCCCCCCCCCCCAACCCCAAGAATTTCAGGCCTGATGTATGGAGCGCTGAACATTTAAACTAGTTACACATCAAGGACGTATTACTAAACGCTGCAGAATATTTTTTTCCTAATATTTATAGTCCTTTAATGAAAGGTGAAAGATTCTAGAACCTTGTTTTGGAGGGGCAAAGTTTTTGCCCTGCAAGGCAAAAACTTTGCTACGTATTTAGGTTCTGATAGAGCATTCTGTGGATTCTAGACAACTGGCAATTTTGTCCAAGTAGGAAGACACATAGATTTTGAACAGCAGTTACAGGAAAAAGAGGAAACCTTCACAACTACCAAGCATGGCAGGGCCCTTTAAGAAAATATTTAGGTATCCAGAAATTATTAAAATTTTTTAAAGCTTGTCTTGCTGGTAAAGAGTAAAGATTACATATACAAATAAGGCTTAAACTCTTACACGCTGAGCACTAACATAATGATCAACAGAGATTTACAGCAGTGATCTCCTATTGGTGGTTACAGGAACAAAGGTCAGAACCACACTAATTAAGATTAGTTACTTATTTATCTAAAAAATTTTGATATTATGGTTGTAAATTCTGGAAAATCAGACAGAAGTTTACCTAGAATCCAACAGAATTATGAAAAAACCCAAGGCAAACATGATTAAGGGTAGACTCTAAACATGCTGCAGGGGGGAGGCGGGGGAAGAAAATACCCTTCTGTAGTCTGCCTGAGATTTCTCCTCATACTACATGAAATGCATACACTACATTCTTTTGAGTTAATGGTTAGTGTTATTAAATTATTAATAATCTTGGAATTTCAAAGGAACATCAACTAAATTTGGACTATGCTGACATTTGTGCCATGCATACCAAAACAAGCTGTTCTTTAACATGCTCTGTAGCACTGAAAAAGAAATCTGCAGCATCACTCAAGCTATTTCACCCACATAAATAATTTATTCTTCTGCATTGCTCATATTTACCCTTTTTACCTACTTTTATAATTTTGTATGCAGTACAAATAAATCTTACACCTTCAGATACATTTCACAAATACATGCTACAAATACCAATTGCTAGAAAAACAACCCGCAGCATCCATCTTTAGCTTTTTTTTTTTTTTTTTAATAAAAAGGAAAAAAGGTGAAAGAAGAAATACCCTTATCCTTCCAACTGCTCGGCTGGCTGTCCATCTCTCCACGAACGATCTACCCTCCGGACGCAAGTATCAGTTATGCATACCGAGAGGAGAGCTGCAAGAGAAGAAACCTACAGCCCGGGATGGCAAACATGGGCTTCCCCAGCAGCGTCCGCAGTCTGCTGCGCCTGCTGCCGCGCTGCACCTGCTGCACTGCGCTGCTGCTGCAGGGGGCCGGCCAGCTGACGGCGCGGGGTGTGGACGCCGCTGACGCGGCGGCGCGAGCCGTCACCGGGCTCCGATCCCCGGCGCGGGGGCCAACAACGCGCGATCCCCCAGGCCCCTGCAGCCGTTTGCTTCCTACCGCTTGCCAGCGGGCCCTACAGCAGCAGCGAGGCGGAGGAAGGAATCCCCGGCAGGAAGGCAGGCGGCTCCTCGCTGTAGTTGAAACACATCTAGAAGTCTCCTAGTTATATGCCCTCCCCTCGTGGTTTTTTTTTTGGTTTGTTTTTTTTTTTTTTTTTTTTTTTTAAACAAACGTCTGTCTAGATGACTAACAAAGATATCTTTATAACACACCTCTTCCTTTAAAAAAAAAAAAAAAAAGCTTGAAGGAAAGCAGAATAGGACCTTTTCTGTGCCTGTAACAAAAGCAAGAGGCTCCTGAAGAACACAAGAAGTCTTTTTTGCTGTTATCTTTAGTCCTTATGAACTGCTCGGCCATGTTTATTCATCTTAATGGAGGTTTGAGAAGAAGAGTTCTGTCTCCTAATTCCTACAACCAAACAAGTTCCCTTTTTTATTTTACATCCGCATCCTATGTTTTCAGCTACAGACCTGACAATTAAATGTTCCTTTCGTTTAAATAAAAACAAGAACCTGAAACTTTACACTACTAACATATAGAAAGTTACATACAGAAAGTTTTATACAGACTTGAGCATGAACTAGAAACTCAAAATCTGAAAGAGAAGAGCTGTGAGAACAAAGTTCTCATTCTGTTTTCATCTCTGCTGAAAAAACAACTACTCTTCTAGTTTGGAATCTCTTCTTAATACCTGGAGCTGACAATAAAATGCTAAAAACTCCTCAGCATTGCTCCAAAACCTCTTAAAAATTTGATACACCATCTTCTAAAGAACTAGAATTCACACATTTCCACAAAATACTGTAGATCAGCTGAGATGGAGCTCCTGATTTAGTCCTTAAATAGACAGTTTTACTTTTCATTAGAAGAGAGAATCTTACATGGAGAAAGATTAACACAAAGTTACCCGAAAGCCCTGTTTATGGCTTCAATTGCCACACAAATTTAAAGCCTCCTTTGTCAGGAAGAGCAGTTACATATATTTTTAACATATAAAGATGTGCATTTCAGTCACAGTTTCAACTGGTAAATCAAAACACATACCCTAGTAGGTAAGTAGGAAATGTATATTCAGACATTATAGTGCAAGCTAATTTGTGAAGCTGCACTATACAAGAAAAGTACAGAAAGCATCTGAAAATCTGCTTTTGTCTTTGAGCTTAAATTCTTAAGATCAACTAGAAACTACCAAAGTCTGTGGTTTTCTCCCCACGTTTGTTCAGATGACTGCATAAAAACCTGGTGCTTTTAGGAAGTTCTTTCCACTATTTGTCAAATTTCTGTAAGATACACAAGGAAAGCCTCTTCATTTCTTCTTCATACTCTTTATAGTACATACTTAAAATAATACATTTATGCAAAAAAAAGCCTAAACAGACATTTTGTTGTAGCCACACATGCTGCATCACCAGTCCTTATCCTCCCATCTCACACAAGCTGCTAACTCCCTCCACAGGAGTTTCTCCCTGCCCTCAAGATCCTCCTCTTTGTGTTCACTCTTACCACTCTCTGCAAATGACACCAAAAATGAAGTCTCTGTCCCTCTCTACTCACATCTTATTTCAGGCAAGATACAGCCACGTAACCCTATTCTACAGATAAACTGAGTAGCAGTACTAGCAACAAATTTCTGTATAACCATATTGTTTCAGTAGGGAAATTGCGTGCTGGTTTCTACACCAGCATTTAAACAAAAACTATCCAACCAATAGACTACTTCCAAGTCACCCAGAACACTAAAACAGACGTGATCAATTCGAAACATGTTTTTCTACTGAACGCACCCAAGGGGTTCAAGGGGCTGCAAGCCTGCCAGGTGAGTACTTTACTCTCTGGGTAGACATTAAATCACTCCGAGCAGATGGACTGACAGCATTTTTGTACTGAAGAGTGTTCCTGACTTAGGACATTTTGGATAACTGCCTAATTCTGCTCTTGCCCAAAGCCTCACTCAGTGCTAGCCACCTATTTATGCTTCTGGGAAAGTTGGTAACTTACCACAAATGCTCCATTTTCTCCAAAATTCTGCCACTCTGCAAATAACTACCCAAAGGCCTCACTCTGCGAGCAGTCTCAGCTATACTAGCCTTGGCCTCCCAACAGGGCTGACAGGAAAGCTTTAATGAAACAAAGCAGGTCTAGGTTTTCCCTTCAGAAAAATTTCACTCAAGGTTTTGGGGTTTGGTTTGTTTTTTTTTTTAATTCCTTCTAACTCCTTCCCTAAATTCTCCAATTCTCTAAATTCTTCTAGAATAGAGAATGGAGACAGTAGTCTTTTTATAATTATTATTAGACAGTAGTCTATTATAATTATTATTTTTTTTTAGCAAAAAAAAGAGGACCTGAACAACCAAAGAATCTAAGAATACAATCAAATCTCATTTTAATTTCATTTGATGTTGAATTATATTTTACAAATGATCTGCTCCTTAAAGAAACTCTAGAGGCATTCCAAGGTATTTTTCCCCCAGTGAAAAACAACAAACCAAACCAAACCCAACCCTTCCCCTTTGCTGTATGGCTCTATTTAGCTGACTACAAATACAGAAACTACCAGAAATGAACCAAGTGGGTACAGGGCCGGTGTAAGGCACCATTTCTTTTAAGCTTCACATAACTGTAATGACCTGGTTTGCTGTTATAGAATCACAGGAGGTATTTTTGCCCCGGTGATTCAGGAGTAAAAAGAAATACTTCAGCATTACTGCTGCTTAGCCACCTTCTCAAAGGGCATTTCCCACTTGGGCCTCACATTTGAATTTGCTCCCTCAAGAAAAACTGGGAAATGTAACACATTAGTTGCTTGTCTGAAATTCAATTACAAAGTACCCTGTGGCATACATAAAAACAAGAGATCCGTAAACCCATAAGATTTAATCTTAGGTGAAGGTCTACAGAGCCTGATGTTAAAAGCACTATGAGACAGAGATTTCCTGTGAAACTGATTGCCTTGATAATCAAAGCCATGTTTCAATCTTGCAATGCTCTATATTAATATACATTAAGATTTAAACTGTTGCTGTGGTTACATTTTAGTACAGAACTTTCTGCCATGGTCAGAGGTTTAGATTTTGGGGGTCTCTACAATATACTTTGATTTTGTAATTTTATAATATAAAATCCTCCCATGTTCCACCAATCAAAAAAGTGTTTATGAAAAGCATGGTCTCCTAGCCTCCTTGGGAGAATTAATGATCTCTATCCAAAAGTAAATAACAGGTTATCAGTGAAGAAAGCCTGTACAATAGAAGGGCTAAGGTATGTAATATATATTTATTTTTCAATTCTAAGAATATTATATTAATTTCAACACTTTAGTTTCTCAAAACCTGGGATGCAATCTTCTGAAAGGTACAGCGTACTGGAGTTACAGTTCATCTACAAACACTAGATGGCATCAAAGCCTTCTTTTATGAGCATGCCTTAAAACAGGACTTCCTGCTGCACTGTCCTGATGGCCACACACCTCACCAGCACAAGCCCTGCCAGAAGCTGGAGCTGCGCTGGCTCTGGTACTGGTCGGCAGCATCTAAGCGACCTGGAAGCATCCGCTCTGAAGTCACATCTTAATATGCAGTATTTTTATGGAGATCAGAAATGCATATTTTAAGGTATGGTGACAGTGAAGCAGCAGGGTTATCTGCTAGGAAGCTAAATACAGCATGTAATAAGCAAGGAAAAATGGAAAAAAACCCAAAGGATCTCTGTATCCAGGACAGTAGCAATTTTTGGTGTTGCGGGAAGCGGTGGGGGGGGGGGGGAAGGTGGAAAGAAGTGCCATTTGCTGTTGAAATTGTTAGCAGTAGGAGCACCTTGCAAGTAGAGGGTTTTGGTTTGTTTTTTAAGAAGCTATGAAGTACAAAGACCTTGTAGTCTGATACCATTACAAAATAAAATAGGTTACCCATGGCTCTATCGTGCAGCATTCTACCCAGGAGGCTGATCAATGTTTTCCATTTCCTTTATATATATAATATATATATAAATAAAAAAATCTCCACAACTCTTAGTTTCCGTTAGCTCCCTGAGTCCACTAGGACTGTTGGAAGTTACACTTTCAGGTACACATAGAAATGTTGGCGTTTAGGTTAGCTTTCAAAAAAATAACACTGTTAATTTAAGGTTCTTTAGCACTTCCTTAAGTGTACCAGTAAGGCAGTTCAGATTAATGTTTTAACAAGCATCAATCATACAATCACACCAATTGATTTCCAGCAGTCTTGAGGCACGGTAAAATCTATTTCAGTTCTGTGGATGGGCAGACAGAAAAAAACCCACATAATAAAGGTAGACTTAGAAGGCAAACACATGCACAGATCCACTTCTTAGTCTTGTGATGAATTATCCCGCCTTTCTGAGAGTGTGGAAAACAAATGTATTTGTTAGTTCTTTGGTGCTACTTTGAAATTGTGCTTAAGCAATGTGATATTAAAAGCAGACAACTGATTTTGTTCATGGCTTGTCATTAGACTTTTCAGGCAGCTCTCAGCAGTCCAGTTCTGTATTCTACAATACAGCAGAAGCAAGCAAAAAAAGTGAACAGCACAAACTAGAAAAAAACAGATCATGTTTTTGAGCTAGTATTTTCATCTATTTAGGTTTTAGGACATGTTCCTCCAGAGTAAGCAAAAAAATGTATTTTTCTTCCCAACCAACACAGCATGTCAAAAAGTAAAATTGCAACTGCTTTACAGAGTGAGCACAACACTCTGCAGACAGTTCACCAGTTTCCCACACCCAGCCCAGCCCTATGCCTGCCCAGCTCACGTCCCTCAACTAACACCAATGCCAGACAGATGCATACCCTGTCCCAGGGACCCTGTGCCACCAGATGGGTCGAGAACGAAGACACCAAGACACCATTAAACTCTCTCCTCTCCTGCTACAGCAAATGGTTTTACATGCGGCTTCTCCAGCAGTTTCACAGGATAGCAGCAGCTGTGTCCTTGTCAGACCCAAAGTAAGAGTCTTTCTTCCTAAGGCAGTGATTTGCCACCCCCAGTCTGCTACATCCATGCAATGATTAAAGACACCTCTGCAAAGGCCTCCAGTTAAAAGAACTAACAAAAAAACATGTATATGAAGAGCAATGTTCTGGAGGTGGTTTTTTTTGGCGTGGGGTTTTTTGGTGTGGGTTTTTGGTTTTGTTTTTTTTTCCAAAGTAGTCTGATCTCTAAACAATTACCCCCTTGACATGAAATATAAAATACACAGCTGCTGTTCACTAGACAGTACTATAAGCTGGAACCCTGAGCACAAGGAGCAAAGTCCTCACAGAACACAAACACGTGGGAATACATGGGAAAAGGGAAACTCCTTTCTGCCTACCTGTATGGCTAGAAGAGGTGGGACAGGAAGAACAACAACTATCATGCAAAGTTAAACATAAAAACTGTATCTTCTACCTTATTTTCCTAACTGTATTTCAGTTGCACCAACACCCTGACACTCACGTGTTATTCCCTTCCAAAATACATTCGATGTAGAAGACATACATTACTACAATACATGCAGTATTTTTATGAACTGTAGACTGCAGCTACTGCAGAAATATACTACTGGTGAGTCAAACTAACATTTTATTTACTATTTAGAACAGAGTAATTGTGCTTTCCACAGTCACTGTCCTTTAGTCAGATGCTTCTTGAGCAATCCTTAAATAACAGCAGGGTGTTGTGATATAAAAAATCAAAATATTCCTCTAGTCTACAAAGAGTATGACCTTCATGAGGTGTTTGCTTTAGAGAACAGAATGCAACATAACAATGATTTTAACATTCTTTCAAGTTTCTTCTATTTTAACTATGTATTACAAGGAAAAAAAACCCACAACCCAAAAACAATGTGAAGTGAAAGCCCCACCTGAAAAGAAAAATGGAAATTATTGTTCTGCGCATAAACTAATTTTAATGTCTGCAGGATACTCAACTTCTTAATGGCCACCTTCCTAGTAACATGAATACTAAGCTTCCTCCTACTCATTATTGCTTGGCTTACTATCACATATTAAGAGCAAGTTTGGAAGGCCATCTAATGCCCAGCCTGTAGATAACCACAGAAGACCTTGCAGTGAGTAGTGACTTATTTCACCAGCAGAACTGAAGGAGAAAACTGGAGACAGTGAGTCCATCCCTGATAAACAGAGAAGAAAAAAAAAGTACTAAAGCAATCAGAATATGAAAAGGTCAAAGTGCAGGCACTAACATTTTCTGTTACCCTCAGCCTACATAAGGAAGTTTACAGAAAGTGACTTAAAAAGAGTAAGTCATGACATGCTTAACTTTAGCTAAAGAATTATGCAGATTAGTGAACTGCAAGACAGCATACACAGATTACCTGAAGATTTATTCAGCTTTGCTGAAAATACAGTGGTAGGTTTTTTCTTTCCTTTAATAGAAGCAGCGTCTCGCTCAGCTTCCTTCTCAAAAGCTTCTCGTTTTACTATACTGACTATCTCTTTTTCAGTAGGTAAAAGTGAGGTATCTGTGGCCAGTAAGGACATCATGGATACTTCAGGCACTTCTCTGTCCACAGCCTCCAAAGACTTTTTCAAGGTATTAGTATCTTCCTCAGCTTTTACTTCTACATTCTTCATAGCCAGATCATAGGGTAGCTCTGGGCAAGGCAACTGCCTCTTCTCACCTTTGATCGCCTTACTGATCTCTTCACTTTCATTTTTGTGCATTACTTCTTTGGTAGTGGCTTCTGCCACAAACTCAGGAGCAATTTTAGGATGAACTAACATCACAAAGTCTTCTTCCACTGGGACTGAGGAAGACTCCATGGGTGAGAGAGCTTTGTTGTCTCCTGGTTCTGGTTCCTTAGAAACGGATACACCAGCTGAATAAGCCATAGCATTCAGCTCTTCCATTTGAAGAGGAATCTTCTCTACCTTGGCTATTTTTGTAGGTGTTGGCTCAGATGGCAGAGTGGCAATGATCTGGGAAGAGTCCAGTGCAGCCTGGAAAGACTCCAGATAAGGCTTGCCAGTGGCAGCTACTGAATCTACCAGTCTTCCTTCATGTTCATCATCAATTACAATATTCTCAGTTGATTTACTTTTTAAGAGAGATGGATCTTCACTCCCTTTTTCAGTAAAGTCAGGTATCACCTGGCTATTAAACAAGTCAGATTTTCCAAATTGTGGAGACAGTTTTTCAACGAGTTCCTTGTGTTCAGGCACATCTTGAGAAATGCATTCTGTTATCGGTGTCTTCGAATAGTCTGTAAAGGATGGAGAAGCAGATTCACCAGAGACCTTTGTTTCCTTAATTAAGTCACATGCAATAGACATATATGGAGTCTCTGTATCTTCAGGACTGGTGCTACACTCATGATCAGGTTTTTTAAATGTTAGTGTCTCTTTTGCTTCTTGGGCCTGTGTCAGTGGTACATTCACTGCCTCTTGGTATAAAGGAGGTTTTTCAGTCTCTTCTTTTACATTCTCATAATTAGCAGTAGGAATAAATGTTTCTAACGGGGAAGCTTCGAGCTGCAGAGCAGATGCTTCTGCACCAGCAGTCCCAGTGCTCAGTGGGGCTTCCATAACAATATCAGGCAATATTGGTGTTGGAGCAACTTCTGAGCCTTCAAATGAGGGACAAAGTTGTGTCATGGGTTTCAGAGTCTCTTGTACTGACTCGGAGGTCTGAACTAAATCAATCTTTGTTTCATAAGCAAGTTTTGTACATGCTGCATCATGCATTTCACTTTCATATGCTTCTTGTACTAGATCAGGAGTAAGACCTTCAGGTATATTTGCTGCAATGTCAGATGGCACTGTTGATACACTCTCTGTTTTAACATAGTCAGCTTCCTGGCCTTCCTGCTTGCCAACTGCTTGAGTGCTGAAATCACCTTGTTCTGTGCTCGTCTGAGCTTTCATTTCTGCAATTTTTTTCTCGTCATCAGTTCTATTTTCTGAAGTGCTCTCCTCTAGTGGAGAAAGAGATTTGACTTTGTTGCCACCAGGACTTACAGAGGATTCAAATTTAGCGCAAGTGATGTAAGTCTGTGAAGGTTCTTTTACAGCTTCTGGGGTACTTGGGAAAGAGAGATCTTCAGTGCTGCCTTCACTCTCTCTTTCATAATCTTTCTGCACATTCAACTTATCTATAGAATATTTCTCATCTAAATTGCTTTCTAGTTTGGCATCTGTCTTACTTCCAGTGTCCTCTCCCATGCTGCTCAGTCCAGGACTAGCACCTTTTACTTCCCATATTGGCTCAAATGGTTTGAAGTCTGCATATTCTTCCCTCCTAAGAGGGTCTTCTTCCAATGCCCCTTTTTCACCATGATTATCATCTCTGTATTTGTCTTTGTTATAGAAGAGATCTTCCTTGTTTTTCTCAAACAAATCTTGAGGAATTTCTGGAGACATTTTCTCCAGATTAGGTAATTCTTCAGGGCCCTCTAGCTGCATTTCTTCTGTAGCGTGAGATAAGAGAGCTGCTTCTGCTTTAGCAAATGGGGGTTCTGAGTATTTAGTTTCTGAAATTTCTTTTTCATTTCCCTCTGCAAGAAATGGATCTCTTGCTTTTTCCATAGTTTCTTTATAAGCCTCACTCGCGTTTTCTTTGTAAATGCCTCTTGCAGATAATCCATCTGAGAGTGTATCAAAGGCTGAGTGCTCTTTAAAGGGATCAGATGAGATAGGAGAGAAGGAGGGAAGAGAAGGAGCAGTATCAAGCGGGACTGCAGTAAAATCCTCTTGACCAAGCGACTTAGTGCTAACTGGCTGCTCCTGCAAGTCCATAACTTTTTCTGTGACCGTGGACAGAAAGGAAAGTTAGAGAATGCAAGTGCTCTTAAAGTCAATGCAAACTTTCATGACAGGTTCATAGGATGTTAGTTATTAAGAGAGTCTTCCAAATTCTATCATAAATACCATTTAGCCATTAAAACAAAGTATCAGTTAAAGTATGCCACTCTATTTTACTTCTTCTAGCAGAGAAGTATGCAAGAGGCTAAAGAAGCAGCAACTTTATGCAGCGCAAAGATCACAGTAAAGCTGAAGATGCTAGACAAGTACAGAGCATCCAAGTACAGCAGGGAATTATTAACAGTGACAGAGGGAGGGTGAGGTGGCAAGGGGAGACAGAAAGAGGGTATGTGTATACGCTTGTGTATAAACATATGCACAAACGTGCATGCCAGTAAGAAGTCTTTTTCTAACCCTTTCTTAAAATGGGAATTTGGTGGACAGTGTAGCTAACAAAAACGCTAAATATATACTAGAAGTAAAAAATTTACATATATAAAATACTGCAGAAAGTTACTATGGATTAAATCTTTCTCCTAAATCAGTAAAGCAACTATGCTTTGATGTGTTAACCTGTTAATAGTATCAGCTTCTCTCCTACATCAAGGGTCCAAGAATTCACAGATGGCTGTAGCTTGTTTATAAAACAGTTTACCATGTAAAGAAGTGAATGTGTGTTAAAATCTTGAACAGATCAACTGAAAAGTCAAAACTGAAAGATGTCATAGAGGCTATTCTTGGACCCGTGCTGACTTTTAGTAAAGGCAGACTAATCAGAAAGAGTTAATGAGATCAGATCAGAAATGCAGGATGTATTCAGACAAAGGTGAGCAGAAAGAACTTGCCTGCAGAGGAGTGCATCAGAGGCGCAGATGTAGCAGGAAGAGCAAAAAGGGTCTCATCTGAAAAACAAACAAATAACCTCAGCAGAAATAAAGGCTAGGTTGAAGAGGGAGAAAGCACACAAGTAGTCAATTCCCAGTAAACCAAACAGATTGATAGCCAATACGTGCACCCAGAGAACTACAGAACTAAATACATGCCCGGTAGTTTTGAAGAGGGAACTCTCAGAATTCTTGATTTACAAAGGGATCGCCACTGAGGCAACTGAGGGATCGCCACTGAGGCAACTGAGGGATCGCCACCCTCCAAGCGAGGGACCAATCTCAGGGTAAGATATACCACAGTTCTTTATTTTCATTCTCCAAACTGTTACACTACTGAGCAGCTACAGTGCCTCTAGCAGCAGAAGGAACACCTGTGTGTCAGTGTCAACCAGCTCACTTTGTCCAGAGGGTCTCCTCCAACGCCAACTAACCTGCGTAAGGACAGCAGCAATAAGGAGACTCAACCAGAAATTGCGAAAAGTTAAAATGACTAAAGTAAGCTTTGAAACTCCACACAAACAGAACACTGATCAGGCATTCTGATACTGACCAATCTGGTAACAGTAAATGACTGTACTATTTTATGTCTTTACAAATTGTTGTGTTATAACATAGACAAGCTTCCAAATGAAGGCATTATTTTTAAAGCCCCATTTAGCACGATCCAAGGAGGATCATACTTTGCTGCGTTTCTTTTAACCTTAATATTTCATCAGACAATCCCAGCTCTCCAATTTCAACTCAAGGAACTAAGTAAATTTAAGGAAGTATACCCTTCTCCTAAGCTAAGGAAGTCACCCTCCTTCACTAATGTATGATAGTGAGAAGCCAGACAACCCCAGAGTTTCATATTGCACATTATCTGAAGTAAAGGCATACAACTATGACATTTTACTAAGATGCATGAAGCATTTAACAAAAAAAAAAAAAAAAAGTCTACAAGCAGCAATACCAGCCATCATTATAAACCAGGCAAATCAAAACCAGTCCTCTGGACTTCTGTGTCAGCAGGAGCATTTTTCCCAGGTCCATCGTGGCTTGTTGGCATTACATTAACGTAAAAACAGTAACATTTAGGTAAATATATTTCATTCTGAAGAGTACATAAAGGTTTCAAATTAAGGCTATTAAATAATATCTGCAATTTACATCAGTTGTATTACAATCCAAAATTGTATTAAAGCATTTCGATTAGATTTTGAATTTCCAGTACAGACATCAACAATTTTTAATTTTGTCACTATTTGCCTGGACCAAATAGACTACTTTTTTTTTTTTTAATTAAAAGCAAAGAAAAATAGAAGCAATTGATTTTAAAAGAAAGGCAAAAAGTGAGAAATATACTAGACCAAGCAGCACATACATAATAATCCAGTAAAGCAAAGCATTACAGTAATTTTTGTTTTGGCACTGAACCATGACTTTCTGCAAAAGCAATGCCACTTCAAGATACTCATGACCTGCCTGTCAAGTTAATCCCACCAGCAGTTTTCCAGAAATCAAGTCTCCTCACCACCTACATTTCCTGTCACAATATACAGTTGGTTGGTTTTGTTTTGGAGAACATTGTTATCCTCAGGCAATGTTTATAATCCACAGAATATGACAAGATGTAAGAAAATAGGGTAATAAAGTTGGAGTGTTAAGACTCAATATTTAGAAGCTTCCTCAGCTCCTGCTGAGTCAAAGGGATTTCTGTTCAGTTTTCTAGAAATTACATTTTCCTATTAAGGACCATAGAGAAACCTCAATTCCAAATACAGAGCACATTAAAGCAATGTTACAGTTCAGTGGTGGCAACAGCTCTAAGGACAAAAACCGCACTAGAGGACAACTGATCAATATGTGACACTAAGTCACAGAACTGCTCATCTGTACACTGCTGAGTATTACCATGTATCCTTTATTACAGGAGGCGATTGACTCTGCGTGTTCTGGCTCAGTGGATTTCTTCCACAAGCAGATTGCTTGCGCGGGGCCCACCACCCCACAAGACAAATTAGCTACTCACCTGGTTTGGAGAGCAAAACAAAGGGATTCCGTGAGAGCGCAGCCTGGAACTAATCAGTCCAGAGTGGCAGTTGTGTCTTCCTCAAAATTAGGCTTTCAGCAGTAACATCAGAAGTTCTTCCTTCAGTTTCTAGTGTGTCTGCTACATCTAGGGCTACAGTTGAACTTTAGATTTTAGGCTAGGAAGCCCTAAGCTTTGCACCAAGCAGCAGCGCAATCCCCTTTTCTCTCAACATCATACCTAGATGGACCAAGCAAGCAACATAAGACCACAAATCACAGAATCACCTAGGTTGGAAGGGACCTTTAAGATCATCTAGTCCAACC
>JAOXJM010000023.1:4898785-4910249 GCA_026413425.1 Tringa solitaria | reverse complement strand
GCCAGGCAGCTCCAGCCACTCTGCCCCAAGCCTGGAGCGCTGCAGGGGGTTGGTGCGACCCAAGTGCAGGACCCGGCACTTGGCCTTATTGAAACTCATCCTGTTAGTCTCAGGCCATCCATTCAGCTTGTCCAGATCTCTCTGCTAAGCCTTTCTACCCTCCAGCAGGTCGACACTCCCACCCAACTTGGCGTTGTCTGCAAACTTATTGAGGGTGCACTTGGTCCCCTCGTCCAGATCAATTGATGAAGATGTTTAAGAGAACCGGCCCCAGTACTGAGCCCTGTGGAACACCACTTGTGACTGGCAGCCAACTGGATTTAACTCCATTTACCACCACTCTCTGGGCCCAGCCTCCAGCCAGTTTTTAACCCTGTGGAGAGTATTCCCATCTAAGCCATGGGCAGCCAGTTTCTCCAGAAGGATACTGGAGGAAATGTAGAACTGCGTCCCTCTACGTATGTACTGGATGCTGATCCTGCTGAAATACCTAATCACTTGGTTAAAACGAAGCCATAGTGTCCACATTCTCCATGCTTGAGCCAGTGTCAATCTATCACCTCATCTCTTACCTGCCTGTGGCATGCTCCCCTCAGAGCACTGCACACAGGCACCAGGTCCAAAGCCAAAGTTCACCAGGAAGCTAGTAACAGAGACTACTTCTCAGACTGTACCTTCCCTGAAACCACGTGCTGTCACCTCCTCCAGGCCAAGCCAGAGCAGCATAACCTTTATTTGCTGGAAGGGGGCACACTCCGGAGCAGAGGTAAGGTCCATCCTGCTTTCTGTCCCCTCTCGAGACAAGATTGTGCAGCATGAAGACAGAGATCTCAGACAGCACAGCAGAAAAGGATCTCACAGGGAAACCAAGAACAAGTCAACAGAGTGGAGGTGCTGAAAACATGGAAATAAGAGGGCAAAGAAAGAAGAGAGAGTCCACTGTGGAAAGGAGGCAAAGAGGAAAATGCACAAGTACTGAAGGTACAGTACACTTGCAGCAATCTCTACCAAAAATTCTAGACTTAAAATCTTTTGAATACTTCCCAATGCCACAGAGAGAGGTTTCAGTTTCTGGTGAGGAACACTGGGTTCTGCATGGACATGGGCACTGATTTTTCAGTGCTCCATTAAGACAGCATAATGCAGAAACTCCTTCACAGGTTTGGCTTTCATTTACTCAACACCAAAACATACAATAGTTATGCCAGTCACTGAATCCCCAGGTTCTCTTAATGGAAGGATAACATGCCCACACCTAAACTGTTTTTTTTTTCCCCACACATAGCTGGAGTGTGAAAAGTGATTACAGAAAAGCAGTATTTCCTAACCAGCCAAGGAGAACCACCTACCTTCCCTCCACCCACATCAGAATGGCATTTTTTCCTGCTGAAAGGAAAATAAAAGGAAAAAGATACAAGGACTTTTTCTTGCTATGGGCCCTGTATAACACCTCCAGGCAAGTAGGGAGAACAGACTAGGACCTCTGCAACTCCCACATCAGCATAACTACTGAGGGCACATGAACCATCCATTCTCTTCCAACTGTAATTCCAATGACACGGTGAAAGGAATGGTGTTTTTTTTTCCAGCAATGACCTTCACACTGAAGAATTTTAACCTCTAATGTTGGAAGTAGAAACCTTAGTGTGAAGAGGATAGATCACTGAGGGTGGCTTTTAATATTTGCGTATCAATAGCAGAAGTTAGGTGACTGAAACAAAGTAGCACACTACTACTAGAATCAAATAAAACATTTCAGAATATATTAGGCTTTAAACAAGATTATTTTCAAATGAAGGTGTATAATCAAAACTCCTTTCTTGACCTACAAAGTGGGCCTTCACTACAGCAAAGCTTTGTCCAAAGAGACTGCCGTTGATCGCCACCCTTGAGTGATCTTACAGCATTCACTAAAATACTAATATTGTGTTCAAACATATACACCCACACATTACTAAACAGATGACTGCTATATGCCTAACAAGAGAGAAAGTTAACAGTTTTGCTCACCAACACGCACTCCCCCAGCCTTTTTTTTTTTTTTGAATATCCACATATATGAACATATGCCCCTAATGTGAAAGGAAAAACATTTAAGGAGCAACAGAACAAAATGAAGCACAAAGTGATTCACTCTGGTTGCAGTCCTCTTTTTATCCAAAAACATTCTCAAATTTTACCTTGTTTTTTGCAAATTAAATATTCTCTCAAAAAAAAAAAAAAGCCACACACAAACAACCCTGTAGCTTCTCCTTTCATTAGCATGAACTAATACTTTAAAACTTTGTATTATGCATTCAGCTAAAACCTAAGTGCCAATAACAAGAAATACATTTAATTTTTGTTTAAAGATTAAAATAAACCCCCAATACCAGCACAACAAAGAGGTGTCATTTTAAACTCTATTTTTGCTGACTGCCCACTATTATTACAAGATACTGATATTACCAGCATAAAGCTGTAAATTTAATATCAAAGTTTTGGATGAAAAGCAGAGATATAAATAAGAGATCTCCCAGACAAATAAAAAAAGAAGTAGTTGTTAGCTGCAAAGATTTCCAGAGAGAGAGGAATGTTTAAATGAAAAAGTAGTCAACTGACAATTCCAAGAAAAGCATTTCTGAAAAAATGCCTTCCCTCCCCCCCACCAAGAAACATACTTGCTAACAGAAAGCAGAGGACTTCAAGTTTTGTCACAGAAAATAAGAACTCAGAAATAACATGTTCTATCCCTCATTCCTGGATTTTTGGTAGCTGACATACCTTTCCATCTGCTCTCACATGTGACTCCTTCCAAGCAGCAGCAGCAGGTCTGTCACAAGGTAGGTTTGCTGTTCTGATACTCTGCTTATTTTTATGTATGGGCTTAGCATTAAGAAAGAAAAAAAATCTAAATATTTTGTTTTCTACATATAAACACAGAGTAAACTTCATCATGCCACAGTTCAGCTTTCATAGGAGATTGTATTAGGCTGCTTTAGAAAAATAAAATTTCCTGGATTAGTTTACTGGAGAACATACGCTATTCTTAAAGGAAAACAAAAACCAGTTGGCAAAAATAAAGTTTAAGAATCCACCTTTGCATGTTTAGAAAATGAGCTAAATGCCTAACAAGACAGGGACTACTATGTTACAGACCTACCACAATGAGACACCGGTTGTGAAGAGCCTCTCTTGTTAATAAAAATATTTAACAACTAAAAGAAAACAGGGCAAAATTAATACTCAAAGAAATGGCATTTGTGACATGACTCATCCATAGCATAAAAGTAACATTTGCAGCAATCCCTTTAGGACAAACACGAAAGAGAAATTGTCTGCTTCTTCAGTGCACCGAGTTATTAACTTGTCCACAATGGAGACTGCCCCAAGCAGCATTTCTCATCTCAAACCATTATCTAAGCGAAACACACACATGTAGTACTACTATGAAGTTTTAATCTTTTACAGATTCAAGAACTATAAAAACCTCAAGGCTTTTGCAGAGCAATGCAGTACTCTCACTTCATAACCACGGGGAGGAACTGCCATAGTAGGTTTTTTTTTTCCTTCTGTGTTGATGTCAAATTATTATGAGTAATTTGTTACCTCTTGGCATAAAGTGTCCGAGGACAACATACCTGGCCATTTAGAAGTTAAATTATTTCAAGGAGAGTCAACTTCTTGAGTGCCTAATTTCCTACTGCAGAGTAAACAAGGGCACACAACTTCACAAGAATTTCCTGAGAAAAGCAGCTGCCTACACAAAGTCCATTTAAATCATCTCCTGTTATGATGCAATTGTTCTAAATATGGTATTTCATAAAGTATTTAAGGCATTCAAGATAAAGAACATTAACTATTAATAGCATCTTTACACATCATTAGATCAAGCTGCAGAGCCACAGCTAATAATTAGGTTCTCTCATTTGGGTCTTTTTAGTTATATGTGTAAGTTTATAAAGCTAAGTTTCCTGTTTAGGAAACTCAGACTGTAGACCACTTGGAAATCTTTGAGGCAAGTATACAAGTTGCTACAGAAGATGGAGACTGCTGAAGATTTACATGAAAACAGGAGCACCATTTTTAACATCTTCAGAGTATCAGAGCTAAGATCACAAAAGGATCCTAGAGTTTTAATTATTAACAAAGGCAGCTGTAGGTCGTCTCAGGACTTCATAGAAATTACTGCAAAATAGTATCACACATTTTCAGAGCAAGTTGCACTATATCGCACAGCAGATTTCTTCCATCTACTTCAAATAACATGACATGAGAAAACACTCAAACATTTTGAGCAATTCTTGCTGCTTTAAATATTCTGTTTATGGAAATACAAGTCTCCAGCAAGACACAAGTACTTTTTCATTGTCTGCAGAAATCTAGAACCAAACTGGTTGAAGCAATTTTTTTTTTTTTCAGTGTCATATTTACATGGTCCAACTTGCAGCAACTTTTCCATTTTTGGAAAAATTACATTTCATGGAATTGTTGGGGCTGGAAGGGACCTCCGGAGTCCAACTCCCCTGCCAAAGCAGGTTCAACTAGAGCATGTTGGACAGGAACATATCCAGCCGGGTTTTGAATTGGAGAGGGAGACTCTCCACAACCTCTCTGGGGAACCTGTTCCAGTGCTCCGTCACCCTCAAAGTAAGGAAGTTTTTCCACATGTTCAGATATGTGTGTGTTCCAGCTTGTGTCCGTTTCCCCTTGTCCTGTCACCAGGCACCCAAAGAAAAGCCTAACCCCATCCTCTTGACACCCACCCTTTAGACATTTATAAGCATTGATAAGATGCCCTCTCAGTCTTCTCTTTTCCAGGCCAAACAGACTCAAGTCCCTCAGCCTTTCCTCATAAGGGAGGTGCTCCATTCTCTTGATCACCTTCATAGCCCTCCACTGGACTATTAACAGCAGTTCCCTGTCCTTCTTAAACTGGGAGGCCCAGAACTGGACACAGTGCCCCAGATGAGGCCTCACCAGGGCAGAGTAGAGGGGGAGGATGACCTCCCTTTTGACCTCGACATTTGAGGCAAGTTGCTGAGCAAAGCAGATTCTGTAAACTGTACAATGACAGAGGTAAGGTATATGCCATTTCATCTTCTTTTATCAGCTACAGAGTAAAAAGCAAGACAGTACCACTCCCCTGCAATACCCAACTGCCAACCAAAGCAGGAATAGATGGACAAGGAAGATACGTTAATTCTGGCTCTGTTAGAACTCTTTCCATTACAATTCCCAGATTGCCAAAATAAATACCCATTACAAAGGTGTTTTTAAGAGGCCAGGCACACAACTGCCAGTCTCACCTCAATCTTGCAACCAAAAATTTTGATCAATAACACTACAGACAGGATCCAAGCGTCATTTCAGAGGATGACTCTATAATGCCACTTCCTATTCAAAGACCCTCATCCCTATGAGTGTTACTGTATCCCTCCAGAGCAGGGATAGAATTTTGTGTAGCATATTTTGTTATTAAAAGTAAACCAAAAAAGAAAAAAGTCACATCAGTTCCAACAAAACTTTTCATTATTCTTATACCAAGTATAACAAGAGAACAAGGAATTCTCAGAAACAGGACGCACGTACCTATCACAGATCAGCAGTCCACAGTGGCTCACTAAGAGAAAAGCTAAATCCTCTGAAGAACGAAGATAAACTGTTTGGCTTCTGAGCATAAACCAAGCTCACGGATGAGTAAGTGCTACACAACAAAAAGGGGTACATAGATTATCTGTGCCCAGAAGGCTTGTGCCTTCTCCCCAAAGTGTGTCAATTGCAATCACCTAATTTCTGTCTCCTTACAGAGTTAGCATCAGGTGGTGGGTAAATACTTCCTTTTATTAAAGTCAGGTGGCCATAATAAACAATTTCAACTGTTCACAGCCCATCTCTGGGGGGCTTGAAATACCCTCCTCACAATCACAACTATATTTCATATATAAATCACAAATGTATTTAAAAGCAAAGCTTATAATGAATTTAGAACAATCTCAGATATGCACAATCACACATCCAGCATTTACAGTCACCAATTTAAATTATTTTAATATATTTAATTAGAAAGAAAGAAACAATCTAGCTAGCTGCAAATGCATGTGTCCAGCTAGATATGACTTTAAAGGTAAGTATTCAGTCTTTGGCAATATTTGTAACTGAAAAAAAAATACTAGACAATTCCTCTAAAAACTAAATAACTCTTCCTTAAGACGTAGACTCTTTAACCATGTGTTAAAGCAACAAACAGAAATTTGGGTTCTGGCAGTGCTAAATACAATAATTACACCAGAACTTACTCAAAGACAGGAAGTCTAAAGAGTCATGAAAATCCTATCATTATGCAGACATTATCCAATTTAATTTCAAAGATTATGCCAATCATAAGATTCCCTTTCACTGATTTGTAGAGGTGGAATTTTTTTTCTGCTTTCCCCACAATTATACAAATTAAGCAGCATTTAGATTAGCAACTTTATCATTGCAAAGAATATATTTAATAGCTAAATTAATCTTTAAAGACTGGAGAAGAGATGCTACTGATTTCTTTTAGCATCTATTCTCAACACATTACCTTGTGTGACAAGCCTCTGATATAAGAGGTTATAATCTGTAAAATAAAAACAAATAGATACATAAGACATCTTTATCTCGAAAGAGTAAAAAAAGTGCATGGACATTCATTAGAGCCATCAGCATCTGTGTAATAATATCTTTTAATGAAATGGATAAAGCAGCACGAAGATTGCACAGTGTCCTGATGTCCTCTTCTTCAACAGAGAGGATCTGATATCAAGCAGCACTACTTCCTGGGTTGCAACAGATTTTGATCAATACAGGTTTTAGCTATCCACTTCAAATTTTTGTCACTTAGATACAACTCACATGGGAAAACTGATTTTCTTATCTAACAATGTGGTCTTTTAAATAAAACTTGGGTTTAAAACACTAGAAATGCATTCTTTGCCCTTTCAACGTCATTTCTCAAGCCGAAGGCATGAATCCTTGAAGACCAGGCTGAAGACCAAGAAAGAAGTGACCTTTCTTCAACCCCTACCACATACATCTTTCTACTTCCTCCTGACCTTGCTTCTTCCTTTTCCTTTCAGTTCTGCAGCTACAACCTGCTTTTGAAGGCCTCACAAATACTCTTTCATCTGTTCTACCTCGCATTCTTTTCCATATTACACACAAAGAACAGAGATGGACAGGCATTAAGGAATTTTATTTTCTGTCAGAAAAGAGGGAATAGCAGAGTTCAAGAAAAACAGTCACAAACCAGTAGGATTCTGACATTAGACCAGCAGCACCTAACAGGCTGAGAACATTTTTAAGTGGAATCAGAAAAGTTTATATTTATCTCAGTCCTGTGTCTTATTTAAAGAAATCTTAGTTAACATGTTCTTCCTAGTTGATGAAATTGATGACATAATTGCCATGTTCATTAAAAACTGCAAGTAAAAATTCACAGTACATTCCTAAGACACAAAGCAAGCCTTCCAGCAAAATCAGGGAGGGTGAAACTGGTATTCATAGAGTCGTTCAGGTTGGAAGAGACCCTTGGGATCATCGAGTCCAACCATCAGTCCTACTCTACAAAGTTCTCCCCTACACCATATCCCCCAACACCACACCTAAACGACTCTTAAACACATTCAGGGACGGTGACTCAACCACCTCCCTGGGCAGCCTATTCCTAACACTTCCACAGGGGGGAGGGGGGAGTGAAAAAAACGTATTCTTTCTTCATACATCAGAGCAATAAATGGAGACAAACCCATTAAAAACCATGAGGAAGAGCAGTAATTTAAAACTATCTCCAACTTAAAATCTTCATATTTTGACAGCTACAGTTAGCAGCAGATTGTTTTTATCTTTCAAGTGGAAATAATCATTCTATGAGATAAGTTGATTCTTTCAGACTTTGTGAATATTAATAAGGCTATTATTTTATTGCCGTTGTAATAGTTCCTATTGATAGAATTACCAATTTAAAAAGTTATCCACCAAATGTGTGTCACGGGGCTGTAGTTCAGTGATGTCAGTGTTAGCTGTACTGTGCTGCCAGTCTTAAAGAGCAGAAAACATAACTTTATGCAGTGTTTTCAAAGCATAACAGGGGTAATTTCTATTTTAGATCATAAAACACGAAATAAAAAACCCACATAAAAACATACTCAACTGTTCTACTTCGAATAGGTCTCACAGTTCACTATTTTTTACCTTGTAATAATAGTTTTCTTTCATTTCTAATGCAGCTTGATAATTACAGTTTTCCTCCTACTTCATGCATAAGCGTTTCAGAATATCTCACGACAATTTCTTTGTAAGCTACACTTCGCTTTACATTTTCTAGCCAGCAAAGGACCAGGAATTATTATTCCTTGCTTACAAAAATATAGAATCAGAATCATCTAGGTTGGAAGGGACCTTCTTAAAGATCATCTAGTCCAACCATCAACCCAACTCTGACAAAAAAAAAAAAAAGCAATAAAAATCACTAAACCATATTCCTAAGGAACATGTCAACCCATCTTTTGAACACCTCCAGGGATGGTGCCTCAACCACTTCCCTGGGAAGCCTATTCCAATACTCAATAACCCCTTCCGTGAAGAAATTTTTCCTAATCTCCCCTGGCGCAACTTGAACCCAAAGGACTTTCAGATTGAGCTATGCATTGCTAATTTTTGTATCTGAGCTTTGTAGTTACTATAGTAACAAGCCAGCTCAAAAAGAGATTTATTTCATTCAAAATTTTAACAGAAAAAAAAAGAAACCAAAACCATAACTCAAGCATACCAAGACATGTCTCAAGTTGTAGGTCAATTATTTGTTGTTCCAGTACCTTCTCAGCACAAAGGCCAGACTAATTTGATGAGAGCCACAAAGCAGTTGAGTGTGGCAAAACAGACATTAAAACAGGCCATCAAAGCCACTAACCTCCCTCAAAATCAGGCGGCAAGCAGCAAAGACCCCACAGGATTCTAACAGCATAGGAAAATTGGTCTCCAGGGTTAGAAGAATGACACCTCTATGTCTTCTGCTAAGTAGCCAGTGCTACTTAGTGCTCTCCGAAATCCTCATCCTCCCCATGCTAGGCAGTAGATGAAGAGGAAGGAAAGGTGAAAACAACATCCTCACAATACACCAGCCAGAAAGTGATACTAGAAAAGTGCATCGCAAGGTGCTGAAATAACACAAGATGCATCTGCAAGCCACTTAAAAATATATTTTTCCAACCACAGATCTGCTCTAAGGTTGTCTTTTCACCATGTCAGTTGCCAACAACCACAGCTTATTTCTCTCCTCCTGAGCTGCAAAGTTTGAGTCACTTGATCACTTGAGCCCTTATAGTCCAACAGCCACTCATTCCTGACCCATCTGCAGATCAGCTGTTGCAAAAGGACTTGACACTTTCCTAGCAACTTTGTACCAGTCAGCAAAAGAAAACCAACTGAGTAGCTTAAGTGTCCTCAACTTATAGGAGTACTGTTGTTAGTGGTTATCTGTGACATAAGAAAGAGGTTCAGCGCTCACCAGTGGTGATGCAACAGGGTGGACAAGACAGTCGTCACTTTGTAGACATGCTGCAAACTTTCTCAGGTACAGATAGGGAGGAAGGGAAAAAAGGGCAAACAACCAGTAGTTCTTTGCTGGCTCCTAACTTGTGGTTTGTAGGATTTCATATCCAAGGGGAAAACTCCCAACGCAATTCAAAACTTCCTTGAGGGCTACACCATTATATGGTAGGTGAAAGCTGTGTGGTGTTATCCTGGAAAGCAAGTAAAAGGATACACACATGAAGTAAATATACTATCAAACTTGGCAGGACTAACCTTGCACATACTTCAGGTTAACAGAAGAAATAGTTGGTTTGCTTTAGAAACTCTTATAATGGCTGAAAACGGGCCTCACTGTGGTAGACACTGCACATGCACATGACAATAACCGAAACCAAATAAATAAAATGATCTCTTGCTGTACTCACCTAGATGGGAACACAAAATACAAAAATGAAGATACTAGCTTTACTGTACCAATCAAATTGCTGGTTAGTCTCTCAACATATGTTGCTATAATGGAAATAGAAAAAAATTACATTCTACCTTTGATATACTTAGGTTATGACCACCTCCCTTACAAGGTTACTGACTACATTTGGGAATAGAAAGGGTCTTACACCTCAAAGAAACACTAAGGATCAGCAGCAACATATTTAAATAAATGGATAGTACAAATGAAAGTCACTGGTGGTGGTGTTCAAGGACAGCTATATTTTTTCCAAGTCATGCTGCATTCTGTCCTTAAAATCCACACAACTCCTCTGTATGTGTCTATATGTGAAATATGACCTCCCTCTAAAAGCAGGATCTAGGGCTTTAAAGATGGAAAGCAATATAGTTTACTGGTTAATCTTTTTTTTTTCTAGCTGTCCAAAATAAGTGCATTATTTTTACCATGTACAACTACCTCAAATTTACTTCTTTTTGCACTGTGTGTAAATTTAGGTAATCAATAGATTTAAGTAATCTTTCAAGAAGAACTGTAGTTTTTGCTACCCACATAACAGTGAGTAGCAAAAAAAAAAAAGAAAAAGAAAGCGTCCAGGACAGCTTAAGTTTTATTGCAGTCCTCTTACTTGCTTTCTCCTCCAACAAATATTTATATTAGCTCTTAAGATGGTAGGCTGCTGATACACAGCCAGAGACTTGCATTAGATATAATTATGTCACAGCCTCTTATAACAATGATACTGAATACTCCAAGTATTTAACTAATAGCAAAGATTTACTTTTTTAAACACCTCCAGATATACAAGTAAGACATTGTAATGGGCCATCTAGTAGTCCATTCATTTTCTCTATTGTTATACTGACAAAAAGCAGCACCATAGCCTATTGTTGCAGATAAAAGAATCCCTACTATTCTTTGCATACTTGCTACAGGCATTACTACTTTCTCTTGGAAATAGAATTCCAAAATTATTTGCCTCAAATCCTCACTAAAGCAAAGCCTTGGATTTTAAATATGAGAAGAACAGAACATTTTCAAGATTTCTGGATTGTGAACTGCAATTCTTTGGTTGTACCTTAAAATCATACAACAGAGCTGAAAGTAAATGAAACCATAACTCTTCAGAAGACAGGGAACCACCAGAAAGACATGGCTATCCACACCAGTCACCCTGCCACAAGCTGCAGGCATCAATCTGATTTTGCCAATTTCACAGCAAGACTGAAAGTGAACTAATTTGAACCCAAGTTAAATATTTTGACTGGAATAGTGTTAACACCAACTGCTAGATACAAAACTATAAAAAACACTTGATGTTTAAATGCATCTGAGAGGACCAAAGTACTCATGACAAAACTAGATGATGCTTTTATCAAAAAAATTTCTTCTCACCTAGTACTATCACACAGAATGAAATGGGGCTGGAAGGGACCTCTGGAGATCATCTAGTCCAAGCCCCCTGCCAAAGCA
>JAOXJM010000023.1:4847718-4872572 GCA_026413425.1 Tringa solitaria | reverse complement strand
CGGCCGCCACCAACCGCGCCGCCGCCGCCGGCTCCCAGCCCGGCCATCGCTGGGGAAACCCGCCGGAGGGGCCCTACCCGCCCCAAGGGACAGGCCGCGGGCAGACACCCCGCCAGCCGCCCGGGCCCGCAGCGCTCCCGCCGCCCCGGGCCCTTCCCCCGGCCCCCGCGCCCACCTTCAGCTGCCCCAGCAGCCGCAGGAAGGGCAGCAGCCCGCCGCCGCCGCTCGCCACCGCCGCCATCCGCCCGGCAGCCACCGCCTCGGCCCGATCCTCCTCCTCCTCCTCCTCCCGCCGGCCCGGGCGGCGGCGCTGGGCGGAGCGGCCGGCCCGGCCCCCCGCCCCGGAGCGGTAACGCGTCTGCAGCTGCGGGCCTGCTGGCGCGGGGGGAGGGGCGGGGAAGGAGGTATCTGGCTCCTCGGGGATTAATTAAGCACAAACAGGGCTTTAGTAAGGAGTCAGGCTGCGAGGGCAAGGGGAAGGCGGGGAGAGAAGCCAGGCTGCTCCGAGGGCAGGGGAGGGAGGGAGGGAGGGCGGTGTGTCCTCCCCTGGGGTGGGAGGAGAAGGCCCTGGCCTGGAGCAGGGAAGGACATTGCCCCAGCAGGGGTAGCTCAAAACTGCTTGGCTCAGTGACCTTTAGCATATTTATTTAAAAAAAAAAACACACAGTAAATAGTGCAAACTTATACTTTATAAAAAAAAAAAGAAAAAAAAAACCAAACACCAAAAACCAACAAATACCACAAACTCATGAAATTATTCAAAGGAGAAAAAGTATTTAACAGAGCTGCTGTGCCCAGAGTTTTAAATTGAGGACTTCTGGCACCCGGCCGTAGGCACTTCCATCACTTCCACAAGTCTCACAGCACGCCCAGTTACTTTACAAATGGGTGGCTTTTCTAAATATATTGCATTTCTTTGCTACTTTTACATCTGCTCTTTCAGTCAGTTGGCAATAACGGTTTAAATGCAGCAATGAAATACTCCATTTTCAGGAAAGAACATCTGCAGTTTGCCAGATACCAACAGACGGCAGTGTATTTTTATTTTTGCTCGTGTGTATACTCAAAACACGCTCCCAAATTAATAATAAAGCCCAGGCAACATTTTGGTGACCATTTTAAGGCTATCTTCCCACAGACGGTGTGGTTAGTAACGCCAGATGAAATGCTGGAGGTCTGCAGTTCTCAGGTAACCCCAGAGGCAGAGAAATGGTAAGAAAGACCACACTAAGGTCTGGAGATCTGACATTTCTCCCTTTTAAGTGCAGAGGAATTTTTTTTTTATTTTCCAAAGATGATTTAGCATTTTTTTTTCTTCTAAAATCACTCAGTTTTGCCATGGTGCAGAGCTCCTAGAAGTTGGGACTTTAATTACCTAGGGCAGTGATTGCAGAGGGTATCAAGCAAGCCACTGCCCATGAAGAAAAGATGGCATTGCCTCTGAAACACTTCAGATGCCAGCCAGGAGAGCTACACCTGAATTTCCACGCTCTGCCAACTCCTGCATAATCATTGCAAGACCTGCAGATCAGCCGTGCGATTTCCTGCCCCTGTTGTGGCTGGCAATTGTATTTTTCCTTCTGAAAGGAGCTTGGCCCCCATTAGACATCACACAGCCTCTTGCTGCGTTTGATCCTCAAGCCCCATCTAAGTATTTGGCTTCTTTGGAAAAGCTGCTTTCAAATCTCTAGCAATGACTGACAGAAAGGGGTGTGTTCCCATCAGTCCAAAGAGAGCTGATCTGCAGGAGGAGAAGTAAGGGACGTGGGATGTATCTGACCTGGAGTTATTAACCAAGTGGAAACTGCAGGCTACTTGTGCTCAAGGCAGAATTGTAACAATAGGGATTCTTAGAATAGCTGTGGGCTGCATACAAGTCCTTGCGCTGACCAAAGAGAAGCAATGGCTACTCCCTTCTTGCATTGAGCAAGTTGGTTCAGCACCTGTCTGCCAAGAACAAGGAACTGTAGAACCCTCAAGGGTTTTATAGTATGGAACATGCTGTCCAGCATAAATGTCGTCCTTTGTGTCCCTCTCAGGTGATGCACGCCACCATGCCTAACATGCTTCACATTATCTGAAGTTCACACCAGGAGATGTGCTACCTGATGGGCACTTGCTCGCGGAGGCCTCCTGGAATGGGTGGGATGGGTCTGAGGGTGGCGTGGAGCTGCTCCAGCTTAGTGGTGCACAAGTAAAATCTGCCAGCCTGAGCTGAAGGACATGGATGCCTCTTTCCTTCCTTCTGCCAAAGTGGTGCTGGGGCTGCATCGTGTCCCTCAAAGCCTCAAGACCAATCCGCACTTTAATCTTACAATGCAAGAAAAGTAGTGCCCAGTTGGTGCTACGCCAATGCTACGGCATTCAAGACACTAGGAAAGGTGCCCAAGGTGTGTGCCCTTCTTCTTGAGGGTAAAGAGGGCATTGAGACCCAAAAAAAGTCTAAGACATAGAAGATAGACAACACATACAACACAACACACAGGCTGGAACCGCCCCGCCCGGCACTAACTAGCATTGGGCTGAGGACTAACCCACTTCCTTTACCCACCCAAGGGACAGACCCCTGCCCTACACTAACTTAAAAAACCCTTTTCTGCAACTGTCAGCCTCAGCCCCTCTCCCGTGCCAGTCCCTCTGCTTCACTTTCAGAGGGGCAGGGGTCTTAATTCATCCTCAACAAAAACCACAACAAACAGCTAGTACATGATGTTCCTGCAGTCACTTCAAACGAAACCACAGCTCCAGCTGTGAGCATCACACGACTAGCTGTGGCATTCCGCTCACCTGCTCCACACCCATCCCAGAGCCAGAGCTGCAACAATTATGACACCCAAGATACCAAGAAATACAAAACTATCATCGCTTTTGTGCGAAATCACCAGTCCTGTGCCCCTCCTCGATACTACCCAGCTCACCTCAAATGCAAGAGACTAGAACAGACCAGACCTCACGCATTATCAGCATCTTACAGAGTGCACAGCAAAACCAATGAGAAAAACCCACTGTTCCATTCATTAATAAAATTGGGAATTCCAGCAACGTGCACTGCACCTGGAATAAAGGAAACCATCTTGCCACCCCTGAACACTCATTACTGACCTTAAAAATACCAACCAAACAGCACACAAGTCACCCTTCTACAACACGGGCTGCTGAACCCGACCTGGTCCTGAAGGTCTTACCTCACACTTCTTACCTCTGCTTCTCTAAATGCCAGAGCACACCTGCCCGAGCAGCTGCAGCCGGCTGAAGGCCCAGCAGAGCACTGACCCCAGGGAAACCCAGCGGCAGAACGACCCCCCCCCCTCAGCAGAGGCCGCGGCTTAAATACCCGGGGCCCCGTTCGCCATCCCCGGGGGTGTCCTGGAGTACCAGCGGGCCATAGGGATCGACTTCTGGAGGACTGAAGGGCACTTCCGGCGTCCCGGAGGACCGCAGGACCATAGAGATGGAGCTCCGGAGGACTGATGGGCACTTCCACCCGGCGCGAGCCGTTAACGGCCGCTCTCGGGGGTCGGGCGGGGCGGCCGTCGCTGCGGACGGGCGGCACATAAGCTGCTGCGAGCGGCAGGGAGCCCGCCCGAGCGCCGGTTCGCCCTCGGACCCTGCCTCCGCGGAACCGCGCATGCGGAGGAGCCGCAGAAGGGACGCCAGGCGCCGCGGCCCCACCTGCAGCAGCGGGCTGTGGCCGCCGGGCGGCAGCACCGCCCCCGTGATCCCGCTCCGATCCTTCATCGGAGCGATGAGCGGTGACCGGTCTTAGCCCGGTTTGTTCCATCCAGGGACCCCAGGGACTCCGCACTCACAGCCCAAGCAGCGACATCCATCGTCTCTGCACCTAAAACCTGCGGAACAGGGAGGGGGGGCTCCCCAGAAGGAGCCCCAGGGAAGCTGCATCGCTCTGCATGTGGCACCAGGGCCACAGGGGTGACAGCAGCAGGTCCACCAGGGACCAGGAAGGGAGGCAGGAGTGGTGCCTTATCCACAACATAAAAATTGGTGATTTTTTGCTTTTTTGCATGAAAATGGAGGGGGGTGTAGGGGTGTTTATTCCTTTCCAGGTGCACAAATCCAAGTGGATTTGGCTTTGCTGGGAGCTCCAAACTGTTTTTTTCCCCGCCCTCCCCAATTTCTGGGGTTTTCCCCAGTGAAGACCCAGAATCAGGGGTTCAGGGATATTTTTGTGCCAGGGCAGCAGGGGAAAGTCCCCATTTGGGAATCGCTCTGCTGAAATTATCCAAATGGAAGTCACAGCCATGAAAGAAGAGTGAAAGAGAAAAGGAGAGGTGAGGCAGCAGGAGAGCTCTGCAGGCTGCCACCACTCCACATCGCACTCTGGTTTTGAAACCACACACCCATGCACCCCAGAAAAAGCCACACACACCCACAAAACAGACAAAAAAAACAGGACCTTGTGGTTTTTTGGTCTTGTGGAGCTCATCCCCGTCTCAGCAGATTGTCTGCACTTCATGCTCTGACAAGACAATCTGTATCCCAAGGACATTTGCAGGTGATGAATACCTGTCCAGAAATAGTCCAAATCTCTTAAGACCAGTGTCATTTTTGTGGTTTTAATAATCAGAACTCAGTTCTATTGACTGGCACATTTGGGAGGAAAGTAATTGACTTTTAAACGTAGCCCGTCCTCAGGGAAAAAATGTGTTAGAGGCTTAAAAAAAAAAAGATGATCCAGAGTTCCCACCCGTGAAGGAGCTATGTGGATATTAACAGAAGTGAAGACCACCAGCAGCAACATTAAGTGAAATTTGGCTTTAATTCTGATCATGTATTTAAGAGACTCTCCAAGTCTACTCCTTAATCCTATGAAGGAGTAGTCCTTTTCTGGAACAACAGCCTTTTTTATTTTATTTTTTTTTTACTTAAAAGTCCTAGATTGAAGGCTCCATGGAACAGAATGTGGATCGAGCCACAGAAAAACATGCCGTTAACACTCTAATAAAAATTTAAAAAAAAATAAGTCAAGCAACACACCACTTTCCATCATGTTTCATTCATTACGTTTCTACTGGCATCTAAGTGCTCAAAAATTAACTATAATGACAACACATACTAATGAAAATTTAATTATGCATAGAAAAATAAAAGGTTGTTTCCAAGTTGCCCATAAAATTCTTATGAACAAACAGAAGAGAAACACTTGGCCCTAAAGAAGGTAACGGGAACTCTTAACTTATCCTACGTGAAAGTTCATTCTTTTACCCCAAAAGAAGACAATCCTAACTACCAAGGGCCCAACTCAGGCAGGAAGCATGCTCTGTTAACTGCAATTTCTCATGAGCTTTTCTGCAGTGGCAGCAAATTTGCCTTTTCTGCAGGTTTGACGTGGAGCATCTGTAGTGTCCCTGAACTCTCAAATGTCTCTCCTTGCTCTCCCAGACCCATGTGTGTGATTACCTGAGCAGCAAGTGGAATCAGCCATGCAGTATTTTCTTCCCATGCCGCAGAAGGTGACACTGAGAAAAGAGGAGAGAAATTACACTGTTTGTCACAGCCAGCCAACAGGGACAAGCTCAGGGACCCCCACCCCACCTGTGCCTCCAGGAGCAGGGCCGGGACAGACCTTCCAGGCAGAGAGAAGTACCTGGCATGGATTTCATATTGATCCCTGTCCCTGAACCCAAAGTCACACAACTCTCTCTGTTTGTGAGCCTCAAAACAAGCCCCAAGAGCCTGTTTTCCAGCTGCAGGAGCAGAATACCTGGTCTCCATATTGGGCTCATAGAGATCAAATCAGATCACCCTCTCTGCTTCCTGACCCCCTCTGCGACCCCCCTGGGAGATACTGAGGGACGGGGGTGCACAGCCAGCCCACAGCCCGGCACCCCCAGGGCCCCACGGGCAGTTTCAGATAGAGCTGAGCAACTACAGAGGGCCCGGCCCTGCATCTCTGCGGAGCAGCACCATCACGGGCCGAGCACCGTTCTGCTATCGCTGTCCCAGGCTTTATTTTTACTGCACCGCCAGCGCCGCACCCCAACTCAACGTCAGGCCGAAAGAACCCCGCGGGAAGCTGGGCCCAGCCAGCCCTCTCCAACAATACAATGCCACCACTAAGGCCCCCCGTTCCTCCAGCCTCCTCCTCAGGGCCCCCGCTGTACTCGCCCCCACTCACCTTGACACGGTCCAGCCACCTCAGAACGCGCTCACAGCAGCCCAGCCAAAGACCTAACCGCCAGAACCCACTTTCCCCCTAGCCCGCCCCACTCCCTTTTCAAGCTGGCCGCCATTTTCCCCCTGGCCCCTTCCGCTTCCGGAGCGCCCCGGCCCGCCCACGCCGCGCGCCCATTGACCACCGCCCGCCTCCAGGAACTGCCGCCGCGGAGCTGCGCGTGCGTCGTACAGCACGTTCCTGCCTTCGCTGCCGCCGCCTTGCGGCCAAGACGCAGTACTGCGGCCGGGCACCGCGCATGCGCAGCGCCGCCTGCCGAGCGGGAGCCGCTGCTGCGGCCGGGCGCGGGAGGCGGGGTCGGGCCAGGGACATCTTTTTTTCCCCAAAATTGGGTTTTTTGCTTTTCCTTATTACTCTGTTAGAATTTTTCAGCGCTTTTAACAACATAAAAGCTGTCGGCTGTTGCTTTTGCGTATGAAAACGGCGAGTTTTTTTGCTTTGCGGGTGCAGAAATCCAGGCTTTCCCGGAAGCCCCAAATTGGGAAATTTTTTTTTCCCCAAAAAATTGGGTGTTGTTTTTTTTTTTTCCCCAGCGCAGAGCCAGAAGCAGGGGTTTCGGGGTATTTTTGTGCCATGGTGGTAGCTCCCACTCTATGTCCATAGCCCTGGAGGGGGAAGTCCCCATTTGAGGGAATCAGCCCCAAACTGGTAGGGGAAAAGGGGCAGCTTTTGAAAGCGCTTTTACATCTTCAAGAGAGATTAGAGGGGGCTCGAGTTTTTAAATCCTTCCTATAAATAGGCTTTCTTTGCATTTTAAAAAGTTACACTTACATAGCTATACACTTACGTATCTATTTATACACATATATGTATTTAGGGAATATATACTATCTATTTATGCTTACATAGAAGATCTGTTTAGACTTAGATCTATTTAGACTTGTACATTAACACTTATTATACAGAACAGCTAACTCGACTATCTCTTTAGACATATATTTTAAAATCTTTTTATATTCCAAAGTTCCTTGTAAAATACAGACTCTTTAGATTTTTATTTTGAACTCCTTTTATATACATAAATGAATATTTTTTTTCAATATATATAAAAATGAGAGATTTTTCTCATATTTCAATGCCTCACACCCACATTTACAGGTTTTACTATTTTTTAATCCCCCTCATGCATTTTCAGGCATTTTTGGGCTGTGACTCACTTCTTTTGGGGGGAACCCCACATGACCTCCCATCCCTCACTCACCTGCTCCTATGCTGCATCACACCCCCCCAATGACATTGGGGACCCTCAAATGAGGTCAGCCTCAGCATTGCACAGCTGTAGCAACCATTTCCATGTAATAAAAGATATTTTCTCTAGATGGTCACTCAATGTCCGTAGCACTTACTGGTGTGGAAAAAAAAAGGAGCAAAGGCTGTGCATTTTTATGTCTTAAAACACCAGGCCAACTTCAGATTTAAATATAGACTCAGTAATCCTTAGTCCTGTCCATCCAGAAAACTCAGAATCTTTATTTATTCTTGGCATCTCCCATCTCAGTCAGCACCTTAAGGCAGCAGACACAACCAGGCAGGCCAAGAGTCCTTCAGGAGCTTCACTAATAACCTTCCAGCCAAAAAGAAGAGGCCTTAACGCTAACACGGGGCATAGGGAATACACATCACAGAGCTTTTTAGTTATGTAGGCTTTTTCCTGTTTTAGGACAGCTTTATAGTTAAGAAAACTGGTTATCAAGCACAAGCCCTACTGTAACTCTTGGTAGTATGAATCCACCGTGGCTCCCATTTGACTGCAGCATATACAGGCGCACAAAAGAACAGCTGAAAATATACCAATTCTTGATTTCTGTAACCACATCAACAGGTCACAATCGGCCTGCCCAGGAGACAAAGCAGCAGCAAACCAGTTATCGATTATTGCTCATTGATCGTTTTACCTGAAAACTATTTGTTACCTTTGTCAAACGTGTTACTGTGTATAATGTCACACTCCTCGAAAGGTCCTCGCTCAGCATAACCCACGTTTTCAGTTTCTGTCGATATATTGCGTTCATACGCTCTCCAGAAACCGCCTGTTCCCTCAGAGGGCTGGGGGGGCAGAGGGGGGGGCAGCGAGTTCCCCTGCTCCCGGGCGATGGTTCGGCACAGCGACCCAGCGCCTTTCTGAAACAAAGTCTAGGCCTCTTTCCTGCTTCGTTCAACCACCGCCGCAAACCAAGCCCTACAAGAGCTGAGTTTGTCAGGGCGGTATCACCCGACGCTTCTTAGCTCGAAGCCGCCGCCAGGCCCTCCCTCAGCCGCGAGGCGGCCTGAGGAGCCCGCCCCCTTCGCCGCGCTGCACTCTGGGAGACGCTGCGCCCCTTGCGGTCGGGACTACAGCTCCCAGCATGCTCCAGCACAGCGACAGCGGCAAGGCACGCCGGGAAATGTAGTCCCGCCGCGCCGCCCGCCCCTCCTCCGGCGCGGGTGAAACCCCGTGCGGGCCGGCGCCGCGCTCTTTCGGGCCGCCGCCATTCCGCCAGCAGCAGGTCGGGGTGAGCCCTCGCTCCGCACGCCGGGCCCTGGCCGGTTCCCCCCGCCGCTGCCGGCCTCGCCATGCAGATCTTCGTGAAGACCCTCACGGGGAAAACCATCACCCTCGAGGTGAGCGCCGCGACGGCGGGAGCGCTGCCCTCGGAAGGCTTCCCCCCACGCTGAGGCGCGATCCCCGGGGCGGCGCAGGCCGCAGCCCGGTGCGGCGGCAGAGCTAGGCCGCGCCCGCCCTCCTCGGTCTGTCCGTGCGGTGCCGAGGGGCGGCGGCCGCCGGGGCGGGGGCCTCCGGGTGCACCGCAGCGTCGGGATGCGCGGGGGAAGGCCGGGCCGGGCGGTGTGTCGGCAGCTCCTCACGCTGCTGCCGCGTTTCTGGGCTAACGAAAAGGCGAAGCGCGTTTTGACTCCCGGCGTTTTGTGTCGTAACAGGTTGAGCCTTCTGATACTATAGAAAATGTAAAAGCTAAGATCCAGGATAAGGAAGGTAAGGTCAAGATGCGGTTACTGTTCTCTGTTGGATTGATGTGTGTTTTATGCAGATATGATTGTGTGCAGCAACCTATTTTTTTATTATAGAATGTCATAGTTCACGTTCCTCGTTTAATCTTGATTTATGTCACCATTAGGCATTCCTCCTGACCAGCAGCGACTGATTTTTGCTGGTAAGCAGCTAGAAGATGGACGCACGCTGTCTGACTACAACATTCAAAAAGTGAGTAAGAAACACTAAAGAGGGTATCGCAGTGCGAACTCGCTGGCACATACCTTTGCTGCTGAGCCTAAATGCTTCAAATGGATTCAACCAAATGGGGTTGGGTAGAACTTCTGACTGATGCTGGGACTAGAAGTGTCATTTACTGCAACCCAGTCTATAGTTACAGACAGAAGAAAACATTTATAACAGTGTCCACTTCCAGTGCTTCCCTTCCGTCAGCCCTGGGCCTCTGTGATAAGCTGCTGCAGGGGGCCAATGTGAATATCCTGCTCGCTTCTGCCAGATTAACCTGGCAGTGACGCCAGCAAGTGCCACGAGAAAGGAGGAACAACACATAGTCAGTTTGGCATAGTTACATCATGAAACTATTCTGCAGTTGCAGTTGGAACCGAGGAATACAGTCACAACAGATTTTATAGTAACTGAACCTTTCCTGGTTTGGGATGCAGCAGCCCACTTGTCTCTGGAGCCTGTTCATTTGCAAAAAGTCCTTTTAGAGCTTTCCCAGTTGCCTGGAGCTTGATATCTACTTCCTGTAAATAAAAAGTCTGCTACTCTTGCTTTGAGAAAGCATTTTGAGTCTATTTCATGTGCTTTACAAATAGGAATCAACTCTTCACCTTGTGCTGAGACTGCGAGGTGGTGCCAAGAAAAGAAAGAAGAAGTCCTATACTACTCCCAAGAAGAACAAGCATAAGAGAAAGAAGGTTAAGCTTGCAGTGCTTAAGTACTACAAGGTATGTAGAACTAACTCAAGGCAAAACTTGATGAAAACTTAGCTCTCACCAGAAAGCCAGTAACTAGTCTGCATGTACCTTGGCATATTTAAAAGTCCTGTTTGCAAGTATCCCACATGTAAAAATAGAAGAGAAACTGTTTCAATTGGGCACTTCCAAACTTGCTTCAAGAAGTTTGATGTAGTAACCATCACGAAAATTACTTTGCCAAAGAAAAATACTCAAAACTATCATCGGTGCTAAAAGGTGGTGAGTATATATATGAGATGTTGCTGCTCTGCCTTTCCCAGGTGGATGAGAACGGCAAGATCAGTCGTCTGCGCCGGGAGTGCCCCTCTGAGGAGTGTGGAGCAGGAGTCTTCATGGCTAGTCACTTCGACAGACACTACTGTGGCAAGTGCTGTCTGACATACTGCTTCAATAAACCAGAAGACAAGTAAATGTACTAGAAAATAAAAATATGAAGTCCTCTACGGTTTAAGGATTTATTTCTGCTTCCTGTGGTACTCTATTTTGTCTCTGCTGATAAGAAAGAGAAATTTGTGAAACTGGATGCTGCCAACTAGGATGAAATACTTTGACCCTAGAACTGAAGCAGCAGCTTCTTCTGACAAGTGGCTTTGGTTAGTTAAATCTCCTTTAAATGCCATGGCAGAGGAAAAAAAACCCAACGTTCTAGCTAACCTTAGACATGGTCTCTTTAACCATGAGAGGAGTATATAGTACAGTAGTTCTAATCTGGAAAAACAGGAGATTAAGAGGTCTGAAGTTATGCGGGTCAATGCTGGAGAAAAGGGTAGTAGAGTCCTGCTATCAAAATGCATACTGAAAAACTGTATAGCGGCACTGGGGGAGAAAGATGGCTCGGCTACTTTGGAATTAATAGATAATCATCAGAAATAGTTCCACCGTGATGGTTTTACACACTTGAAGTGCTTGCAGTTAATTGTTGGGGTTTATCCAGTGAGGTAAGCTGGTTGCTTGAGAAGATGTGAAAGCAGAACATCATTATATAAACAGATAGAAAGAAGCCATGTGAATCTCTGAAAGTCCATTTAATGTTAAAAGTCAAAGGCCAGCCAGGAATAATACATGTCCTTTAGTGTTAACGTATTCAAATGTATTTTAAAATCCTGGATCCCAGGAAGTTGTCTGTGGAACTTCTTTTTCTTCATAACAGATAATTTTGTCTCCAATATTGAATTCTATATAGTTGTCCAAACTCAATCCACAGTCCATACCGGTTTTTATTACCTGGACATCATCTTTATGATGCTTCAGTGACGATAAAGATCCTACAAAGAGAAAGCGTGTCAAAGGAAGAGCGCCCACTGACATCACAGCATCAAAGGGTTTGGTTTGACCTTTTTACAGAATTAATGTTTCGGGCTTTTAGTACAAAATGAAAGCAAGAAAACGTAGGGATGGTGAGCACTTGCAGCTCATGAAAGCCAGACATCAGTCCTTTTCAGCAGGTAAATCCTGTGATGCTCCTGCTTCCCTGCCAGAGTGGGTGGTGAGGGAAGGGTCTGTATACCAAGATACTGGTGTTTTGCAGCTTTTCTCTAGTTGGAGTGACTCCAGACATCCTAAATAGCTTATGGGATTGCTCTGCAATGGGATGCGTACACCCTACACTAACTTCACAGGGAACCAGGAGTGTCTAATACTGAATGCAAATAGCAAATACACACTTACCTTTCCAAATAACATCCCCATTACGGAGTAACTTAAATTTCATTTTTTTGTCTAGCAGCCCCTTCTGTACTCTGCACCCAGCTACTGGAATTTTGTTTTTTCCTACTGTTACAGAGAAGATGTCGAGAACAGAAGCCTCCCCTAAAAGAAAAAAAGTAAAGTATGAAGTACATGAGAATAACAAAGCAGCAGTAAATATAAGCAAGCTACAGAGTATCAAGTATTTGATACAGTAGGAAGGCTTCACTGGCAAATAAACTTCAGGCCACGTTGCAAAGCAAAAAAATTAACAGTCAGTGAAAACTCACCTATTGTGTTCTCCGCCACAGATGGGGGCAGTCTGCTATTTAGCTCATCTTTCAAGTCTTCAATAAATTTGTAGATGATATTATGAAGTTTAATTTTTATTCCCTTTTTAGCAGCCAGCTGTTTAATACTGTCATTGGCTTTCACACTGAATCCAAATACCACACCTGATAGATAAATCAAACAACAGGCAAATGATGGCTACAAGAGATCACTAAAGAGTAAGTGAAAGTGTCTGCTGTGCCTATTCCATGATGTGGGAATTGCAGCACAGGTTAGAATTAGCAGTCAGCAATACAAGAAACAGAACCTTCTATGTCACTTCCCTCCTAAGGAGGGACCATTTACTTCTCCCCCTGTTGCACATCAACTGCTACTAACCTTGCATCAAAACAAATGGCTCAGAAGAGCCCTCACAGAAAGCTCCTTCATGACAGAACCGGAGATACCAAGGCAGAAACTGATGCTTGCATACAGCTCACCACAGCTTAAGTACAGAGACAAGGACCTCCCATTTTTGGGCTGTAGAAACAGCTTGGCTGTCCAAGTTAAGTGGGAAGTGAACTCTTAAGTCATTCCCATCCAACTGTGGACTATGGCAGGTCCAATGACCCCCCCCAACCTCTCCAGCAGGTGAGAATTCTGGGGTACAAACGGGAACCAGTACTGACACAGTCCTCCCATCTGCCTCCCTGAGCACAGGACATTCTTTTGTCATTTACTTTTCTAGCTTTGCCCTGTTTGAGCACCATAAAGCAACCTGAGCCAAGAGTCAGAGTTTAACCTTAACAATTCACTGACTGGCAACAGCTTGTCAGAGTCCTTCTGTTTTCATGAGATTTATAGCCTTTTCCACCTGTACTACCATTTGATATTAAACATTTTTAAGATACACGTATGTTTACCTTATTGATGTTGTTAATTATTGAGAAAACAAAACTAGAATGAGACCTACCCATTTCAATAAAGAGTTCGTACTAAGTGTATATTTATTTTTAAACATACTCACCATTAAATGCTTCAGCAAGACTTATATCAGTTTCACTGATATCTCCCATTCCAAAATGGATGATATCCAATTTGCACTCATCGTTAGCATCATAGCTGTCCAGAATGTTCAGAATAGCTTCTACGGATCCATCCATGTCACCTGCACATACAAATGGAAGTGCTGCTGACTTTGTACACGGCAAAGAAACACTGAAGCAGAACTAATGGAATGACAACTCCACACCATGCAACATAAAGTCTTCCGACATCTGTCATTCTTACTATATTTTCAGTAGCGTGTTAAAACACATCTAACATCTATCACTAAATGCGAGGTCAAATCAAGTTCCTCCTGTCCCACTTTAACCAACACATAATTGTTCTTGTCCTCTGTTTTGCTGAAGCAGTACTGCTGCTCATACAGCTTGTATTTTGGTCTTTTTTAAAAAATTTTTATATAGAGAAAGGCACTTGTATGGGTTTTACTTAGGAGTTCTGGGTAAGGGGGGTTGGCTCTTATATTTTCCTGTTAATCTGGCCCTGCTGGAAGCACATACTTCTGACCACTGGATGTTTTCTGAAGCACCTCCTCTTACTGAGAGAAGTTCAAGAATCCCCTCAGTTTTAAACGGACAAACTTCCAGTAGCAGAAGTTTTGTTACCAGCTTAAAGCTATGCTTTAGAATGAGCATTTAAGAAGCACAAAACCAGAACAGAGTATCACCTTTAACGATCACCGATAGCACATTTCTGTCCATCTCTGTTCTCTCTTTTGGCTTTGAAAACATTAGATGCTTATTGGCCTTGTACAGCACCGCCTTCCTCTGTCTCCAGGTCAGATGGGCCAGCTTCTGTTGTTTCTTCTCATACTCCATCCTGTGCTCCTTTTGCTTTGCTTCAATAACTTCCACATCCCTTTTCATCCTCTCCTGTTGTTCCACATAGGTTCTCCAAGCCACAACTTCATGCGCCCTTTGCTGGGCAGAAAGAGACAGAAACATTACCTTTCAAAGCATGGCACCGGAAACCTCCACATTCATGCAGTTTCATCCTTTTGCACCTTCTCCAGGCTCATTCATTTTTAATTTAGATTTAACAACAGATTTCACCACAAGAATGGCAGAGAATGAGGCACAATAGCTTCCTCCCTGGGCTATAACAGCATAACTCAAGGCTGATTTTTATGGTACCTCTGCATTGCAGAAGAGTAAATTATTGTTCATTCTTTATGTGATATTTGTCCAGCTCTCACAACACCTATTTCAAGCTATATTTTATGCATTTTATTTTGTGAGGAACTAGTTCTCTCATTCTAAAATTAAAACACTGATATCAGTAAGTACTGGATTGTTCTCCAGGTAGGATGATAGCACAATCATATAAAAGAAAAAGTCTTCTGTGCCTTTAGAAAGGGAACATATTAGAATATAACAGCAGAAGCCATTGAGGACTGCAGTCATTGCAAACAAAGCCTGGAGGAAGGCATGGAAGACCATGAGAAGCAAAAGCATAAACCAAAGCTGACTCATCTTTCATTCCAGAGGCAGCCTGCTTTCTTCATGTGATGGTAAAGCAAGTTATTCTGGATACATGGAGATGAGAAGTCCAGCAGTGGGAAATAAAGAGGCAATATAAAAATCCTCATCCCTCTTACAGAACACCTAGCTCAGGTCCTTAACACCCGTGCTCAGCCTTCATCTTCCATCAGATTACCCAGGTTATTTAGAATGAAAGCTATCACTTGTTTTTTACTCAGCTCCTTCCCATCCACCTTACTGAATGTAAGTTTTCCATTAAAGAATTCCTCCCATACCTCAGATTCTACTTCAAGGATTTCATCTCCTGCTGAAGGGACTTCCTTCCAGCCCATGATTTCCACTGGGATGCCTGGAGAGGCTGCATCTACAGCTTTGCCATTCTCATCAAACATGAAACGCACTTTTGCCCAGGTCTTCCCTGCAACCAGAACACAGCCTTTTCTCAGAGTTCCTCTTTGGATGATGGCTGTGGTAACTGGACTAGTGAAGAGCAGAGGAAAAAAATAACAAAAAATTAAAGTGACTCTTCTCCCTGTTTTCACAGTTAGTGTAGGCTAGCAAACACAAAGCAGAACATACTTGTGAGCAATCACAGGCAGAACATTCCTGTGGCCCATTTTATTAGAGTGCTAATAAAATTTTAAAGTGACTTGCAAAAAGCCCCAAACCTGTCCCATACTCTTTTTATTTCTGCAGATCAATGCAAAAGTTGGCATTTGTGAAATCGCAGACTGACACCCCACTCCAAAATAAGCCCAAACCCCAACAACTTTCTAGAATTCTAGAGAGCAAACACACCTTGTTTACAAAGAACCTGCAAAAAGACTAGAATATTTTAAAGAATAAAATGTCATGTTACACACAATTATCCAGAAACTATGTATGTATTATATTATGACTGTCAACTTCATCATTCCTACTTTTTAATGCCATTTTAAAAAACACATCTGTTGTAGCATTTTAAACTATTTCCTGTGCTTACAGGATTTTATTTCAGTGATACGATGAATTTTGCCCTATCACTTCTTTTTTCTGGCTATCAAGCTGGACAGTAACACTCCAATCCTTTAGTTACTAACGCTGCAAAGAAACTGTTACAGTTTTATTTAACAGCAACAACAAAAAAGTTCAACTTTAAACATAAATATGAGGTACAAACCACCTGAACAGTATCTCTGTGTTGTTACAAACTGCTTCATTAAAGCTGTAAAGGCAACAGATTACCTACCCTTTCCCTTTGTCTTTGCGAGACTCAATTATGGTCCCCTCAACCAGACCGGTGGAATCCGCCTTCAGTTCCAACATCTCCGCTAAAGCAACTGTTGCTTCTGCTAAAACCATCAGGTTTTCACCCTGTATAAAACCATACACACACACCAAAAAAAATATAGAGAGAATAAAGGAAGTACCCAAGTAAAGTAAGATCAGAAGTTGAAATCTTACTGCCAAATTCCCCCATTTAATTCATAACTTGTAACAATGCAGTACAGTCCAGCAGAGCAGATCCCTTTGCCTTCAAGGCAAGAAGTCACTAAAGTAATGAACTCTTAATTAGACTGCTGCACAGCCAGTCCAAAACGCACAAAACATTAGGAATGACAGTTTCCTTGCTTCTCTGTTCATAGCATCCGAGTTAAGTATGCAGAAAAAAACCCTGCAATATTCTGCTACAAGTATATTAGGAATGCAAATTTTAAAAAAACACAACACCCCACAAAACACCTAAAGAGCCAAATTGAAACTTGGTGACACCTACCACCCAGTCAAGACTCCCAGACAATGAGACAAAACCGTCGCTTTGGTTTTTTGTGGTTTTTTTTTTTCCCTTTGTTCCAGTTACCTTTTATTTTCAAGACCAGATACAACGAGCTAGCTGCCAGTCAGCAGATACAGATCTACAAGACAACAACAGGATCTACAGGGAACAATATGTGCTACAGAGGTAAACGGAGAACCCATTTTTATGTGTGCCTATTTTAAAGCGTAAGGGGATGACTTCAAAAGGTCTTGAACTTGTCTGAAATTTTAGGAAGTTTAGAAAGACAGCAATAAGGCTAAGATACTGCTGTATTAGTTTGGACAAAGCTGCTTTGGCCACTACAAAACTGAAGTTCAGATTTTAGTTCAGTTTTTAGCTATCAATTATTTGCAAGGATAAGATGGTAAATCATGTAAGACCACTACAAACCTATGTTCCTGCGATTAGGCATGTGTTAGGAAACTATTTATTTACCCTTGTTTGAATTTTTCTCTTCATGCATATAGCATTACCTCCAACCATGACTTTGCACTGATTTCACACAATGAGCAAATATATGAAGAAACAGCTATTAGGATGAAATATCCACTAAATTTCCAGAAGAAAAATGAGGTATTATTGCTCCCTGAAGGTCTGAGCTTAAAATATGATAGGAACATGTTTCAAATAATTCTGGTGAGAGCCAGCATTACTTAGCTTATGGTAAGGTGTCAAATACCAGGAAGATAAGCATTTTGTTTTCCAGCTGCCAAATAAAAATGCAGCTGTATGCACATATTAGACGCCCATGAAGACCATCATTTTTTTTTCCACCAAAGCTTTACCTTGAGTGCAGAAATATTTACAGCTTGAACATCACCTCCAAACTCTTCACAGACCACATCGTGAGCCAGCAATTCCTTCTTTACTCTTTCAGGATCTGCTTCAGGTTTGTCACATTTATTAATTGCAAGAATAAGAGGAACTAAAAAGAGAACAAAAAAACCCTCGTTACCAACCTAACCAAAACTTACTGCTACTAGCACAACCAAAATAAAAGGTGAGAGAAAGTCATGACCACTTAGAACAAATCATCTCACTTGGTGCCTATCAAACAGTCATCAATATCTGAGTTACCATGAGTAAGCTGGAGAAGTTATCCCAGTAGGGAAGGGAACAAAAAACCAGCAGTAAGCCCCCACACACACACCTACAAGTGCTTTTCTCACAAAACTGCAAGTCCTGCAAAATATTAGTATCTTAATTACCTTTATGTACTACTGCAACATTCAGTATATTTTGATATACCTTCCCGGGGAGAAGGAACATGACTACAACAATTACTTCCTAAGTTCTGTGTTCCAGTTCAAGGAGTTTCTTTTGAGGTCAATAAACATTTGCAAAGTGCTCGTTATTTGAACAGCATAGTAACACATACCTTGTGTATTAACTTTGTGTACTGGGCTTGCCACTCACTTCCAAATGTAATATTAACAAGTTAAACACCATACCTCCTGCATTTTTAGCATGTTGAATGGATTCTATAGTTTGTTGCATAACTCCATCTTCTGCTGCTACAACCAGTATGACGATGTCAGTAACGTGGGTACCTCTTGCTCGCATGGCTGAAAAAGCTGCATGTCCAGGAGTATCAAGGAAAGTTATCTTTTCCCCAGAAGGCAAATGCACTGTGAACAAAGATATACAGTACATTTTAAAAATCAACATTTCACATAGCTTTATTTGACCTATTGTAAATCAAGCATCACTCCTTTAAGAACTTTTTTTTTAATAATAATGACATGTTTTTGGCAGACACAATGGTTGGCATGGAACTCAAAGCTGCTTTTAACTCCTCAGGAAAGAGTGTCTTGGGATCTTTCATAATCCAAACCAATTTAAATATAATTTCAACTGCACAGACAATCCACTTCAAAGTTCCACCTGCGTAGTTACGGCAGTTATCACAAGTTATGACTTCCTATTTCTCTGCTTTCGTATGAACTGTTTATATTGCAACATTTTCCCCCAATAAACTGGCAGCAAGTCAACCCATTACATAAGACAGAGAGAAAACTGTTTAATAGACACGGCACGTACACTTGGGCCATACCAAGAAAAGCACCAATGTGTTGCGTGATGCCTCCTGCTTCCATTGATGCCACTTGAGTTTTTCGTAGGCTGTCAAGTAAGGTTGTTTTCCCATGATCAACGTGGCCCAAGATAGTAACAACCGGGGGCCGTGGGGTTAGTACCGCTGGGTCTGCAGGAGGCCTACAATTAAAACCAAAACATGCTTTGGAAATACCAAAAGAGTTCATTGAGTGACACGCATGCCCATTATAGCTAACGAAGAGGCATGTACCAGAACCCAGTGATGAAGAGGTGAGCCCAGATGCTCCCCACTCCCATCGCAAATCCAACCTACACCACATCATTAGCCCTGTTAGTCTTACTGCTGCATCAGTTAGCACTGCAATTCAGTACATCAAAGAAGAACTAGCTTTTCTTCAGAAAACAGCATAGAAAAAGTTCACCAAAACCAAATCAAATATGAGTATCAGTTTCATGGCCAAAGAAATCAAAATAGTAAACCTTACCTTTTAAATATTATCAGATTGTAACTATATCAGGTACTATCAACATAACATCAGGACAAAGAAAATACAGTACACAAAAAACACTTGCAGACACAAGCAGGATAAAAAGAGCCAAAAAGAACAGTTCACAGCTTACCTTTTCACAGCATCTGTGTTTTCTCTTTCTTTTTCCTCTTTCAGTTTTGCTGATTTATACTTCATTCCTGATTTTTTAACAACTAGCTTGATATGGTCTTCATGTAAGATGGAATCTGGTTCTAGTGAATCAAGGTCAATGTCTGTGTATAGCAGCGCTTCATAAATATGATCTGAAGAAAAGATAAAGGCATTTAACAATTACAGCCACAAAAACACATGGGACATAAAAAAAACCAAAATCTACACACTTCATACAGCCTAAGACTTTTTCATTAGCAGTTTATATTCTGCTAATGTTTTATTCACCAAGCATTTTTGCTTCAGTTAGATTTATCTAAAAGTTCCTGTTACACTAAATATTTGCAGAGAAGAGAAGAACTTGATTCAGAAACGTTTACTGAAAATGACTGCCTCATTAGATGCTACATCTTACTTTTCACTTGGTTTTTCATAGCTTACTTTTCCATTAACAAAGCAACTCTAAATCATCTAAACCCAAATAACCAAGAAGTGATTCAAGAAGGAAGGAACCTTGCTAAGTCAGTTCATATGCCACTTTTTTTTATTAGTAGAAACACACAAAGTACTGCAGTAGTCTAAAAAATGCTACATGTTAACCTAAGTATCCCTACGAATCTCTCTCAGAAACATACAGACATGACAATGCAAGACATGACAGACTTTTCTGCTTCTCTCCTCATTGCTGAGAGGGGAATTTGCCAGAAAAAGCACCCAGCTGGATAAAAAGAGATTGGACATGGGTGTTATACACGTATGAAATTACCTCATATGTCAGTAGTCAAAACATGCTTACAACCCCCCTAAAACACACCTGAAAACTGGTCAAACTGAGCCACTGTACAACCAGGGATGGCTCATGGGATTAAAAGCACAAGTGTCCCTTTGTAACCCAGCCGTTAGGGCAATCACAAGTTCTGCTCGGTCACAGTTAATTAAACGACCACTTTAATGAAATACATATTGCTCCTGAATCCAAGATTCCTGTTCCCAGCTGAGTATCTCAGGGTTGGATTATGGGCTGAAGCTCTTTTGCACCTTCTCTCTTTAGCCATTGGGGTCCAGCTTCAACAAACCAAGGTGCAATTTTTTTCCTTCCAGAATAATTTAGCGCTTGCAGAACACAGTCATAAAGAGCAGCCGACATGGATCTGAAGCCTTACTGCTGGAGACAGAAGGGAGCCCTGGCTTCCTCTCATTGAAGTATCTTACCTGGGAATCTGGATGGCCCAACTGTTTTTCTTTTTAGTCTGCCATTGTGTCTACCAACATTTTCTTTGTTACGGTTACAATCTACCTTGCTAAGGGAGAGATTAGCAACCACTAACTAGTGCCATCGTAGACATCTTTGCCTTTACCGCTCATGGAAGTGGGGTGACAGATTTCAACTGTCTTGTTTCATTCAGTCTCAAACAACAGAGCAGGCTCTCACCTATGTCTTTACCCATAGCCCGTGCAAGTTCCTCAACAGTCATCTTCTGCCTTATTTCCACTTCACCTATTGTCAGTGGTATCTTCTTTTTCTTCTTTTTTGTCTCCTACATGGAATTAGACACGTATATAGGAACACATAGCTGGCATAAACTAAGAAATAATAAAAACGACATTAAAAAGACAATGGTCTCAAGCCATATGATGTAAACACATCTTTTTTACTACAATACTAATGGATTACAATAAGTGAATGACTTAACACATCATACTGGATTTTTAAAATGTATAGCATACTAAATCTTCTTTTCATTTTTAATTGTTCAAAACAAGGCAAAAAATCAACAAAATAATTTTCATTTTTGTTTGTGATAATTTTCTCCTGCCCCTGCAAGACTCATGATGCTGCTGGCATAAACGCTTTAAGTAAATATTTAAGAGGGAGTCACAATGCAGTCATATATTAAGTACATTTTGTCTATTAAATTTATAACAACTTCTCTATATTCATTAATAAAGATCTCTTTTTTTGGTAATTAAAATGCTCAAACTGAGCTCTTGTACTTTGAAATTTCACAGAAAACCAGAGATTATTGGATTTTGTTAATTACCTCCTTTGTAGCTAGATGTCTGTGTTGCGATAAGGCAATACTGATTAATTTGTCTTTTTGCCAGAACTGTGGATACAGAAGAACAGACCACACGGGATGTGCAGATGACTGCACAGGCTTCCATTGTGCTCCATTAACTCTTCTGTAGGAGAGAGTACACAGCTGCTGGCGAGCACCACGTAACTGGACCAGTTTTTCAAACTTTAGTATCAACCCTCGATTCATTTCCTCGCTGAAAACACAAAGGACACATTGAAATCAGTCTCAAAGCTGGAAGATACTCTTTCATATGATAATGCAGACAGGAACACAAGGCACAAATGTTATTGTTTCAAAACAGGCTTTTTAATGCTGAAGAAACTGAACTATATATAGTAACTGTTCCAGTTTTTCAGTTTCCTGAAGTGCTTCACCCTTCTTCACTGTCCCACTGCAGACACACAGATCACCGCAGCCTACAAATCTTTCACCTATCTCCACAGATCTTTAATACAAACTTCTGAAGTCCCCATTTCCAGTTCTTGGATGCTACCTAGAAAAGGAGAGACATTTGCACTCCTCATGCTATACTGATAGAATTACCCAGGTGCAACATACCTCTCTAAGCCAGTAAAACACACTTGCAAAACACCACTTAGAATCACAACCTTAGGTTAGGGTTGGAAGGGACCTTAAAGATCCTCTAGTTCCAACCCCCCTGCCATGGGTAGGGACACCTCTCACCGGAGCAGGTTGCTCAAAGCCCCATCCAGCCTGGCCTTGAACACCTCCAGGGATGGGGCATCCACAGCTTCTCTGAGCAACCTGTTCCAGTGTCTCAGCACCCTCACTTACGTGAGCATATACTACCACTAAAAGACTGCAGCACTGTAGTAATACCAGTGTTGACACACAGACAGAGATGTCCTCTGAGGCTAAGCCCTGGTTTAGCAAGTAAGCTTTCCAAGATGCTTCTGTCGGCTCATCTCACATCTTGTTTTAACCATCTTAACTTTGAGTCATTTTGGCTAACTACCCAGTAGAAAAGTCTCCTAGTCGAACTCTTCTCCTTGTTCAGAGCTGCTTATTTTGTCCTTCTGCTCAGCAATGCCATTCTCTGTACCTTCCACGACTTCTCTCACAGGTGGCTTCGTACCATCTCCCAGGCAGCTCCGAATGACTGAAATACTGCCAATTCCTCTCAGAACGCCTGCTGTCCCTTTAAAAACTCTCCTCTATCCGGACACCCGCAGGAAGCGAGCAGAGGACAAACCAACCAACCCAAACCAACTACTACTCTGCTATGGGCAACTCCAAAGGGGCGGGATCGGTGAAGCCGAGGACCCCTCAGCAGCTGCTACAGGACGCTGCCCGCAGGGAGAGCGGACACAAGGGGCCAGGCGAGGCCGGAGAAGCTCCCAGAGGAGAAATCCACGCCAGGCTGCTCCCGGCAAAGGACCCCTCCGCCAGCAGCCCGCCCCCCTCTGCCTCCTACCGCCCATCCTTGTGGCCGCTGCCGCAAAACAACGCGCGTCGTCGTCGTCCCCCGCGGGACGCCACCGCCACCTCAGAAACCGCCTCATCCTGCTGCCAGCGGGACTACACCGCTGCGAGGCCGCCGAGCTCCCGCAGCCGCGGCCTCCCCCCTTCCCCCACCGCCTCCCCGCGCCCGCTCCCCCTCCCCGCCCCGCTTCGCCCTCCCTGCCTGGCGCCGGCCCGGCCGCTCTCTGCGCAGGCGCGGGAGGGGCGCGGGGTGGGGAAGGGGGAAGGCGCGAGGGCACAGCGCCGGCGCAGTGGCGGCCGGCGGCGCGCGCGCCCCAACAGTTGGCGGCCTGGGCGGGGGCGGGGCTTCTCCTCACAGGGGGCAGGAGGCGCCCGCACGGGGCGGGGCGGCGGCCTTTATCTCTTGAAAAATGGGAACTAGAGGATCGCTTTTGGGGGCATTAAGGACTGTTTAGACGTGGTCATGATCTTTGGACGTTGCAGATCAGCTTTTTATTGAAAGGAGTTCTTTCATAGGTTGGACGGGACCTCAGGAAATGTCTAGTCCCAACGCCCCAGTTCAGGGTTAGCTTTGAGATCAGACCAGGTTCCTCAGAGCTTTATCCGTTCTGGTCTTGAAGACTTCCAAAGGATGGACCCTGTGCAACCTCTGCACCAGGAAAAGTAAAGACAATACTGTTTCTGTCAGTCCAGATGCAAGTTTTGAAAGATTAATGTCTGTGGAGGCCCTCGATACCTAAGTCTAGTAATGCTTTTTCTGTATATGGCATCCCAGGTGCTGTGGGGCTGCTCATACTCCTGGACTTTTCATGAATAAATTAAAATGTAGTGATATCTCCCCTGGAAATGTTCAAGGCCAGGCTGGATGGAGCTTGGAGCAACCTGGTCTGGTGGGAGGTGTCCCTGCCCAGAGCAGGGGGGGGGTTGGAACTGGTTGGATGATCTTTAAGGTCCCTTCCAACCCAAACCGTTCTGTGATTTGATGATTCTGTGATTTAACGTGGCTGATTGTTTTAAAGGTCTGATTTGGCATTTCTACAATAATATCTCTTAATGAGCCAGTGAAAAAAGAGATCTAAGATGAAGCTCTGTAAGTGGTTTTCAAAAAATCCTTCACGTTCCCTCATCAACACCATTAGTAAAACCCAGAGACAATCCCAAGTGACACCTTGCAGCCTTGGGGCCTTCCTGGGATGGCTTTGCTTCTGCAGCCACCTCCATCAGGTGGCTGCAAGCTGCGCATTAACGAGTAATAACAGTAATTTCCTTGGCATAAGTGTGAGCTGTGTATGGGACGTGCCTTGCCGATAATGTGGGGCTTGTGGTACTTCACACAGGTGGTTTCCCACATGCTGGCAGCTGGCAGTAGCTATGTATCCTGCTTCCCCCAGTCTCTCGTTTTGGCAAGTATTTGGTCATTTATGCCGAGTATTGACCAAAAAAAACCTGTCCTGTATTTCAAAGGCACCGCCAGCTGAGGAGTGTGCCTGCTATTAACTGACACCCGAAAATGCACAGCGACCCCGAGGGTTTCTCCACAGCAAAAATAATCTCAAAAATAGATTATAGTAAAAAAGCTTAAATATCGGAGACTGAAAGATAAATGCAGCCTGCAAAGCAGTCACCAGAGCTTGCTGCAAATCTGCTTTTTGAGTTGATCTTCTCTTGGATGCTGCCTGGAACCCTCCCCGCGCGCTGATGCAGGGCTCTGGCCGTCGGCGTGGGACGGGGTTACACCCACTGCCTCCTCCCCTCGGATTCACACAGGTTTCATTTAAAGCTTTATTACAGGTTGCTTGCTCTCCTGAAGGGCAAACTGAAAACCAAGTAATTTCCGATGTCACAGGTCAGGACGATGGTTTGGGCTGTTGGAACATTTTCTGCTTAACGATGCGGCTGTTCATGCTTGGTGCTGTCCCTCAGTTGCGATTCTTGGCCATTATTGGTTGCCTTTAAAAAAACCCAAACATTTGATTATTATTTGCCTGGAGAAGAGAAGGCTCCGGGGAGACCTCATAGCAGCCTACCAATATCTGAAAGGAGCCTACAGGAGAGCCAGAGAGGGACTCTTTGTCAGGAAGCGTAGTGACAGGACAAGGGGTTTTAAATTGGAAGGAGGGAGATTTAGATTAGATATCAGGAAGAAATTCTTTACAGTGAGGGTGGTGAGGC
>JAOXJM010000023.1:4829860-4847618 GCA_026413425.1 Tringa solitaria | reverse complement strand
GGGGCTTTGAGCAACCTGCTCTGGTGGGAGGTGTCCCTGTCCATGGCAGGGGGGTTGGAACTCAACGATCTTTAAGGTCCCTTCCAACCCAAACCATTCTGTGATTATGTGATTATGCAGTTCTCATTTTTTGGTGTGTCGTTAACTAAAGAGTTCACCTTGGTTTTTCTAGCTTTGAATTTGTCTTAACTTCCTTACTTGGCAGCAACATTTTTAGCAAAACTGTAGGTTAGGCAACAAGCTAGCAGCTGAAATTACAGTAAGCACACGTACCAAAAAATGTAATAGGTATATATTAAACATACACCTGTTTTGAACCCAAACCAGCGTACTTCAGGCCGGATGTGAAACCCGGTGCGAGTCAAAGCCACGCCTTGTTCTAATGGGGCTAATTGACAAGGAAAGAGACAGGTCGCCTGAAGAAACACGAAACGTGCCCAGCCCTGAAGCTTTGGGGGGTTTTGCAGGTGTACGCCCTGCGCAGCTCACAAGCCCCTCACCGCCGGGACCGCCCGCCGCCACCTCACGGCGCTGCCCGGCGGAAGGGGCGGCCGCGGCGGCGCTCCCGCCCCTCACCCGGCCCCGCACCGGCCGAGAGGGCGATGATGGCGGCGGCGCCGGAGCTGCGGGAGGCGCTGGAGCAGCGGCTGCGGGACCTGGGCATCGCCGCCGTCACCGCCGAGCACCCCCAGGTAGGGGCCGCCCCCTCTCATGGCATCCTCCGGGTCCTCCGCAAATAAAATTCCACCTCCCACCAGGGCAGCGCGGGCTACAGGGCACTTCTAGGCCTTATTTATCAATATGGGATTTTTCTGTTGGACCTACAGGCGCTGGGCCTGACAGAATGCTTTTGGGTTCTTTTGGGCTGTTTGCCGTCTGTCCTGCAGATTCCCTTTTCCCCCTCAGTTCCTCCTGTGGCCCATCCACGTCTTCACCACGGAGTCACCAGCGCCTGGGACGCTTTCCAGGCTTCCTTTCAGTCTCAGTGAAGAGTGCATGCACCGCACCATTCCAGTCTGCCTGGGGTGGATCTGCAAAAAGGACTGCTATCAGGGCTGCCTTTTGGCATTTTTAAAGCGCAATATTCTTGCGTCACAAACAATTCGGAAAGTGGGCAGGAGCCATATGTCACTTTTTGTGTTCCTTTAAAACGTCTTCATAAAAGGGTACAGTTTTGAGGCTGAGTGTAACATTCGGGATTTTCTAAGGATTTAATAAAAGATACCTGCCAGGACACAACTAAAAGTCTAATGGGAAAAAGTCTCACACTACCCTGACTATATTTTCCAGGTGTTCACTGTTGAAGAAATGATGCCTCACGTCCAGCATATGAAAGGAGGTCACAGTAAAAACCTGTTTCTTAAAGACAAAAAGAAGAAAGGGTTCTGGCTGGTGACTGTTCTGCATAACAGACAAGTAAATTTAAACGATCTTGCTAAAAAACTGGGTGTTGGAAGTGGAAACCTAAGATTTGCTGATGAAAACGCCATGCTGGAAAAGCTAAAAGTGGGCCAGGGCTGTGCGACACCCCTAGCCCTCTTCTGTGACCAGGGAGATGTGAGGTTTGTGCTGGATGCTGGCTTTCTGGAAGGTGGCCACGAAAAGGTGTATTTCCATCCGATGACAAACTCTGCAACCATGGGCTTAAGCCCCGACGACTTTTTGAAGTTTGTGAGATCAACAGGCCATGATCCCATCATCGTCCATTTTGAGGAAGACATTCAGTAGACAAAGTTTGCTTTTCTATTACTAGGCATAGATTTTGTAGAGCAAAACTGGTGAAAGTCTCATTACAAATAAATTTTTTTTGGGGGGGAAAAGATTACTCCTTTATTTTTTCAATTGTGTAAGTTTATATTGTATAATCTGGTGAGAAAAAAAAATACTATCTTCAGGTTATTAACAGTTTAACAGAATAGTCTTAAAAAGACAAGACATGTTTGCAATCTACCATTAAGTAACCAGAACTAGAAAAGGCATTATTTGAATAATGTTATACTGTTTATTAATAAAATGGATAAAACTGGAACTTTCCATGTGTGGTACTGGCCTTGAAGGTTTAAACTTAACATCATTAAGAAATAACAAGTTAACTTAAAAGTTATAAAATATTTGTCAATACATACAGGACAGAGATGTCTAAAACTGTGTACCTGAACCCATTTATCCCCTACTACACATTGCTTTATTATTTTTACCTAGAAATAACCCCAACTTAGCTACCCTACAGAAAACACATTTGATTGTCTAGGTTTTTAATTGCATTTTCACTTTCACAGTATCCTCCCCTTGCAAAATAATTAAGTCTTCTGGTAATGGGCCCATGAGGACAGGTGTGACCCATCTCTAGTGCCTCCCCACAAGGCAAGGCAGAGTCCGGTGCCTCCCTCCTGGCAGAAGAGCACCAAGGAACAATGTCACTGTGGGTTCCTAACCAGGTGTAGTATGTCCTGCTGACATACTTCCCTGGGAGGAAAGTTAAGAAAACGTGAAACTGTATTAACTTTTGTGCGCAATTTGTACAGATTCACGAACCCGCGGAGGACGTGCATCTTCTCTGCTCCACCACACCCTTAGCCAGCACCTACAGCAATGGGAAGAATGGTACAACGAGTAGCTGTGCTTGAGCTTCTCCCTTCAGGAGAAGGGGACTGCACATACAAACATCTGTGTGTTTAAGAGGTTGAAGGGAGGCTGATTTGGCTTTCAGTAGAGAATATATACTTAGTACTATCACAAGAACAAGAACAGTACATTCTCAACGTTAAATTTCTAATCTAATTCTCTCTCATCTCCTGCCTATATGAATAAACCCCCTTCAAACAGATTCTGTGTTGAAGACAGAAGCAGTAGAAACTCCATGAAGTCCAGTACGCACGCTGCACCAACAAGTACCCACACACCACCCAGAGACAGGAGTAGTGAAAGTGAGGGACAAAATCCAAAGACGATGGGGAAAAGGGCTTTTGAGCACAGCCTAACAAAAATGTCATGTACAAACTATGCCTAAAGGCAAGTAAACAGTGTGAACACCAGTTCAGACAGAATGGAAATACAGAATACAGAAGAGTGAAGAAAAAACACACAAAAAGGGCTTGCAATCTTGGATGACTATTTGCTACTGCATCACGCTAAAGGATGCAACACTAACAATGATAAAGGGAAACCCTTCCAAAAAAAATAAACCAAACCACAAGGCAAAAATGAGCCAATTTGACTCAGTTTCATTCTATATGGCCAAGACAGTTCTATGAGAACATCAACAGTTGTGTGTTGGGTGGGTTTTTTCCTCCTATTAAGAAAGTAGAATCTTCTACAGAATTAACAACTACCATTTACTATATAAAGAAAAAGCCTTTTCTAGGGCGAGGCAAGTTAGTTCACAATGATCCTTACCACGGTTTCCTTCATTTCTGAAGGATATGGCACCTGTTTTCAGAGATGTGAACTTAACAACAGTTCACATCACGATACAGCGGTTTAAAATTCTCCCTTCCACCTTAGAAGGGCCCAAAGCAATCCCACCTATAGTGACAGTTGTCTCAAATGGGAAAGAATTGACTGAATAGGAAGAGTCACTAGAAGGATGTCCAGACATACGTGAATTTGGATTTGTTACTAAATAAAAGACTGAAAGGAACGTGGTATTTGGGAATATTGGGTGGATTACTGAACTCTGGATTGACAAATGTGTCACTGAATTAGCTAGATACTCAGATACAGCCTTACGTGTCTTTACAAGTAAAGTTCATCCTACCCTCTGCCTGCCACTCCTTCTTCCTCTCCCCCGGAAGGTTTCTTCTTTGTGGTACCCTAAAATCCTTTTATCACTTTAAAAAAAAATTAAATTTCACTTGTCAAGGTTTTTAAATCCAGAAAGCTTTAAATGTGAAAAATTGTTTTAAAGACATGCACATTAGCAGATTACTATGTTTCATGAATGTCAAAAATCTGTACTGTGTCTGTCCTCAGAAGAGATTCTGAGACTAATCTTGGCAAAAATAATGACCAAGCAAAATCAAAGCTTCAAATACTACATTTGGCAGATCTATGATGATTCTTTTCTGTATCTACTTATGAAATTAGTGTCTTTTTGTAAAAAATAATATCAAAATAGTGTATAGTTAAAAGCTACACAGATCTACACAAATAAACAACACACAACAAACAACACACTGTCCAGAAAAATTCTGCTACAGTTTTATGGGTTTCATTCTGGAAGAAATACTGAACACAACACCAACTGACCACAACGCCATCATTAAACACCAATATCCTGCCAGCAACAGCAGGTTCCAGGAAGTGTGTGTTTAAATGTACACACAAAATAAGAATAAAAGTTATTTGGTTTGGCATTTTAATAACATCATTAATAAATGTATACAATGGCAAACATTAAAAAAAAAAATCAATATGTAAAGAAAATTACAGTTTTAAATAAGAGTTTTAAAGTTTTGTTTCACACCTAGGTACATTCCTTTAAGGCAGTTTCATTAATATCAAAGCATTATTTACATAAAGATTACCACCTAACTCTAAAAATCATACATGAGCTCCTCTGTTGAGGCTGCATCATGTCTTGGAAAAAGTTTAGAAACAATTGGTGTTGGGAATGTTACTAAAATCTCAGCAGACTATCAGAAAAGTAAATAAAAATTATACATTGTATAGTACTACAACCTCTTGTCATCTTGAACTAGCAGTGACAGATTTGGCAACTCTTGCAGTAAAAAGCTGTGTATACACTCTCGTAGGCTCTCCAACAGCTGCTGTGTTCTTTCCCTAGGAGTTCGTGTTTCAGAAAATGTGAAGCGGCACCCATATTAAATTTATGCTTTTATTTTAAGGGCACAGACTGGAAATATTAAAGGAAAAAGAAAATAATCTAAAAATCATCAGAGCACAGAGACCCTCCTGACTGCTCTTCGGCTCTGAAACTTCTTTGCAAAAGAAACTGCTGGGAGAAATAGATTCCAATTAAATGTAAATATATCCCTGGTGCTGGTTTTTGGCTAATTTAGCAAATGGAGCCCAAAATCCCACTCGGGCCTCAGTACTGATACAAAGTGGGTCAAATCCTGTCACAACAGCCCGGATGGGCACTAGCCAGGACTCTGGCACACAAACCTGACCCACCCTGGGCTCTGCCCGAGCAGGGTGAATTCTGTCCTCAAACTCCTGCCTCATACACAGAAACTCTGCTTCGGTTTTTGGATAAGGGGGTTCATTTCTAATACACGTCATCAGTTAGTACAGTTTAGATAGTAGCTGTAAAGCCTGTGACTACACCCTGGCTGTGACTGCACAGATGCTTTAAGGCGGCGTAATAATATGCAAAAAGCAAGTGCAGAAGTTGTGACGGGTAATCGTGGACAACTTACTGAACACAGAGAAGAGCTGAGCTAATAAATAAAAAGTCAGGAGATGCGGGGAGGGCAGGCTGGGCGTGCCCAGAGAAGAGCCTGCCATGCCGTCACGGCTATTCACCACTCTGGCCTGATTCCCAGGGGTGATGGAGAATCTACCTCAACACACACAACTGCTCCCATTCTGTGAATACAAACAGCATTTGGCACTACAGTTTAAATCTGTTTATTCAAGACACACATGTTCTTCTAAAAATAGTAACGCTACTAAATGGTTAGGGTTTAATAGCTTAAAACGCATTGGTCCTCTGTTGCCAAGAGAGCTTGAATCAGACCCTGAAACGAGCTTGAAAATATAATCTTCCTAATGTTTATGGTATTTCAATTCTCTTTCCTAACAGCCATGCCTTTAATAAGGGCTACCGGCATTCCAGATTTTGCATCTGCCTACAGTCCCTATGGCTCTGCCTGGATTGCAGTACAGGGATGGCACAGAAACCAGGCTCCACCCCAGGCTCTTATTGCTGAGAGCGACTCCCAGAGCACGTCGGGGCTCTGTCGGCCTCGCTTGGTACTGGGGGGGAAACTCGGCTGCGCCCTGAGCTCCCAGTCCGTACAGGCCACACGAACTACCTGGGCAGAGGCCCACGTTATGTTGATAACTGCAAAAACCACCATGCTTCCACCGAAATCAGTGAAAATCTTGACAGAGATGAAGGGACCAGAAATAAATGCTAGCATGAGTTGGTTATCAAAATAAACCAATGAATTTAATCAAATACCAGAAATGTCTTCAGAGGAAGAATGGGAATTCTAGATGGTGGAGAACTGCAAAATTGGCCATATTTTCACTTAAGAAAAATACCCAAAAAACATTTAAATTCTCTGTGAAAACAATCCTAGGCTGAACCAAGTGTTTATACTGTAAACCCAAAACATTCTACTTAGATCTAGATCTTTTAGCACACTTTATCATAAAAAAGATTTCAGAAGGAAGTCACAGGGAAATTTTCTTTTCTCAAGCTTACTGAACTTTCCTTTTTTTCCCCTTTTTGACAAAATTTGAGGAAAACGAAAAAATGAGTTGCCAGTGTGCTTTTGAATCTGTTGAACTGCATTCTCTCTCCAGTGAAAAAATGACTGTTCCAACTGTCCGTGCCAGCTCGAGACCTCACCCTGACAGAAGCTGTAAGGCTGCTGCGCTGAGGAGGCTGCAGCCTGCGACCCTGGTTCTGCAGACACCTCACGCTTGCCTTTACTTATGTGAATGGAGAGAGCTGTTGATGAGAGCGGGATTCGGGACACTAGGAAGGTTACACAGGTAACTGAACCCTTTAGAACAGGAATACAAATGTGCTGACTGATTTGTAATGCAATAAGATTATGATAACTCGTTTTGGATCTGCTTATAAATTCATGTACAATTCCTTTGGGCTCTCTGCAAATGCTTTCCAGACAACAAATGTATGCAACCACTGAATGTACCAATAACATTTGTTGACTTTAATATAAATCAGTAATGAACAAAACATATCCTACTAATAAAAGATAACCTTTAAGGGGAACTAATTGTAAAATGCATATGATATTATTTACATTTCTTTTTGCCATCAAGAAACCTCCTAAGCCACAATCCTCTCATGTCAAAAGACAAACTGGAAAAAAAAAACCCAAACAACCAAACAGTCAATACAGAAACATCTTAAGACAGTCTTGTCCTGGAAATGCCATTTGTTGGAAACAGTCTTATATTAAAATAAAAGTTATAGAAAAATCATACCTGACAATTTCCTGCCAGAAACATCTGAACACATATATGCAGAATAACTTGGGAATGTGAAAAACACAAATGACAAACAATTTCTATATAATACGATTATCCCATGACTCCCACTTTTGTTAGTTATCGAACTTTTTCATATATGTAAACAAATTTTTCTCCTGCAGTATGCAACAAAAATCAGCATAAACTTTTTAAAGAGCAATTTCATGCAGATTATGCTAACCAAATAAGGCAGTGAAGTGCCAGTAAGCTGTGAGGTTTTTGTATCTGTATATACAGTCAATTTCAACAAAATACTACAGCATTTATTTTAGATTTACAGAAGTAAATATAAACTGCTAGTTATGGGGGGTTTTGGCTAATTATTAGCAGAAGCTTAAGCAAATCAGTGGCTAATTTCATAAACAGAAGATAAAAGAAGTATTTTTTTTTCCTGGAGTAATTCTTGAGACCTTAAAATTCTTGGTCCTTAGGGAGATGAGAACTGTCCTTTATTCAGTAGATCTTAACAGTGCAATGTGCAATAATTCCTAAGACCATCTACAAATTTTCGGCAGTAGACTCCAGTAGAGCTCCTTGATTCAAGGAAGGAAGGAAGGTAGGTAGGTTTTTATTTCTTGCCTGCTCTAGTCACGAAGAATGTAAAAAATTCCCTTAAATGTTATTAATGACTCCTACAGTCGCTGTCTTGTTACTTCAGATATAAAGGCTTCACACTGAGATACTGAAGGACACTTTTCTCTCTGTGTTCAGTTGAAAGGTAGAAAGAGAAAAGAACATAAGAAAAGCTTAAAGTGCAGAAGTATAAAATACAGAGTTAAGTCACTAACAGAACTAACAGCACTAATAGCATGCATCAAAGATGTTTTAATGAAGTCAAAAGAAGGACAGAATGCTAAAGACAAGCTTTATAAAAAGGCAGTTTCCTTACAGTATAAAATACTTTATATGTTTTGTTAAACTATTCTTTTAGATTTGTCTGTCCCTTTCTGAGAATTGACTTCAATATTACTTCTTAATGTGATTTCTTTGAACTTTCTTCTTCAAGGGCTGAAAAACAAATGTATTTTTTTACAGGCAAAAGGCTAAAGGGGACGACGTTCCCTGCCTACACAGGCAAAATAACTGCTGCAAAACAACCTGTTCTGCCTTAACTAATAAGCAAGATAGAAGTCAGTTAAGCAAGCAGTATTCACATCTGGTTAATGCAATGTGCACTTATTCTTATATGTAATGCTGTTAGTTTGTTGTAAATGAAATTAATCTCATTTACATTTTGGGCAGGAAACTCACCACTTGGCCCACATCTCATGTAGTGGGTAATAGAATTAGGAGCTTTGTTGCTCCCTAGACCTGCTTTTTGAATTTCTGCTTTCTGGGATAGCTTCCACATCTGCAGAGAAAAGCATTTAATGTTATTCATTGTGTTTATCAGGACATGAAAAAAAACCCTCATGCATTAAAATATATTCTACTTATTAGTAGAGCAAAAGGATATATAAACACTTTTTTTTAGAGGAAAGGACAGAGGAGAGGGATAGAAGAAACTCACTGGAAATGTCTACTCAACTACACTCATTAAAATTCATCTTAGCATTTAGAATAACCAGGTATTATTTCAAAGCCACAATAAGATATACTTAACTTTTAAATACACTAACCCTAAATCTTTGCCCGTATGAAAAGGAAAACAACTACTAAGATGTAACCAAGACTGACTGAACCTAGCAGAGAAAGGAACTCATCTTTGCATTTTTTTCACTTGCTACACATTGGCAGAAACGTTCACATTCAATCTGCAAAACAGAAAATTATCTTTGCATGCAACAGCCTGAACGTGCAAAATGCAGCATCTTAATGTACTATCCACTTAAAGCAAAGCAGCAAACCTTTAACTGCAAGCAAACTATTGAGCCTGAACAACAAAACCTTTTTTGGTCAGCAGTCATATATTTAATGTTTATAATTACCATGCAAAGTCCTAACACAGTTTTTAAAGGCAGCAAGAACCAAGGACCGAGCTGTGTTTTACAGCCAGCCATTTGAACGACAGAGGAGCAGTAGTGATTGGGTCTGAAAGCAATTTCACAGATCCTTCCACTGGTTGAGCATAGCCCAAAAGAGACATCTACAATGTGTGTACTGTTAAAGCACAAAGATTAAAAAGGTGGAGGAAAAAATAATCCTTCTGTACATGAAAACATTTTTCTTTCATATATAATGAACAAATGTTGACAATTTCTTTTTCAGAGACATTAAAAAGTCTCTAGAAGCATGCTCTTGCTGCTGCAGCTGAACTCATCGGAGCAAAAATAGGAGCACAAAAAGTTATTATCCTCAGAAGTGACATGTAATTCATTACAAATTTATAAAACAATACAGAATAGTAGCTTGAGCCAGACAAGGTTAGTCTAAAGTCCCATAGAGGACCTGAGACACCAGAACTCAAAGACACTAACACTCAGTTATTCTGAAGCCCTTTGGTCTTAAGAGAGAAGCTGTTTTAATCATAAAATCATAGAACAGTTAGAGTTGGAAAGGACCTTAAAGATCATCAAGTTCTAACCTCCCTACCATGGGCAGGTTCACCTCCCACTAGACCAGGTTGCCCTCCCAATACAGTAAGGTAAAACACAGGCTAAAAAGGCATTAAATATCAGCCACAAGTATTCACTATCAGATTTGGTTTGCACGTGAAAGCTTAGTGCTGTGAAGAGAAATGAAACAATGCAAACTGAAGTGCCCCATGGGCAGTGGCTAGAGAAAAAAAAAAAAAAAGTATTTTGTTGCCTTGATAGCAAGCTTTAACTTCACTGCACAGGGCTAACCTTTCAAATTTCTCTTTAGGTCCTGGCCCTGCTCGTGATTACAACTGGGGTTCAGTGGTCATGCTGGAGATTTCATAATAAACATATCTGCAGACAATACTGCTATTTTATGTAGCTGTGACAGCCTAAGGATGTCAGCAAGACAAGTCTGGCAAACGAGATAATGGCATGTCTAAAACCTTATCCGATTTGTCCAACATTAGCAGTTGATCTAAACAGAAGATACTACCTTTAGCTACAAACCTTGTTCTGATCGTAACAAGCAGTCTCACTGCAAGACACAGGCTGGCAATCAGCTAAGAAAAATACAAATACTGGAAGCACAGTATAATAAGTACTCTCAGAGCTACGATTTTTTTTCTCTAATTATTTAAATAACTTGCAAAACGTATTATGCACACGTTGCTTCAGATAACAGCACTGTTCATCTCAAAACTAATTCCAACACATCTACAGATTAACGGAAATGAAGTCAAATGACATGACTCAAGATCAGAACACTGATATTGCTGTGTGAGAGCAAATGCACGTGAGATTAAGAATGTATTTCAGTTTTGGGTTTGTTTAGTTTTTTTAGTGGTCTTTTCCTATTCTTTCCTTTTTTTTTTATTTTTTTATTTCTGGAGGGAATACAGCAATAATTACCAGCATGCTGTGAACAACATCGCAGTGAGAAATTTATCAGCCCAATAATAACGGATGCCTGCAGACATGGTAAAGGATGGCAGCTTGACATTTGAAACAGTAATTTTACCCTCCACAGAATGTCTTTGAAACATCCAATCCTCTCCCCTTGCTCCTTTTCCCCACCTTGAAATGTAGCTCGAGCTCTGGAATTAACAATTCTCCTGTATGAATTGGAGACCGTATAGACTAACATATAGGATATCTGCTGTTGCTTTTTCTTCAGGAGCTGTATATTTGCAGCACTAAATACTCAAGTTCAACCCATGTAGCAGTACCATGACTGCAACAAAACTGCTGGCAAAATAAATTCGGTGGTAAAAATCAGAATATGACATTCATTATTTTCAATATTTATTTTCATTTTTAAATATTTTCCTCTAGATATATTTTCATTCAGGTTTTTTTATAGCTTATGGAATTTTGGCCTACAATAACTGTCAGTAACTATTTCCTCTTGCAAAAAAGTGCTAATGTCTAAATCTCATGTAATCACAGTTTAAGTACAATACAATTTTAAACTCTGTTTATATTTACCATTGAGAAGTTTGAAACAATTGCAGAGACAAAGGCATATTAAGTAATTAGTTTTCAACCTTTTTCTTTAGCTAGTCATGTGGGTTTTAATGAGTTATTTACTTAAGCATTCCTATACTCCCATAACTTTGCAAGCAATTTTTTTGTTGTTTTTTTTTCTTTTATTTAACCGTGTTAATTTAACAGTTTTTCTGTTATTTCATTACATATCTTGTTTTCTATTATATTAGTGTTACTTCTAATAAGAAAAAATGAATTTCCACCATCATCAATACAGCTTTTTATTACCATACATCAAAAGGAGTCTCATATAACTCTGTTATTTGACTCCTAATAAAACCGTACACTTCACCATGTTTGTACACCAGAGGTGGAAAGACAAAGTAGAAAGAAGGGAAAAGGTGGAAAAGGTCATTTTTTCATTACAAGTGTTGTGTATCATGTGACTATTACCTCTTCATAAGAATGATCATTTATGTTGAGGATTATGAAAGGTCTCTGTATTTATCAATGTTCAAATATTTTAATAAGTATGAATAGTAATTCATATTTAGTGTGCAAGGTAGAGGCACTGAATTCTTGGGCTATAAATTGTTCCTTGTGCGAAGTGCATTTATGCCAGGACATGACATAAAGGAAAACAGTAAGACACTGAAATATCTCTGAATGCTTCTTTTCATTAGCATCTCGTTTTGAAAGAAAGGGGGGGGGGAAGTATTTTTACTCTAAGTACATAATCAATATGTTCCTGATAAATCTGAAAGCACTAGCACAGCTGAAAAGTACCATCTTTGTACCAGAAAATATGTTGTTCGCTGTGCCATTTTTGTCAATGCAGCATGCGATTGGTTTAACATGCATTCAGTAACATACAGGAAAAAAACAAAATATTTGTAATGCATGACAAATAAAAATATAGCTTGTATTATAAAGACTTTTAAAGGCATGCAAAATATATACAGTGCAATTAATGTTTCATGCAAACTTTGGTGAGGTTACACTTTTACATTCAAACATGCCAGAGTACACAACTGAACCCTATCCCATTGTTCTTAGAAAACAACAACCCACAGATCCAACATAAAATTATTATTTTTTTCACTGTAGTATTAGACTATATATATATTTAATAACACAACGTCCTTATCATACACAACCATACTCATACCACACAGTTTTATTATCTTCAGAAACCAGGAGCGGGGATTCAGCCTCACTAGTGTTTACACAGGTGGTAGGAACAAATTCACTAGTTGGAACTGACTCTGGGTCACTATGATCAGATTTCTGATTAGCAGAAAGCTGTCCTTGATTTTTCAGTACTGATCTAAATGCTGACAGATTTGCCTGATCAGGTTTTTTTGATGTCGATCTTTGAGGCAATCCACTTATATTACTAACTAATTCAGTGTTAAGGGATAAAAACGGCTGAGACACAGTAAATGAGTCTGTGCTGTCATTATTACTAGATACACTGATTTTATCATTAAACACACTTGTACTTAGCAAAGTTCTCTCATGGAAATTTGACCTTTCCATCCTTGAGGTCTTAGGCACATCAGAGTTATATCCTAAATTATGTGGTGTAACTCTATTAGCTGTATGGCTCTGTGGAACACAATCTACTCTGTAAGCCACAGAGTGAAAAAAATTAGAGGATAACTGGTGTGCTGAGTACTCACTAGAGGTTGATGGAACACTCCTGTCAGCGGTGGATGGTGCTGGATCAACTGATACAGGTTGCCTACTGTCCTTAGACAAAAAATCATGAATGCTTGTCCTTCGAGTAGTTCCTTCCGCCGTAGAAATCACACTGCTTGCACGAGGTAAGGTAGCATAAGGATTGCAATCTCTTGATTGTCGCTGTGATACAGGTGCTTGTATCTTTTCTTTGACTGATTTGGCCTTCCCTTGAGCACCTGATGTAAATTTTATTGGAGAGCTAGTAAAGTATGTATCTTCAGTTTTACGAAGGCTGGGCCTTACAAGTTGTTCTGGTTTAATGGATCGTCCATCTGAGAAATCAATTGTATTTTTCACACTTAATGATCGCACAATACCACAACCAGCAGATGGTTGTTTTCTTAGCTTTTCCTTTCCTGTCAGCTCGGCAGACTCAGATAAGCTTTTCATGACTTCATCTAAAAGATTCTCTTCGCTTGTAGATTTCATCTGTCAAAAATATGAAACATCTTATAAATCTATAAATTGTAATTTTGACCTTTTCTTAAGTAATCTTTGTGGATACAAACAAAGAACAATTCTAAAAAGTTGGTTTGGGTTGTTTTTAATTTCTCAGATCTAAAAGCAGTAATAAACACCTACAGTACATAGGAGTTTTCTGTACAGCTTAGAAGTACTTTGAAAACTAGGTGTCAGACAGATCATAACTATCTGGAATTAATTCCTGTAATACTGATTAATTCAACAAATCAGACGATCAAAGCTTCCAGTTCATCTTCTCACTCACCCTCTGCCATCACTCATGCAATCACTCCTCTTCCTAAGCAATTTTATATGGACTATTATTTTAACTTACAACGATCATCCAGAGCTAAAAGCTTAAATTCTCTATACACTCAAAGACAAAAAAATTCTCAGAAAGTAATACAAAGTGCATAACCTTTAGGCACCCTTGGGGCCTAAATTGGGACTGGACAGCTCTCAAATAACTCTTTTTGGAGAAAAGACTTCAGATCTAGAGAAAAAAGTTTAGGTGAATACTATTCATGGACTCAGTAGAGAGAGATTTCAGTCTTTTTCAAAGTGGTAAAAGAGACAATTTAGAAAGAATTAAGCTAAGAGCATTAAGGAAATGCTCTGGCAGAAGACTAGAAAGAGACCTCTTGAATACACTTTCAACTTGAACAATTCAGTGATGCTATGAAAGGAATTCTGTGATGCGTGAACAGCAGTGAACTAGACTTGTCTTTTATTTCTATTGCTGGAAAAGTATTTAAGAGTATGCTTAAAACCCAAAAATCCCTATTAGAGAGACCACAGGTGAGAGGTCATTTGAAGCATCTTAAAAAAAATTCCAGAAATTTAGTCCAGACTCAAGTCACTACCCCAGACTACCCCAAATCAATTCATCTGTGAATGTATATTTTTTCAATTTCAGTTGTGTTGTTAAAAATAGGTGGAGTCTGATCCTTACTCTTGATAGGGCCTAGTCACAGTAACTGGCTTGCTTTATCCTATAGTGCTTCTAGACTTAGGACAGATCTATTCAAGAATTCACAATGAAGGAGGTGATTTTGGGTTTCTAACAAACTATCACTGATTTAGAGAAACGTTCTCTTTGTCCTTTTCCTCTCAGATTTCAATGAGCTCCAAGGTCAGGGATTTTTTTTGGGCAGTAAAGAAACAACTGAAGCAGACAAGACTCTGTCCTCAGAGAACGAAGTAAAGCATCTTCCTTCCTGTTGATGTAAGACAGATCTGACAACAGCCGTTATTGAAGACAAGTGCTGAACTGGAAGAAGAAACGTACACCTACTCTGAGTTTATGGCCTTCAATCTGAGCTCTGATGAGTGTACCACGCATCAGTACGCCGGACAATTTTGGGCAGTGGAGATCAACTTTCTTTCCTAATTCAGTAACCCAGAAAGGGTCAAGCCGTGAAATTCCAAATGTTTTTATGTGTAATACAGCAAGTACAGTTTATCAGGATACGGTCCGCACTACTTCTTAATGCAGGAGTAACCAGTATCTCCACAAAGTTTTAAAGCTATTATACTCACTGTAAGTCTTCTATTAATTCCGTGACCATATAAGAGATAATATGTAGTTAAAATAGTTTTTCAACTAACCTCACTTGAGGTACTCTTGTTGCTTTCTTCTAAAAACTGTTGCAGGGTAACAACTTCACTTCCAGGGGAACTGCTTTTGATCTGTTTTCCACGACTATCCAGTGTTTCAGGTGTTCTTTGCTGGAGCACAGGACTAGACCTCGTGTGACCTTTCAAATACTGAATAGGACTGCTGCTGCTGCTAGACCAAGCCTCGTGTTCATGTAGCAGACTAAATTCTCCGCTGCTGTGACTCTGTGGCCTGCTTTGATTGTTAACTGCACCTGCTTTTGGCGTAAACAGTATTAAGTGTTTCATAAGAAAAATATATGAAAGCTGTTAAACAGTACAACCTTGCCCAAATCTGGACCATTATCAGATTCCATTAACAACAATTCTATTTAAAATTGTAAAAAAATCCAGTTGTCCTTTTTTACTCAAGCCAAATGTAATATTAATACAATTGCACTCCCCTGACTTACCTCTTACAGCTCTTCAAACGTGACATGATAGCTTTTGAGTAAAAAACTACCTTTCACTTATAATCTGGGCCTCCATCTACATAATACTATATTCCTAGAGGCTAAAGATATGCCTCCTCTCTTTTTCAGCCTCACTGTGAGGCACACACACTAATATACTATTAATGGGTTTTACATTAAATGAAATACAAAGGGTAGAATGGCAAGAAAATATTTTCTTCAACATAGTTCTTCGACAAGAACTACTTAGGAATGCTGCTTCTCCAACAGTTTCTGCCATTGCTTCTAGTTTATTACAACTGTGACCTTAAGGAAGCATATGGCATTAAGTGCGACATAAATCCCACACCACCAATTCTTTTTATTTGTCAATAATTGTGAATTGCTTAAAAAAACTGATGAATAATCAAGTATTTCCTACTTCATGTTACTCCTGAGAAATGAAATTAAATTTGAAGAAAGATCAATTGTTTACAGCAGAAATTTCTAATACCATATAGAAACTGGGGCATGGAGTATTGAAAACAATCTTTTATAGAAGGGAGTAATCCAACAGAAAGAAAATAAACCAATAAAAATCTTAAGCTAGCATTCATCTCTAAATTTCCTAACAAACAGATACTGTTTAATATTCATGGCTTGCATTTATTAAATGAAGTCTTGAGTTGCCAGCGTTCTAGTTGAGTATGTACAATGGTCTCCAGCTAGAATGGCCATTATAGACAAAAACAGATCAATGCTCGTAACATATGAAATTTAGAGAATATTGCTAAATTCAGGAATGGTATTAATCTTTTTAAAACAGAATATAAAAGTTTACAGGATGTTATTACATAAGCCATTTTGTCTGGTTTGTGTTGTACATGACACAGCTTTACCAGCAGCAGTGCATACATGGCACAATGCTAGGGGAAAAAAAATGGAGCATCTTCTCTGCTTAAAAATAAGTGATTTTAAAGTAATTTGGAGGGAATTTTTTTTTTAAACATCATTACTTCAGTTAGGTTTGGTTTAAAATAGTTTGTAACTTAATAATATCATCCTTTTAATATTTATTGCAAACATAAGTTCTAGTTAATACTTGTATCCTTTCCTAATTTGGGGAATGAAGGCTGTAAAATGCTTAAAGCAAAACATGCTGTGGTGCGTTGTGGGAATTTTTTGGTTTCTGTTTTTTTAACCTACATAGATGATCTTGCAAAGAAAATAAGGGAAATGAAGCATGTATGTAAATTCACCTACAGCATACCTTTGACTTCATGGAGTGAAGCATTGTTATTGCTATTGCTAGTGGACGTTCTGCCACTATCAAGGCTGGCTGGTCTGGAAGCTAAATGGAAAATTAGGAGATATCATGATGAACAAAATTTTAGCAGATGACACGGTACCTTTACATTCTGATCACAGAATGCTCAGAGGCAGGAATCATGCACTATTTCACAGGCTGAGCATGCCCATTGTCAACAAAGTGGTTTCTTACAGATCAGAAAGCGAAGGGATTTCCAGGCAGTCCAAGAGGACACTTTAGAAAAGGGCACTACAGGAATAGTGAGGTACAAGGGAGAGGAAAAGAGAAATAGAGCGTACATTTAGAATTGAAACCGATTGGTTAGTGGGAAACCAGGATTTTACAGATGAAAGAATGGACATGCAGAAAGCTGCTCATGATTAGGTCACTTACAACAGATTTGACAAGGAACCTTGCACATTGTTGAAATGCCACGAACAGGAGGAGCAAGAGCATCTGCACAGATAATGTCCTGTACTCCTATCCAATACAAGGGAAATGCTCTGTTACTATCTTCAAAAATGTTTGTTGCTCATACTAATTTAAGTATTTATAGAGGAGTTAAAACTTCATTTCTAAATAATCTATAATAGGTTTCACTTTATAGTTTTGCTCAAAGAAATGTGTAATGATTTTATAAAATACAGTACATGACAAATTTAGGTTTCACTGAACAATAAACATTGAAAAATCAGGCCATATTTCCATTATTTATTTTTCAGGATTGAAATTGTAACTTATTTTATTTTACTATTAATTTCAAATAATTTTTTAAAGGGAAAATGTTTTGATCCTGTTCAGATGCACTTCACAGATATCTTCTACTAGAGATATAGAACATCTATCTGATGTAGTAGTTAAGAAAGAAAAGAATAATCTGAAGAAATGATACTATACATTCAAGAGATATGCAAATCACAGAAAGCATGCTCACTTGTAACGATGCCATTCACTTTTTTTTGCAAACTTCATTAACATTCACATAATTTATCCTTAAT
>JAOXJM010000023.1:4808510-4820600 GCA_026413425.1 Tringa solitaria | reverse complement strand
CACAATGATACCAGTCATGAAAAATAGCATAATTTTCACATACCTCACATTGATTATTTAGTTTTGTTGATGTAATATCCAGTTGCTGGTACTGTTCTTTGAGTTTAGAAAACTCAGCTTCTAATCGTGTTTGTTCTAGTTTGGAATTGTTCAATAATGTTTTCAAATTCTTATGATCAGTTTGGAGAACTTCATTCTCTCTCAAGAGCTGACTGTATGTATGAGCAAGCCTGGAATTGAAAATGAGCAAGACACCATGAAATAATACATGCAGGTAGAAGGAAACGTATTCATGACCCACATTCCCTCTGAAGCATGAAATTTCCAGGGCCCTATACTACTCCATATAATACCTACAGTAAGTTTTACAAAGAAATTTTTGTACGTATGTCATCTCTTAGCCTAATTTTCCTAGGTATACATTCTGCCTTTAAGCCAAACACTTCAGGTTCCCCATATGTTTAAAAATACAGCAAGATTTCTAAATGAAGCCATCACAACTAGTTTAAAGATGCCACTTATCAAAATGCAAGAATCTTACAAAACAGCTAGAATTTCTTGCCAACACAAAATAGTAAGGAAATAAGAATGGTCGAAACTTTGGCAATCATGGAGGTTGCATATATTGACTCTTGGGATCACTTTGGCCCTGCTGTGTCCCTTTCTAAAACCAACCTCCAGCTCCTATTAAACCTCCTCACTCAACACCAAGGTAGGAGGCATTTAATTGTGAGCTTCTTTGCCACATGAACAAACCTTAATGCCTCCTCTTGAGGGTCAAAATATCATCGTATGTAAATACTACTATTTCAACCGACTAGTTATGGCAAGCTGTATCTCCACTGCAGGGGGAAAAGCAGGTCTTCACCACCCACCGCATTTCTACTCCAACTGGGATTAACCTCAGTTATCTTGCCTCTTCAGCAAATTAGGCAGGGTGGCTTGCTCCCTCTACAGCTCACAACCATACAGCACAGCGCTTGGCCTGGCATTCCTCAAGATGCTTTGTAGAACTCAGTATCCTCAGGATAAAATACTTACTTTTTGTGGTTTGGGTTGGGTTTTTTTCCTTGTTTAGTTTTTCTAAAATGACTGTATCACAGACCAATGGAGGGGAGTTGCTATAAGGTATGGGTCATAAATGTCTTGAATTGCAGCATCAGATATTAAGAAATGTAACAGGAATCAACACTTGTTTAGACTGTACTGGCAAGTGCTCAGAGCTCTACTAATATACACATTAGACTTTTGCTTTACCTTTCATTTTCATCACGAAGTTTTTTATTCTCTGCTGCTACAGTTTCATGTTTTTCATTTTGCTGCAGCATTTTCTCCTGTTCTACCTTGAGTACTTTCTCCAATTCTTCCAGCTGCACTTTCTGTTTCAGCAACTGATTGTACCTGCAAACAAAAATCATATTTAAGTTTCTTGTTTTGGAATGACAAGAAAATATGGATTTTTTTTAATAGGTGATCTTTCAAAGTTTGAAGATCTTAATGTTTTACTTAAGTAATACTAATTTTATTCATAATAGTTATAAAGCATTTTTTGCTTTTTGGTCAGTAATCGCAGGCTCTAATTTTACTCATGCATATTAGTATTTACCTATCTTCTAAGTCCTTATGCTCCACCTCCAGATTTTTGTGTGCAGATTTAAGACTTCCATGCTTAGCAATCAGAGATTCATACTCAGAAGCTTGGCGTTCATGCAGGTGTTCCAATTTTTCATGATCTTTGAGAAGTGAATCATACAATGATTTCAGATCCTCATGCTCCTTGAGTACACACTCGTTCTCATTTTCTAAAGTAGACTGCTGGATCAACAGTTGTGCATTCTGATTCATAAGAGATGTGCTTTGAGAATTAAGGGTGGAATTTTCAACCTGCAGCCATAAACATGTGACAAGAGTTGCAAATTAATTTCATATTCCGAATTCTTTTGTCTATCTCATCCTATTGAAAGATTTCTTGAGTTTAACCCTTAGCACGTTAGCAACCTTCTAGTTATTCCATTTCATGACAACTTTTAATGGGAACACTTTTGTTCTTATAACCCTTTAGACAATTCCAATTCAAAATATTCCAAGAATATTTTCATAGCAGTATTGCAAGAAAGCACTTAAATGCTTAAATTGACATTATACTTAGATTGACAAGGGGGACAGGGCAGGTGGCAGGTAAATTGTTATTTACCTTCAAATGCCTCTTAAAGTGCTATCTAGATGAGAGGCACATTTTCCTCTAAGCTTTGACAGCTCCGGTATCAAAATATCTTAGAAAAACAGATCATCAGTGATCCTCATGTCACATAAGCCAAATCTGTGACATGATGAAAATAGGAGGAATTTTCATAACAGCATAGATTTTTTTTTTTAAATCTTTATTGTACAGAATCTCAATTGTCACCATAAAATCCTTATTTTACCCATATATCCTTTACCATGAGACTTCAAACAGTAGCATCCATTGAACAGAGAAAAATGAAAATAAAGTAAGAGAACCTGGAAGGAACTACCGATATTCTGCTTTACTGAGGAACTGCCATTCATGCTTCTCTTCCAACAACAGTAATGTCAGTTGATCACTTTATGTACGTGTTGTGAGATCTGGTGGATCTCACAATTTCTCCAACGATTATGTCAGAACAGCATTAATGCCAACTAATACAACACTACACATATTAACATTAAACAGATCAAAAAAACAAATTAAAAAAAACCACTATACTTTGTGTACCTTTGAAAAGATTAACCTAATCTATAATCATTGGATATTTTAAAGAATTGACGATACCTAACATGCTTGTCATCTGACCTATCTGAGGACGGTTTCCTTCTATTTCCTATTCAAGAAATGAAAACTACCAACTACTGAGGCCTCTAATACCCACAGGGTATCTATTTAAGGAAAAAAATCTATCACTCCAGCGCACGCTGTTACTAAGGAACAAATCCCTTTCTGTTGGAACTGCAGCATTCTTTGTCACAGATGAGAAAGCTGAACCTTTCACTGGAAATGAAGTAATGTCTGATGGCAACTGTATACTGTGAAACTTCCCAGACTGAATCCCAAGCCTGATTTAGTTCAGAATTCCCAGTTTTCCTTTAAGACATCCTTTTTCTCATACGTTCCTTACAGGTATGAGAAGGAATAGTAGAATTACAGTTGCCTAACAAATTTAGCTAATAGTTAATCACTCATTTTCATGAACATATTTCACCTTTCATTTTGATTAAGAGTTGGTGTAGAGTCGTCTTGCAACTTGCCTGAAGCTATGAGCAAAATAGCTGAATTCTTAAGGAAGGAGAATTGCCTTTCTCAGTCGGTTGGGTATAACATCATTCAGTCATCCCCAGCAACAAATAACACATTGCCTGATTGCTGGCAACCTGGTGAGGTTCACCACCAAAAAAAAAAAAAAATTAAAGGCAGAAAACGCTTCCTCTTCCCAAGTCACTGCCTCAATTCTTTCAAGTACTTACAGTTAGTTAATTCTACAGGTTTATCAGAAAGGAAAAGCCTATGCTGCTGAGCAATTCATGATGCAAAAAAGGAACTACATAGATATTCCAGGTTTTTTTGACAAATGGTATTACAAAATACTGAAAGAGTTCTGAATCCCAGAGATATAGCCTCATTTGTTTAAAATTGTGTATTTCCATGTCCACGTCCACTAATTCTTAACAACTAGAAGAGATACCGTGTGCACAAATGTTCTGTTTTGTTCATAGGCTTGCCAGCCACAAAGAGGAGTACTGTGCACTAATTAGATTTCAATGTGGTAGACAGAAAGTGCATCTGTGGTACAACTGTGTTCTGCTTTCCAGAAAGAGACAGAAGGATAACTCGAGGCATTCACAAAATGCATTATTTGTTTACTCGTTTAAAGACTCCCTCACTCGGACTTCCATTCAGTCTCCATAATTTCTGACATTGTTGACTGTTTCTGCTGAACTGTGAACTTTGTATTCACTCCTTAAATACTTTTGGTTCTTAGAGCTCCAAAAAGCATTAGATCCACTAACAAGAATATTTCATTTAGCAGATTAAAAAGACAGATATATTTAATGACCCTATTAAAGTATGAAGAATAGCATCTGAATTTTGGCCATAAGAACTGCAAGACCCTACAAGCAATCATTTTTATAATTTCCATGGTCACACATTACCTTTTTTGCCTCTGAATTATCTGAATTCAATCTTCACATATTTAAGTAGTTTTCAAAGAGGTTTTTTTCAAGTCTTCTGTACTTACTAACATCTTGATTTTCCTCTTAGTTATGACTTTTACTTTTAACTATTTATAAAAATAGACAAAATACTAAACTTATTAGAGTACCTTTGAACACATTATTTCCCTGACCTAACTCAGAAGTAAAAAGGAAATTTAAAAAATTATCTTAGATGACTGGATGAGAGAATCTACTCTACTCTGAAGTATAAAGTCAAGAATTTAAATTGGACTAACGAAGGATTGAAACCAACTTCTAGAAATGTTATTATTCATCAGCAAGTGCAGATTATTTGCACATTCCTTTTTTTTTTTCACATCTGTACCAGAAGAGAAATGTGAAGTACAATACATTACTGCCATTAGCTTTAAAGCTTTCATTTGAAAAAATTTTGAATTAATTTTATTTTGAAAGCAAAATAATACCTGCAGCTTGGCATTTTGAGTTTGTAGAGTTGTATTTTGTTCCTGGAGAGAAACAGTCTGTTTCTGAAGTGCAAGAATCTGAGCCTGCAGATTGCTGTTCTGTGTCTCAAGCTGCTTTAATTGGGTCTTCAGTGCTTGCTTCTCTGCCTGCAGTGTAGCATTCTTTGAACATTTAAAAAATAAAAGATAATTTGAGTTCACAGCTGTTTACCTGTTTACTGAACTTCAAGAAAAAAACCCAACCTGTTTCTCCAAAACAAAGCAGCATGACTTAGCAGAGATTTACAGGATGGAACAAAACTGTAAATCAACCTTATATAAAAAGTAACACACAGTAATATTACCACTACAAGTTAAGATTGAAAAAATGGGTGACTAATATTGTACCGATGGAGAAACAGTAGAGAAATCTCCATGACTCATGTAAATAAGGATTATATAAGAGGGATTTAAGAGATTTCTTGAATCTGTGGATTCAAAAAGACAAATTCAGGTTTCCACATTTCCTTTAAATGTTGGTCAAGTGCTTTACAGCATCTGTCAGAGCAGAATCCAGATGCTTCACAAACTATATTTGATTCAGATTCTGCTTGGTACATAAATGAGTTGATAAATCACAGACCTTGTTAACAATACTCTCATTTGTATTACTGGAACAACTCACAGCAAATAACTAAAATCAGAATAATATTAAAAACACATCTTACATTCCTTTCTACTTCAATTAATCTATCTTTAACTTTCAGTAATTCTCTAGTAGTTTCCTGGTTTTCTTTCTCCCACTTATTGACAGATTGATTTTCTTCTCCACTTCTTGGAGGAGAATTCTGAACCATCCTTTCCTCTTCTTGTCTTTGCTTGAGAGCTTCATAGTTCTTTTTCACCTGAAATTATTTAGGAAAACTTATATTAGGTTTAGAATTTTCCATTTTCTACATCCCAATTTATTACATGACCATATATCACTTTCCAGAGAACAGAAATTGCCATGTTACTGTATTTTTAAATTTTGTATATGTCTGGGGAGATGTTGTACAAATTATTTATGGATATGGATAGCTTAGCCCTAGCAAACACTTCTCTAACAGAAAGAGACATTTATTTTCTATTTTATTTCAGTGCTTTCAATTGTATCCCCCAAGTTTTATAATAAAGTCCTACAACCAAGGAGATTGTATTTATGTTTTTAACCAGCTGTTCAAGGTACATCAGAAAATGTAACTGAAATGACTACTTTTGACATCCCAAATCAAATCAACTTCAGATTATTTATGCACCTGACATACTGAATGACCAATGAATAAACTCAACAACTTTTCACGTGATTTCAGCACTGGACCTGTATTATTGCAGTTTTAAAAAGCAGTCATATGTTTGTCCTGTTTTATATTACCCAAACAATGCCCATCTTTTGCTGTCTTACACAAAAGATGAAGTGTAGAAATAACAATAGTGTATAGGCGCAATTTCATCTTATAGAAAAAATGTCATTCTCCTTACTGTTTTAAGTTCCTGACGGAGTTGCTGGTTTAAATTTGTTGATTCTTCTAAACGAGCCTCCAAAGCAGCAATTTTTTCTTCTTTTATTTCAAGAGACTTCTTAAGTGTAGATTCTAATTTTGACTCCAGAAGCTTGTACCTACTGATCAATGACAACACACAAAAAAGTCTGTATTTCAAAGAACTGAGGTATTTGAATTCTAAAACGTTCTGAAACAGTAGCCTCATAGCTACACTTAAATGCTTGTATGCTGACTATTCAAAAACATGAAGGCACCTCAGTATTAGTACAAAGTCCTACATCTAAAACAAACGCAAGATGCTAGTCAAAAGCATTTTTGAATCCTTCTTTCTTTTAAAACATTAGACATACAAAAAAGCCATGTTCAGCCACAGTAGAGTGCTGACTTTATTTGGATCATTAGTGTGTGTGTAATGACAGCACTCTTCCTTCTGGCTCCACTCCAGCGAATCCAGCGGGGATCTGAACTAAATTAGAATGTGAAGTATTTGGAGAGCAAGATTTTCATCAATTTCCATTTCCTGCCAGCTCACAAAGAGGAGGCACTAGGGAAGGAGACAGAACACAGTACTTTGCAGGTGCATACTTATTTGATGTATGAATGTGCAAATTGCTCAGTCAGCCCAGCTGCTGATATTTTAAGATTGTTACCACTCCCGATGTTTAAAGCTTCCATTTTTTACCATATTTACAATATTGTAGGGCACCTAAAAAAACCAAACCATATAGTTGGGAGAGAAGTGGTCAGGTTTAGAATGTATTGGTTTAGAATTGTTTCTCCTCCTTAGAAAACACTGAAAACCACACTCATTAATTACTTTTAAGCAGTTCAGTCACTGTACACATGCTCAGAATCTGGAAAACATCCCACTTCTCCCCACAGTAGGATAAAATAAAACAAAACACTAATATGCCACTTTTTAATCTTAACTGCTGAAGAATCTATCAGTTTAGTGAACGGAATAGATTGCAAGAGACTCCTGAATGAACAGCATTATATCCAGTCAGGAACTGGAGCAGAAGACCAATGGTACGAGAATTAATAAGTAGAAAGCTGTCCAATAGTATCATGTAGTAGGATAAGAATCCTAGATTTTAAGGTATGACAAGTAATTCTCAGGGACTTAAGAAACAGTAGGCAGTCTATGACTAGCAGAACAGTTAACATTTCATCTTCTTGAGCTGAAACATATAATCAGCTACAAATAATAATTTGTTAGAAGTTATACAATTATGTGAAAAACAAAGAAGGAAAAAGACTAGTAGCAGAGACCAAATACCCAGTTTCTTTTCAAACACCTAATAATGAAAGATGGTACAAATTTTAAAATATCATTGAGATTTGCGTATTTCAGATTCAGGGTCAAAATCTGTAAATCTGTTTATCTAAAGACAACAGCCATTTGAAAGGCAATATGAAATGGAAAACACTTTGATGAGTTAACTCAGCAAACATGGTCAGCTAGGCCCCAACAGAAAGAATTTGAAGTGCTACTAAGAACACTCAACAGGAAATATAAACTGCTCTCTCCAACTAGGGAGAGAAAAACTGTGCATTTTTAATTTCTCTCATCAAAATGAGAGAAGTAATTTTGAAGAATAATGAACTTAGCTTTCTAGAGGCCTGAAGAAATAATTGCTAATGTCTCACTTACGTAACAGTATAAGGAAAGCAAACCAGGTACCTTTTGTATGAATGAGAAAGTTGAGAATAATGGAAAGGCAGGATAGCGTCAGAGTAAAATTTCAGACCAACCAACATTTCCACTTTGAAAACAAACATTGCCAAATCACAGTCCCTCCTGCTCTACGTGAAGTTTGAGACAAAGCTCAAAATAGAGGCATAGCCCAAATTCCTTTACATCTAAAACTATTCAGCCACAAGCCTGGGCTCAGTGGTAGGCTTTAGATAACTTTCTGGGTAAGGTTCAAGATTGAGCAACCTGGTCTAGTTGGAGGTGTTGGCAGGGGGGTCGGACTCAATGATCTTTAAGATCCCTTCCAACTCTAACCATTCTATGTAATGCTTACTGCATACCTCTCCATAGATCAGCCTGAATAGGCACTTTATACCCAGTCTGATATCCAAATATCTTGTACCATCAAATATTCCACCTGCTTTTATCTGCTTTCACATGGTCAGTGCTGGATAATCAAGTTTGTGAACACTTTTCTAGACAGAATTTATCTCCTGCTGCAAGTCAATCTGCAAAGAATTAAGTGTGAGCTGTTCTTACGACAGTGCAGCTGAGCAGCACCAAATCACAAGAGATGTCAAATGTCTACTGCTGACATTACAAGTGCAGGGCAATCAGTATGCAATGCTTGCACCCTGGGCTGTGCTCTTACTATATAACACATACATTGCAAAAATGTGCAGTGACTCCTTGAAAAAGGAATACCCCCTAGAAGATTACTATGGGGAGGTGGGGGAAAATGAAAAGAAAATGAACTTATTTGTGTAATTCCCACACACAGCTAACCTGGAAGCAAAGGAAGAAGTGAAATGGGTGATGATAGGTGTCAGAAGTATGTTAAAAGTTCATTTACAGATTAAAATTTGATGAAAGCTGGATAAACCTTCCCATTCCAGAGAGACATGTGACTCCAAATTTTCTTCCAAATTATAATATATAGAACATAATTCTGTAAAATGCAAAGGAAATAGTAGTATTATATGGTCCAAAGTTATAATTCATATAACGTCACAAATCAACTAACCTATGACAAGTGAACCCACAACACTTGATCTTTAGGAGTTTGAGCACCTGTAAAGGCTGAGTGCCATTGCCTGGAAAGTCAAAGTAGAATCAAATCTTTTCATGTAGTATTATTTGCAAAAGCACCTTTGCAGAACAATATTCTCTCTCTTTGTCAGAGTACTCACTCGAATCACTTGGAATCTATAACGTGATTTAGAAAAATGTTGCTCAATCTGGATTTCTTCATCTAAGCAGTTTAAGCTTCAACTCAGCTCAAGGATTGTTTTTTCTTTGTATGGTAGATTCACTTAAGGAAAAAACAAACGCATACTATCCGCTGTGTGCTACACAGTAATGCTTATATCTGAAGAAATCACACTAGTCAAAGTTCTGACTTTTCTTGAGAGAACTCCTCAGCTGTGAGCTAAGAAAGGCAGATGAAAGACAGCAGCAGAAAAGAAGAGGTGGTAACAGGTTCTCCCTATAGGCTTCTGGCACTACCCCAGCCATGGAGCACTGGCAGCGAGAAAGGGAAACTGAAGAAAAAAAAATTTGTTTGGTTTTCTTTTGATATAGAAGGCCAAAAATCAATCTACGTGTTCGTGACAATCAGTTGTAATAACATATTGTGACAGCAGAATGCTGTGGGTTTTTTTAAAGAGCACAACTGTATAGCATTGTTAAAGAAAGATTGGCTAGAAGCCCATACTAGTCTGCTTTTCTCCTGTCACAAACTTTCCCTAAATCCCAGCAGGATAAGACAGAACACAACATACAGTAGAGGAAACAGATGTCAGGAGAGCAGCTGCTTTATGATGGCAGGTGTGGTAGAGCAATAGAGCCAGTACAGAGTTTTGGAGACACACAAGCTTTGGATACTTCCCTGCCAGTGTAAGTGAGACGGCGAACAGCTTCTTTTCGGTAGGAAAAATTAGACGGAAACAGTTGTAAGGAAAGATTGAGACAGTTTAAGGTAACCATTATACGACAAAAGCGTAAAAAACAGTCCAGCAGTCAAAACGGAAAAAAACCACTTTGGGCCTATTATCCTTTCCTGCTGCTAACTAGAACATAAAACATTTCAATTATACATTAAGTGTATCTACAGACACATGTCAATAAATTTCATAGTAACAAAAAGTGGTAACTCACTTTCACAGACAGCTGAATGTAAAGCGCATCAACTACCTTATTAATTTCAAAGAATAAGTTCCATTTTGGGTCTATTAGTGCGCCTTAAAAAATGAAGAGCATGCACAAAACCAGTCTGTAAAACCACTTTATGAATAGAAAAGACCCTCATTTCTACACTGTTCCAGGTAGGCCTTGACATTCTCACCTGTCATCACTGCTCTGTTCATCGTGCAAGAGACGTTCTTTGTTTAAGCCTATTTTTTCGAGTTCGTGGGCAAGTTTTTCTAGATCATTGTTCATTTGTTGAGTCTTCAATTTTTCATTCACCAAGTCCTTCCACAGAAAAAATTACAGTCAGTATTATCATACAAATAACGTAGTCTTAATTCTAGAAGTGCTGAGGCAAGAGTCTTTTATCACTACATGACTTGAATAACTCTCCTGTCCTTCCAACTGTTAGCCTTCAGCTGTATCAGACATTACATTGTAGCTATAACATGATTTCACTGTACTTGTCTACTCCCTTCCTTGCTGTAGAACTTCCCTTTCAAATTTGGTCTTGAACACTATGGCAAAGGGGAAATGTTTCAGTCAGAAGAAATACTAACATGAAGAATCTGATCAACGTTCATTTAACAAAGGCTCCGTGGTAGTCTGTAGGCTACCTTACAGAATTAAGTGTAATATGCTTATATTATTCTGTTTAATTAAAATGTATATAATCATAATCATCTAACACTTTCCCTACTGTAACTATTAAAGATGCTAGTAGTATACAGATTAAAGCATAAAAGATACAAAATACAAACTTTTTTCAAAAATACAGCTATAATTTCTCTAATTTACAAACAAATTATGACAGGAATGGTAACTAATTTCTGTTTACCTCTCGTAAAGTGACAAGGGTTTTCTTATCAATGGTAGCTCTTTTCACGAGTTCTTTATTTTCTTTTTCTAATTCTTTCAGGCGTACACATGACTCTTTATATACAACTATTTCTTTAAATAGAGATTTATTTTCTTTTTCCAGATTACTAATTTTTACATTGTTTTCTTCTAAAGTACTATCTTTAATTTCTGCTTGTTGTCGAAGCCTTTTATTTTCTTTTTCTAGCTGTTTCTTATCTTTTTCCAGTTGAGAAGTCTCTTGCTCTAACAACTTATTCTCCTTTTCCAGTTGCTCTAGGCGCTTACTAGAGATTTTTAACTCTTCTAAGTTCTTTTGCAGAGTCTGATTTTCAGTCTCTAAATCTTGTAATTCACTTTCTAATTGCTGAATCTTCTTATTGCTGTTTTCAAGGGCTTTCTGTAGCCTTTGGTTTTCTGTGTCTAGGCCTTGGTAGCTGACTTCCAAGCGTTCAGTTTTCTTAAATGAGGCTTTCATGAGTTCAAGGCTCTTTTTCAGTTGCTCCTTTTCACTCTCCAGTTCCTTATTTTCTAATTGTAACTGCGCCACTTTAATGCTTGTACACTTTAAGGATTCAATTGTTCTTCTTAATTCCAAATTTTCTTCATCAAGTTGTGAATTCTCCTTTTCTAAGGATTCTAATTGAAATGTGAGATTTTTTAGGCTATCCAAAGTTTTTTTGAGTTTTCTGTTTTCCATTTCTAGGTCTGAGTTTTCCTGTTCTAAGGCCTCGATCTTCTCACAAGTAATTTTCAAGTTAGTAATTTTTTTCTGTAATAATTCATTTTCCTTCTCCAGATGATGCAGCTCATTCTCAAGTTCTTCTGCTCTCTCCCCTTTCTCTTTATAGTGTTCCAGTTCTTTTCTGACTTGCTTTTTTTCAAACTCAATCTTATTTAACTTGCTACTGGTCTCTTTAATAGATTCATGAAGGATTTTATTTTCTTTTTCAATTTCTCTCATTCTTGCTTCAGCACTGATTTGTGAGCGTTGTCTCAGAGAAGCTACAGTTTGATTCAAATGTTCATTTTCTTGTTCTAATAGCTTAATCTAATTGGGGGGGGGAAATTGTAAACTCTGGTGAGTGACAACCCAACAATTAATTACTTCCACGTACAAACTCAAAGCTACTAGGATAATAAGATTACATCACATTTCTAAGTTTCA
>JAOXJM010000023.1:4785761-4798118 GCA_026413425.1 Tringa solitaria | reverse complement strand
AAAAACCATACCTCTTGCTGAAGTCTCTTTAGTTCAACTTCCATCTGTTCCAGTTCTTGCTTACAGTCAAGCAACTGCTCAGTCTTTTCCTCACTTAAAAGAAAAAACACAACACAATTAAATATGACTGCAAAACTTGGTAATTATGATCTCATTTGAGAACAAAACACTGAGATTATGCAACCCAGAATTTCACAGACATCAGACTGTAAAACTTAGGTATGCCATTACACTTTAGATATTCTTTAGGTTTTAATCTATATCTAATCTTTTTAATTTGGTCAGATTTTTTGTAGTCCTTTAAACTGTTTTTCATTAAGATTTCCTACTTATGTGAGGCAGAAAACATTAGGGTATAATAAGGGATTTTTTTGTGATATGGGATTTTTGGGGGGAGGGCGGGGCGGAGATGGGGAGGCAAAAAACTCCAAACAATACACATGAACAGGCATCAGGTGATTCACATCCAAAAGTAAACGTAGAATAATTTGAAAATATACATTGAAAAGGTCCAAATATTTTCCAGGAGAACCAAACAATGATCATTGATGTATCCCGTCACAGATCAAATAAAGCCAATTTTAAAAGTACTTTTATATTTTTGTAATTTTTCTTTTTCTTACAGAGAAGAATTAAGGTTTTCAGGTGCCTTTACTCTAAAAGAAGGTACCACTTAATCACCATAATTTTATGAAATGCATAATGAATTTTATTTTTATGGAACAATAGTGTCTGCTTTAGTCTATTCAGAAATTTGTAATAAAAACAATTTGACATAGAATACTACAATTTTTACAAGACTCATTCCTAACTTCCAGATAACAGTTATTTCTCAACACTCAAAAAAATCAGTTTATTAAAAAATGAGTTTATTAAACAATGTGTAAGTGCAAGGGAAATATTGAATTCACTCAAAGACACAGAATACCTAATTTTCAAAATACAATTGCACTTCAGAACAAACAGTATTCATGGTTGAAAAAACCTGCCATATCCAAAAGGTTATATCCTTAAAAGATATATTGCATATTCAAACATGTTACTGTATCATTTAATATTTTGGAATACACACATGAAACAAAATAGAAGTAGAAAAGCAGGAAATAAGCTAATTTAATGGACTGAAACCTGTAACACAATCTAAAAGTAATCATACTAACAAAAAATATACTTGTTTTAAATGGAACTAGAATCGTTATTTTACAAAAGGAGCCAATCTCACAACGAATGATCTTTTTGCAACCATACATAGCTTCAAAAAGGTTGTTGACAACCTACGAGTATACAAGGGTTCATCTGCAACATCACTGTCCATAGTGTCCCTGTCCACTTTCCCTCTACATGGATGTTAAGAAATCACACAGAAATACAAAAGTATTCTGTATTATGTTAGATCACAGCAGCTTTTCTATTAACATTCATAATCCTATATTATTTTTCTATATAGAAAAACACACAGGACTGAATATAGAAAATTAGGTGCGCTGTTTCCAATTCTGGAGTTTCTATATGATAAGCCTCAAATCGCTGTTTTGCATCCAACTGTTGGTACATGATGCTGCAAAGAAAAACAACCTTAACAGATCTTTTGTACAAAATTCTATTAGCTGCAGGGCATACTTAATCAGATATGAAGGTTCGTTGCCAAAACCAGATTATAAATAAATTTTAAGATTAATATTTTCAACTCTGGAATGAATCTAATTTTAAATTTATCAAATAAATGCAGCTTTTAATACTAAATGCTACAGACAGAAGTTAATTCATCAAAGTCTAGTATTTTAAATATACTGCTACGTGTAAAGGAAATTTATTTACAAATTGAATTCAAATGGGAGTGCAAAATGTGAAATGTTCCAAGCCATCACTGTTGCCCTAATTGCATGCTTCAGCTACAGACTAGAGAGGATTGTACTAAATTATACAGAACATACCAGTGTTCACTGTTTAGGCTATCTATTAACTGTCAATCACACTAATAACAGCAATTTTTTCACTAATTTTCTTGGTGCAGCTGTTTATAGAATATCCTGGGCGGGCTCATTTCAGTAGACACATGATAATACAGACATCAGAAAAAAAGAGCCATATCTTTTTGTCCTCTATTCTTCATGAAGATCCAAGATGTAGTGGGGGAAGGGGATCCTCTGAGAAAAATCAACCAGATACTTAATCCAGACAGTTAGAGATGATCTGATCAACCGACTCTGATAAGAGCAGACCAGTGAGCTGATAATTGTGACTAATTTATGCTACCTTCAACTTTTAATTTAATTTTACTTGTGTCCTCTCTCTCCAAGATACACAGGATTAAAAATCTTTATGTTTTTTCTAAACTACAGGCAAGTTACTATACATATTAAATCTCTTTAGATTTAACATCTGCATTTTAAGTTCCAACTGCACATACTTTACTCTGCTAAAACAGTATTACACACATTGCTGTAGGGAGAAACAGATTCCCCACTGGCCTATTATCATTCTTCCTCTTTAAATAACTCTTCACAACTGCCCAGATTTGTTCCTAGGCTATGAAGACAGACTAAATACCCACTGATACTTGCTGAATCAGTTTTCTTAATAAAATAGGAGGGATAAAAAAGGTTTTAAGTAGAATATGAAAAACCAAGAAACAAAGATCTTTTTTACAATGGGAGTGATTTTTCACAGTACTTGGGTGAGGTGAAGGAAGGGAATATACCCCTTAGCTAAGGGGTCAGCAGCAGGGGGAGAAGAGACCACTCCCTTAACTGCATGAACATAGCAGGTTGGAAACTGTATGAAACCATAACTGATCCAAGCTATAAAATTTACTCATTTTACAAATTATATTATTCCTCAGACATAAATAACCACCCCTGCCAGTGATTGTTCAAACATAGGTAGTTTTTCAGAAAGTTCAGAGCACAAAAGATACAAAATTACCATAGCTCTAGTTCACTGATTTCAGTATGTTTACGGTTAAAACATCAATATAATTTGTAATACAGATTAAGACAAACACAGATGAAAAGTTGTGTTTGTCACACTGGGCCACAAATATGTTTGCATGCTAAAAATATGTTTCCTGGGGTGCAATAACTAAAAAAAAGCATTTAAAACTAATTTACCATTTGAAAGAATGAAGAATTTGTCTAGAGTACTACTTCGTACAAAATCAACGCGATTTTAAAACCCTATGGCTCTCAACACACTTCTGCAATACACATGTACTCACAGCTCTTGCCTAAGCCTTCTTATCTTTGCTTTGGCATCTGCTAGCTCTACTGACAGGTGCTGTCTGCTTTCAGTGCGTTTCATGCCAGGAGATCCACAAGGTGATTGTGCTGCTGATGCATGAGGTAGAAAACGGAGACAGTCCCTTTCCTCTGAGAGTTCAATGATAGTCTAAGAAATTTAAAAAAAAAAAAAGAGGAAAAAAAGCACAGAATTGCATTCAGAGAACCATTTATGTCAGAAACTACTATCATTCACTGCCTTAATAAATCAAAGACTGAAAGGAGGCAAGAATAATAGAAAAGTTTTGCCATGAAAGAAGTCAGAAGCCTTACATACACCTCTACACCTAAAGCAAATAGCCACAGCTACTTAACAGCACCATTTGGCTATTCTTAAAACAACTCAAATTTAGACTTCCAAGTCATAGAAACAGAGTCCTTTAGGCTGAAAAATACGTTTAAGATCATCAAGTCCAACCATTAACCTAACACTGCCAATACCACCACCAAACCATGTTCCTCAGCACTACGTGTGCATGTCTTTTAAATACCCCCAGGGATGGTTACTCAACCACTTTCCTGGGCCATTTCTTCCAATGCTTGAGAACTCTTTCAGTGAAGAAATTCTTCCTAATATCCAATCTAAACCTCCCCTGGTGCAATGTGAGGCCACTTCCTCTTGTCTTGTCACTTGTTACTGGAGAGAAGAGACTGATCTCCCCCTCGCTACAACCTCCTTTCAGGTAGTTGTAGAAAACGATAAGGTCTCCCCTCAGCCTCCTTTTCTTCAGGCTGAACAAGCCCAGTTCCCTCAGCTGCTCCTCATGACTTGTGCTCCAGACCCCTCATCAGCTACATTGCCCTTCACTGGACATGCTCCAGCACCTCAACGGGTGCACCTATCAAGGGGCCTAGAACTGGACACAGTATTTGAGATGGGGCCTCACCAGTGCCAAGTACAGGTGGAGGGTTACTGCCCTAGTCCTGCTGGCCACACTATTACTAATACAGGCCAGGATGCTGTTGCCCTTCTTGGTCACCTGGGCACACTGCCACAAAATTATCAGTACTTAGTACAGATTCAGTAACGAAAAGTCATTAATTCCTTGAACATGAGGATAAATATAAAACTCTAAAGAAACTGGTGTTCTTCAGTTAGCAGCAGCATCCTTGCCAACTGAATAAAGCAACAGACCTAGAGGAATATTCCCATTTCATCATACAAATAGAGGTGTTCTCCTAATATGAAGATGTTTCTTTTTCAAGTTACCTTTCCTTTGTATTGCGAAAAAGGATTACCACACATCCTCTCCCCTCACAGTTAAGTTTCTGTTTTATTCATATCAAGGCAGTGAACTGGAAAGACAGTTGCTAACTGTCAAAGGAATATTTGGAATAATTGCAACATGAAAATAAACACAGATCTTATCACCCTGAGAATGAACAGTTTTCTACACAATATGCTGCTAATTTCAGGAGTTACAAGAGGTTTAGCTAAGAAGTAAAATTACTGAACAGAAAGCTGGTTCTGTTCCACCTCAAGTACAAGTTATTACCTTGTTCTGCCTCAAACCAGGACAACACTCTACTGACACCACCAAGATGATTTATAACTAGCCATTTTTTATTAAATACATTTCTGTTTCTTGATTCTCACACAATATAACAACTGTACCTCACCATAAGCTTGTAAGACCTCATCTCCTAGTATGACTTCTGCTCCAGTTCACTCAAAGCTGTACAACAGGATACAGTAACATAATAGGCACCTTTCAGTGACTGGCTTGCAAACTGACAGGTTAATGAGTCCTGGAAACTTCAGCTGATAGAGCTTCGGATTTTCTGTTTTCAACTACAGATGAGTGTTATTTAAAGTTGTTTCAGATGCTGCTTATATGAAGAAGGTCATCTGCTATTATCTTTTCTAGTTTGTCACGGTATTCAACAACTAGTATGCACACTGTAACTACCTCAAACAACTTTCTGGCAGGAAGGAATCCTTGCTTAAATATGCTAACAGAACATATATTAAACTATTAGTTATAAAAATGGTAAGTTGTATCATTTGCAAAAAAATATTTTTTATATTTCTCTTATGCAACAAACCATATCCATACCTCTGAGTGCTCATCTCTTTCATCTATAAGTCTTTTTAAATGTAACACCATATTTTTCAAGAGAGGTTCAACATATTCTTGTGTCAATACAATGACATCCATCCACTGCAGATCAAACACGTTTTCCTGATTATGAGTTACCTACACAGAATGAAATGGAAGAGAAAAAAAACACCCTCTTTAAATTGTAAGACTAAAAAGCAAGCCTAAGAAAATAAAGCTGAAACTCTATGGGTTAGATTCTCCAGAAAAGGCACAAAAAAAACATTTAAAATAGATTAAATTGTACATTATGGAATAGTTTCTTATCTATCTGAAGGTAGTAACTTGTACTTCTGGCAAAATAAAAGCAAAAGAAGACTAGGACATAATACACATTACATATCACATACATGGGATTTGATTTGTATGCCCTAAATAAGTTTGCATTTGAAAATTTCACTAAAATAAATTTCCTGTAAAATTCTAAGAAATTCTTGGAGCTTACTCCCTGCTACTGTTTTAACAATGTAATCCGAAAGAGCTTGATCATGAAATATTTTTGTAAATCAAGTAATAAAAGAAAAGCATATTTTGCTTACTAAAAACAACAGTTATACAATCACGAACTTGATTACTTGCTTTTGAACAAGTGTAATTAATCTTCTTACAGTACAATATTCCACCTCCAAAAAAAAATTAAATGCACAAAAATAACAATATACCTCTTGAATATGGGCTGCAACAGCTGCTCTTGTGTCAAAATCCAGACCTTGGATTCTTTCAATAAATTCTTCTTTTTTCTGACACTAAAAATAAACATATCTATTTTATGCACATACATATATATATATAAAAAATCACAAGTATTTTCATTCTTCTTTTGTATTTGTAAGAGTGAAATGTGATAAATTTGAAATTATAATGGTCACATTGCTAAATTATTACCCAATAATTCTGTTGACGTGGTTTATGCCATGTTATAGTAATTATAACAACTGTCAACACTAATAAAATTACAGAGAAAAAAACAGCTATTGGAAAGGGGGAAGGAAGAGGTTTCTTAAAATAGCTACTTATTAATTTTTTTCTTTCTTTCTTTATAGTATCAGGTAAAGTAATAATGTTACAATTAATAAACTATTAGAAATCCTACATACACAGTTTGCTATATTCATACAATAAAATATAAGAAGTGTACAGCTGTAGCTGTTTTAACTGTAAGAATATCCATACTTTCAAGGAATGCAATAGTACCACTAGAGTAGGGAAGGTCAAAATTATATACCACATCAGACATTAAAGTCGTAAGAAAAGAGATAGGTAATGCTTAAATAATTTCATACAGTTACAAACTTATATCAAACTTACCTGAACCGCACAACCAAGTAAAAGCAGGAGGAGTTTTTTTATTTCTTCAGTACCTGGCTCTAAGAAGAAAACCACAAAAAAAAAAGGTAGGTGTAAAATAGTAATTGGGGTTTCTTCCTCTAGCCCTCAGAAAACATCAGGTTTTCTCATTATTTTAATATAATTTACGTTAACCTAGTTAGGAAAATAAGAAAATGAAGAAACCCCCATCTTTCCAGGTTTCAGCTTAGTCCTTTTTGCCATTTAACTGCCAACATTCAGTGTTTAACAAATAGCTTAACATCCACAATAGTTCCAAATGGAAAAAACATAATTTCAGCCCTTTCTAAAGCAAAACTTCAGAGTGACATTTTCAAAAGTGCTTTGGAGACCTACAATCAGGTTTTCAACTGTTATTTCAGGTATCTCAAGATACTTACAAAAGCGCTTAAGTTATTTGCCACCCCTAAGCTGTAAGAGTTTGGTGACAAGTTAATTTAAACTAGTTTATAAAGCTTTATTAGATATTCTAATCTAAACATCTAAAAATCAAAATGTATTTCCAAATCTGGCCTTAAGCATCTTAATCTCCAAAAGAAGCTTAAGCTAAAGAACTCTGTTCGCAGATTAGTAAAGATGTTTCTTACTTTTTACACTCAGAATGTCCTCGTCCTGCTACTAAATATGTTCTCTACCTAGAATATATGCAACCATAAATCAAATGCTTTAGGGATGGCAAAACAGCTTAGGCTAGTTGGAATTAAAGTCTATATGGCCATATATAATTTCGCTTTACTGTAACAGAAAACACCACCCATTGGGCTATCTAGGCATAAAAGGGTCCTAATAGCATCCTTTCTAAATATACTCTGGATTACAGCCAATAGTTTATTTCATTGCTAGCTATCCAGACAAAAGCTATGCTGTCAAACGCAGTAATGCTGGGTCTGGCTAGAAATCTGACCTTTATTCTTCAAAACTGTACTTTGCAACACAGCTGGTGTAACTGCTACCATCACCAACAGATTCAGTCCAAATAGCAAACACCACAGTGAACGTCTAGCACAGACAAAGGTAGGCACAGGCATTCTTGAAACTGACCTAAGTGACTGAAGTCCCTTTTTCTTAAAGGACTCTGTGAACACATATGAGCTCCAATGATCACAAGACAATTATAAGCATCTAAAGCAAAGCTCAACTAGAACTTTCTTTCCAAAATGGCAGTTTGCAATCTTCTATATTGGGCAACTAACTCTATTTTGGATGAGCCCCCACATATGAAAGAAGTAACCACTCACAAGCACTTGAAAAATTGACCTTTGGTTTGATCCACTACAGTATTTTGTAAATGTAAAACTGTACATTTGCAACTGTAAATGTTGCAAATGTAAAATCCTTCTCAAAAAGTTACATGAGGTAATCTTGATCAAAAGAGGAAACTAAAAAGAAATCAAGAAAATACCTAAAAGGATACAGAACACTCAAAGACTTTGACTAGTTTTCAGTAAATAGTCAAGCCTGCTGCCATAAAGCAGAGATGAAAGATAGATGCTAAGCTTCTCCATCTTCCTCATAGCTTCAGGAGTTCTCTGTGCATTATAATATTAGTTAGATAGCCTTTTTTCAACACTGACTCAACCTGCTTCTTTTGGAGGCAGATACATATAATCCCAATGAACATGTAATGTTTAAATTTTTCAAAAGAGGTTTGTCAAGTAGATATGTTACAAAGAACATGAGCTTAAATGGGAGATCTTTATCATTTATACAGACTTCTTGTATCCTAAAGACTTGAGTTGTGAAGTCTTTTACATAGAAATAGAAAACATTGATGAACACCTTTCATCAGAAGCACAGTACTCCAGCTAAAGAAGGGGAATTCTACCCGGCTGCCTGTCTTAATCAATAAAGGTTAGCCAGAATACTGTAACAGAAGGAATCCATCCCAACATCTTGCATCCTACATTCATTTATCCCAATAAATTAATCCTTTTTTTTTAAGCAATCCCTGAACTCCTCTTTGAATGTTCATTTGCTCGCTGCTTCATCATCTCAACTGGCTTTTAAAAGCCTATCTGAATGTTGCTTCCATGTCTCTCCTCCACAGTCCCTAAAAGAAAACGGCAAAATATTGAACAACCTCAGCTTCCCACTGCTACCAACCACCTTGAATGTTTTTCTTTCTTTTTCTCCATCACAACTACAGAAATAGACAATTCTTTTCTATACCCTCCAACTTGCTGCCTGAACTTTGTCCCTACCCTATCCTATCTTTTGATCTTCCCTGCACTCACCCTTATCCCTGACTTTCATGTCCTCTGTAGCCTTCCATCCTCCCTTGGCCTGCTCTCTCAGAAATATGAACTTGTTTTAATCCTTGCTCTTCCCTCGTGAAAGAACATTCACTCATCATTATCTCCTTTTCCTCTGTAATTTAACGGTTACAGTCACAGGCTGTAGCTCATCTCCTCCAGTTTTCTCCTAAAACTGGCTTCCTGCCAATTAGCTCAACTGACATGTTTCTTGATAAAGTCTCTGATGACCTCTTTTTTACCAAAGCTCAAATCCAGCATTCTATCTGCATCTTCCTTGATTAGCCAGCTGCCTCTGACACAGGCAAACACATTTCTTTTCCTGAAATCTTATCTGCTCTTGCCTTCTGCAATTTGTCATCTTCTGGTATTTCTTTAATAATCATTCCTTAAGTGCAAAGCAGTGCAAAGGCAAAAAACTGGGACATATTTATGAAAAAAAAATCACAGCTACAGCCTAAGCTTTAGTGGATGAAATCCTAATCGTTATCAGAGAATCAACTTTTACTATGGGGGCTTGCCTTGACACAATCAGATTTACATAGCAAGTCTCTCAAAAAGTCACCAAGGCTTAATTTTGCTATGCTTGCCCAACAAAAGAAAAAAGCATGAAAGTCCCTGTAGGAATGAGGTCCTCTTCCAGTTGACACAGCAAGAGCAGTTTAAACTTTCAAAGGGGAAAGGTTCTGGATGGAACCCAAAAGAACAGGTCCATCTTCTGATTCAGATCAAACTCCATGATGAATTCAAGCAGGAATCTGAAACATCTTCAAGAATATTGTCCATACATAAAAAATATTTTTAATATGTGGACTATGCTACAATACAGTCCGTATTTTCTCACAATAATCCAACAATGTCCCCACAGGAGAGCAATGTGTACACTACCAGACATTCCAGTTGCGAAACCACAAAAGCTACATAGACTTAGCTGAGGTCCCAACACCAGAAAAAGTTTTCTTATTAATTAAAGCACAGGTTTTTATGTTTACAACTGAATACTAAATTGTATTTGTGAGGTTTTGTAGTGCATTTTTAATAAAATTTCATCTTATACTAGACGATATTGTTAAGGCATATTTTGTCTCAGTATCTTAAAGAGAATAAAAAACATCACTACAAAAACAATACTATGACTTGTGTTTTTTCACTGAATCTGGTCTCTAGGCACACCCATGGAACCTTTTGAAAACCTTAAGAAAGTCTGGAATCAAAATATAAAACCACGTTGGATTCTATTCTTTTGGAAAAGAAGAAACCACATTCACACTTCTTGGTGCATATGATAGATTACAGCGTCTACACATATGAAAACTTAAAAGGCTGTGACCTCAGAAGCAAAAGCAGCCATATTCAAAAGCAGAAAGTAAAAATAAAAAAAATTAAATCAAGATACCTACAAAAATGGGATATATGCAGATGCGATATGGAAAGCATCAACATTATGAACCCTGGAATTGAAAAGTGAAGTAACACAGATGGTTTTTCTTGCTCATGAGAAAAATCTTGTCTCACATACACGGAAGCATGGCATGTAAGACATCTTAAATAAACAAAAAAAGCCAGGGGAAGCTACACAGCCTGTTAGAGTAGTTCCTAACCTCTCTGCTGAGGTGCTAGCACATCAGAAGTAGAACACATGGGACACATTAGACCCAAGTAAATAAATTCTGCCAAATCCATAGTGGCTCCATGCAGGCCAGGTGTGTCTGCTCCGTGCTTCTGGAATTGAGAGCATGGTGCAGAGATTCCCAAGTGGCTGTGGATAGTCAGCTGGGTCCATACAGGCTAATTTTCTTGGTCTGAAAATTGCAACTCTCAGAGCTGGAAGCAGAGAAGGTGGGAGCATGGAGAAGACAGTGTCAGTTCAGGGGAGAAAGCAAGAAGGTCAACTGCAATATTTTTCAGGTAATGATGCAAGAGAAGCAGGAGAGTTTTGGGGAAGGAAAAACAAGGATTAGGAATCGGATCAAGTGAGATGATTGAACTGCCAATTTTATCAGGGGTGGCTTAGGTAAAGACAGCTGAAGGCGCAGTAGGTAGGAACACATGAAACTTATGCTCTGTCGTATCAGTGGCTCACTGGTTGCCGGAAAACACACTTTGTTTCAGTATAAATCCTAATGACAGCCAGTGCTGAGGTTTGGACTGCACACATTTTTGTAAACCGTGGACCCTTGGTGCGAACAAAGAAAATATTACTCATCACCATTAAACCACTTATTTGCTAGAAGAATTTACACAATCTTCTTCTGAAAGGCTCACTCCTATATGAATTTTATTTCCAGTGAAATAATACAAATTATTACACCAATATAAATTTTCATCTTAGTTAAAAATAAACTTACCAGAAAAAGGATTTTTGCTAATTATTAATACATTTGGCAAAGACATCATGATCAACTGCTGCAAATTCTCCTACAAAAGTAAATTAAAATATTACTTAAATCATAAGTACTGAACAAAAGCAAACATCAACTGCTAACCAATACTAAAGAGAAATTAGTATTACATGAGTAGTTTAAAATTTTTCAGGTCTTAATACATACATGTTCAATACTTAAATTCTTTGAATCTAATTAAAAAAAACAAACCTTACAAGTATGAATTATTTCTACAAAATCCTTGTTTTATTGGTTTGCCAGACCATCTCAACACATGAAAATCCTCTCGCGGCAACGAGCTGGCTTATGGATTTTAAGCCAGCTAGATCCTGTGTCTCAAAATGTAGCAAAACGCCTTTAAATTATTAATGTTCATGTTTTTCTGACTGGCTTATTGCTAGATGTTTATTTTATTTGCTCTGAGTTGCATTTATACCACGAAAGATCAATTTCCTCTATTTTATGTCCATAGTCTCAGTGGCCTCGCCAAAATGTGGTTGTGAAAATTACAGGGGGTTTTGCTGCAGTTATGCTGGGAAAATCCTGAATGTAAAGGTACAAAATCCTATTTGCATCATCAGGCGGAGTTTTAGTTTGGCAAGTCCCACACACTCAAGCAGCAGCTTTGCCTATCTATTCCATAGATTGTATCAATGGATAGTTTCTGTCAGCCAGTAATGGCTGTAATCGGGTCAAATCCCCAGTCTAGACAGAGCCTAATTCTTCTGAAGCAGAATAGTCCTCCTCCTGTTCCCAGATGTTTATTCACAGCAGATGCTATCCTATCAGCAGCTCTGGAGTCACGCCTTTTGTTTGTCCAGAGTGACAGATTCATTAATACATAAAATGTTCATACTGAAAAGCAACATATTCCAGAACCATCACCCCTTTACACCCAAAAGATACACATTAGGTGTCATACTGTAAGCTAAAAACATAAGTAATTTTATGTCAAATTTGAAAAATTACAATATTACTTGAAAAAATAACTGTCATA
>JAOXJM010000023.1:4772341-4783360 GCA_026413425.1 Tringa solitaria | reverse complement strand
ACTAGATGATCTTAAAGGTCCCTTCCAACCTGGACGATTCTATGATTCTATGAAATACTGTCTTTTCTGGTCTCCTACATAACAACATGCCAGCTGCAGTTTAGGGAGAGTTCATCTTCTTGTACATTCCCACCTTCCCCAATGTTCGCAGGGGATTAACCATCATTCCAGTTCCCTTGCTTCGGAGACCTTTGGGATGATGCAACTGTTGGTGTCTGCCAAAATTTAGTGCTCTTCTTTTTCCGTAATGTTTGCTCTCAAGGGTCCAGAAGTCTAAGCGAAACTGAAACGTGAACTCTGTGATTTCACGTAGTATCAGCTGCAAAATGTTGTATGCAGAGCTCTAACGTACAATTAAATTATCCAAAAAACAACCTACATCCTTGCCATCTGCTTTTCCAGGGCAAGCAAAATAATGACATGCTTTTAATTGCAGATAGAGTTTAAACAAATAGGGTGTTGGTTTCCAAGCTGGTGTTTTCTTCTTTGGAGATCAGTTTACATTTTCATCAGATTATGAAAACATGCTACTGTTTCATCTCTTTCTTTGACTATTAAATGTGTTAAATTGTTTAATGAATTCTCACATAATAGAGAAGTCTGTCCTAATTTAATAAGTAAAATATTGAATTTGTTGCCTACAAAATAGCAGAAGAGTTCTACCGAAGAAGCTGCATTCCCAGCGGTGGGTGTGTTTGTGTGTTTCTCTTCCTCTGGTCTCTTACTGGGGTTTTCTTACACGAATAGCCATAAGAAGCTATTCCAGTTCTCAGGATAACTCTATGCTACTTATTGCATACACCAAAAATTTTTATTTTAGCTTGAAGTTTTATTTCCACGGAAAATGGAACAGGAGAAGGACCAGCCATTGGCAGAATTTCATAAATAGTAGAGGCCTTCCATTTGCTGGTAAAAATTTGAGTTGTTTGTGTATCTTCTATTTACATTTAAGTTATGCTGCTTCCCTGCAACATTCTGTGTTTTCAAGCTTTTTGTGTTGAACACATACTTGGTTTGAATTAGAGCACACAGACAGTGTCTTCAGTAATCAGGGGGCTGATGGCATGGTACAATTCCCATACACATTTCCCTCCTTGCCAGACATCGGGAAGAATTCCATGTATTTCTCCAATGCAGTTTCTTTTTTTTTCTGCATTGCAACGATTACAGTGTTCACAGCAAGCCCTAGTAGCTCTGTAGAAAGAAGAATATGGCATTAGGATGGTGCACGAATGAGTTAATAGTAAGTCTCTGCTGTGGTGTTTTGCTCCAAAGTCGTGTGCGCCAAACTGACCTTTAATCTTGGAATATAAATCACTTTCCAGTCCTATTATTTGTAAAATCCTACAGGCTTGCAAATGCACAAAAGAAGCCTTTGTCTCTTATTAATTTAATTTATAGGTTAAAGTTTCAAATCAGTGGCAAGCAAAAGCTGATTTACTATTCGCTTCAGGAATTGCCGTTCTGGAAAGCACGGCATTTGCTAGACTGCCTAGAAATTGTCATATGTAATTAGGAGCTTCTGTAATTATATATAATGTAATATAATTTGCTTATCTTTTTTGGTATGTATTATACATAAAAGCTGGGAGGGTAACTCGATGTGGATTAGCTCTTTCAAGCCTAAAAACTAAAAACACTGTTTTTTGTCTTATTCTATTAACATCGTGGCAGGAACAATGTTTTCAAGCATTTGAAGTTGCTGCCCTGTTCTTCTATGTAGAGAATCATCCCATCACTTCTTGTACAATGCCATTTGGGCTGCAACAGAAAGTAGCCACTTCTGTGATAAAACTTAGATAAAAGCACTATGGAGCTTTTTCCCACCAGTTTAAAAAGAGATAAAGAGATTCCTATTTTTTTTAATTTGATTTAAGCGATGAAATTCCTGTGTGAAGTCAGATGTGGGACACTCGTGTCTTTTCCCAGAGTTAGGAGTGTTCCCATCTGCAGTTCAGACCCATGTCTTCCTTTTCATAGGTTTTTTAGTAACCCAGGTTTTCTAGTCTGTCTCAAAATAACTCAAGACAAAAAAATTGAATTTTTTCATAACTGTGCTGTCATAACACATACGAGGGTAAAAGCTTTGGCTGCTCGGGGTGCTCACTAGAAGCTTTTGCCTCTTTTCCCAATTTACATGGGAAAGTAGGGATTGTGAATTGTTGCCCTTGCAAGCATTACGGAAATATTTGTATTAAAGATGGCATTTATCTTACTCATATTCATGAATTCACTTATCTATATTTTCCAAGGATCATATTTTTCCTCTTCCCTTTCAGCCTGGCCGTCTCGATGGCTAAAAGGGGTTTTATTGCTTTAGCATTAATCAAGACATTTGACAGAATTGAACTGGATCCTGTCCAATTAGACGGAGACAATATTGAATTTCGAACTGTCATGTTGGATCCATTTGAATGTAACACAAGCTTGTCGGTCTCTGCAATCAATACATGGGTTTAATAATCCCAGCCTGAGGTGAATGAATGCCCACCTTTCCCCTGCGGCCGTGGACGGTGACTGAAGTCGGTGAAGCTGTACCTGGGCCGTCCTGGGGTTTCCTGTCAGCTGCTGAGGGCACTGAACACAAGCTCTGTAAGACAAGCAGGAAAAGGCTTTTTTTTCTTTGCTTAGAGCCACGTTCAATGAACTCACCTTCCTCAAGGAACTTGCTAACATCTTCAGGAGTCCTGCTGCTGGTTCCTCTCTTCCCCCAGGCTCGGCACTCCAAGCAGTTGGCTGCCTTGGTGAGTTGGGACCAGCTCCCCTTTTTCACCCACACTTCCCCTTAGGAGGATGGATATGAGGAATAATATTTTTTTTTACTATTTTTATGACTTTTTTATGATGAGGGTGGTGAAACACTGGCCCAGGTTGCCCAGAGAGGTGGTAGATGCTCCATCCCTGGAAACAAGGTCAGGTTGGACAGGGCTCTGAGCAACTCATACACCACTCTGTCCAGGCTCGGCATCTAGAAGGCACAGTACAAGCTGTACCCTACCACACAAACCCACCTACTTTCAGCTCTAAATTAGCTCATTGCTGCACTTACTATGAAATCTCATTTGATTGTATCATCTCACTGATTTTTTTCCTACTGAAAATCAAATGAATTCTAAAACCAACACATTTAATCACATTTTTCTTACAAAGACTCCATTGACAGACTAAATGCACATGTAATATTTCTCTCACAGGCACAAAACTTGCTTCGATTCAGAAAATACCAACCAATACTTCTTAATGTACTGTATGAGTAATCGAACACGCAGAATATCCGTTATATAAACGGACCGTTTTTTACATACAAGTGTTTCCAGACTATTACTATAACTGTAAACTGTGTAATAAAAAATTTGACCAGATTTATAAACAACTATCAATACAAGTATCTCAAATCTTGCTTTTGTTACCCTTAAAGGCATAAGTATAAAAGAATACTTAAAAACAATTATAGATAAAACATAACACACAAAACAATTACTGACCTGATAGTAAGTTTTTATTTGTTTCACCAAAATAGACAAATTTTGAATCCTTAATGATGCATCGTTGTTTACTTTTTTGTTTATCCTCTGATTAGCAGACTTTGGATTACTGCAGAACAAAACAAAAGACTAAATTAAACACACTGAACATTAATCTTTAAAGCTTTCTATACAGCAAGAGATATAATTAATGTACCAGCATAACAACTTTTTGTCTTGGTTACCATGCCTTTTTTTCCCCTCCCCAAGTAAATAAGGAGTTGTGGAAGTGACTGTCAAAGGCAGAAAAAAGTAACTTGAAACGTTTGTCTCTGATACAGCCAGATTAGCACCCTTTTTGGCTATTAATGCAGTATGTAATTGGGAGCACCCATCACAATTTCCGGAGAATGAATATAAGAAGAAAGTTTTTGTGGCTCTGCACTTCTCCATAAGCAATCCCATCCCTGATGGAATACAGAAAGCAGAACACAGCTTTAATGTAAATATTTCAGCACACACTGCAGACATCAGGAATCATTCTTGCTGATGCAGACAATTACGAATAACAGAATTCAGATTGGCTACATTAACAAATGTCTATACACTGAAAAAATATATGATGCTATTTTACTATCATGAGGCACAAAACCAGAACGTAAGTTTTAACTTTTAGAACAACAAAGAATATGAAATACATCATGCTCACACACACTAAATTATTTTAAATTTATTTACAGATGACTGAAACCTGTCAACAAAGGGATTATTAATGGAAGTTTCTCTCATGTGCTCTCACATACTACCAGATTTTTTTCTGGTTTATCTTGGCTTCAGAGAGGAAATCAATCCCTTTTCCTTCACACACTAGAAAGGATCAGAGGAAATGCAGATGAGTCACCCTTTTTCAATACCTCATAACGTATTAAGTTATTAACCACATACAAGACAGTATGACAATCATTCATTGTGATTTTTCAAGGAAAACAGTGTAGAATGAATGCAACTCCCCACAACACCCTGTAAAAGGCTGAGAGAATTAGCTAATGCAAAGTTTCTTAACTTTTACAAAGATATTTGATACAGCTGCACAACGCAACTTTTGATATTGAATGATATTATTGTATTAATTATACTATTGTCATATAAATGCACAGCTGGCTGGAATATTGCACTCAAACAAGAAACTACCAACTTCTCACTGTTAAACTGAAGGTTCCTACAAGGGGGTGTGTCTGCTGAGTCTGGTTTTGTTCAACATTGTCATTAATGATTTAGACAATGGAATACAGAATACTCTTACCAGAACTGCCATTGGCAAAAATTGGGAGGAATGGGAAAAAAAAAACAACCCAACAACAAACCACGAACCAAAAAAAAACCTACAAAGAACGTTATGGCATTTAGGATGATTCTGATGAAGTGCAAAAGTGGCGTGACAGCAGTATAATGGAATTCAATAACAACACGTACAGACAAAGGATTATACTCGGGAATCAAATGCAGAAAGAGGAGTAACTTGCTATAATACAAAAATGGCTTGAATATTGTAGTGGACACAGCCAGACACCAAGGGAAAAGAAATGCCATTGCCAAAAAAACCCCCTCATTCTTCAATTTTTTTAGTCCAAGTGTTGTCTAAAAGAGAGATAACTATTCTATGCATGATACAAGATGATGTTTCAGTCACTACTGAGTCACACTTCTGGGCAGGCCTGGGTTTGTACTTTTTCCACAGGTGAATCACCTGGGCTCTAAGCAGCATGCAAAGGCTCACCACAGGCCTTCTCTCAGTTACTTGGGTATCCTGTATTGCCAGATGACATACAGGTACATCTGCCCCTGGAGAATGTGGACTGCACATCCATCACAGCGTACTCCAGCAGAGCTCCTTTAGGAGGAGATTGAACGGAGCAAGATACAGGTCACCAGGAATTACCTTGGCAGGACACCTGGGACCTGCAACCTGAAAGCCAGATGCTACTGATGCACACCAACTGAAGGCTGTGCAGAGGATTCCAGAAAAATAATATGCATCATACAGACCAGATATATTTTATCTAAAGAAACTACATGAGTAGTTTCTCACATCTCATATCACAGAACTACAAGATCATCGGTATACATATGATTCATGTGTTTCTATACAGATACTCGATTCAACTGTAATGTGTAAGTGTACCAACCAACCCCCCAAATGAGCTATTCCCTCTACTACCCTGAACATAACAGCATCACAATTTATTTTGATGCAATTTATCACTTCAATTGGTAGTTTCACATGCTCTTTTTACCAATGTTGCTATAGACAAAATTTACATATTTTTAATTTAAATATAAATTACCTAAACACACTTTTATTTGCCTTTTACAGCTTTCTCTGGTTTCAGCATGTTATAATTTTTAAAAGATATATTTATGTTTTTTCTTCATTTTATTGGTATCAGAATTTCCTGGTTTGTGAGCATGAATGGAAATAACAGAAAAATCCACACTGCTAGGAAAGTCAGATCATATATAAAATGCACCTCCAACAGAGTCATTTTAAAAAGAAAAGCAGTAAGCATAGCATCTTCTTTCTTGTATATATGCATATAAACACAGGAAAATTAGGACACTGGTTCTTACACTGGTAACTGCATCATTCCTAAATTTTCATCACCATGTTCCTAGAAATACTATAAACAAGTACATTTTAGAATACATTAAACAAAACTTCGTGACTAAGATGTCATCTTGGGTTTATTAATTCAGTTAGCCTGTAGCTGCAAAATGAACTAAATGGGCTAAAAATTATTATGCTTTGCAGATGTGCTGAACTGAACTCCTTTCCAAACTGAATTCATTCAAATTTGTTAAAATCAGAGGAGAAAATCCAGGATAAATCCTGCCAGCCTGATGGCATACAGAGATCAGCTGAAGCCTCCTATTTCTACATTCATATCTCCAAAAGGCCGATTTGGGCTCCTAATCTTCATCTTTAATCTTAATGACTATCGGATTATCTCCAGGCTTTTTCATCATCTTCAGCAGCATTTCTACTGCCATACATTTCAGATGAATCTCCCTTTAGAGCATTCAAAAGAGAGGGCACTAGAATTTCCTGGATATTGTAATAGCTCTTATTTTAGTATCAACACAAAAATTAGTGTGCAACCACAAGAATTCAAAACACAAATGTCATAAAAGCTCAGGCTTACACTTTCTCGTTTCAAAAGCTGTACTGGAAACTTTAGACAGATCTTGTAAGAAAAACAACTTTAACATTTGCATAGCACTATGTCTTCATAATGGTATGCAATCATAAACCTTTACACACCTTTAAAGACAAACAATTTTTTCCTATCCTAGTGCAACAAACGGGAAATGAACACAAATGACAACAGCAGAAAATACCACCACCAAAGATGTCCATGTGGAGGAGGGAAAAAAGTGAGTAATTAGAGCCCAAGATTTCTTAGGACACAAATTCTTACTTCCACACCTTTGTCATCACTGCCATCTTCATGTTTTGCAGGACAACATATACTACTGGGACCTGCATACATCAAAGATGCAACACGTGAGCTTTGTGTTTTATTGGATGATAAGAAAATTATTTTTTTAAATCAGAAGTCACAACATCTGGGCAAGATCAGGAACTGTAGGATGTCATTATATCTGTACCTGGACTTTGCTCCTGATTCCAGCATTTCTCTTCACAGTACGAAAATAAATAATCCCTGTCTCTCAAATGATGCACTAACAGATACTAATTGAGCATTTTTAGAACACTTTAGCAGTCCCTTTGTCAACAGTATTACAGTAAATCATTGTGTTCCATCCCCTTCTCAATCCTTTGAAAACCAACAGCATCTGGATCAACTGACAAATTACGCATTAACAAAGGGAAGTGGTTGAGTCATCATCCCTGGATGTGTTTAAGAGTCATTTAGATACGGTGTTGGGGGATCTGGTGTAGGGGAGAACTTTGTAGAGTAGGGTAGATGGTTGGACTCGATGATCCCAAGGGTCTCTTCCAACCTAAATGATTCTATGATTCTATAATGACAAATTCTGTGGTGTTAGTCTTGTGATACGTAACAAAGATTTTATTAATTGTTAACTTACACTACTGTTGAAAGTAAAGTAACATTCCTTTATTTCCACCAACTCACCCCATGTATCCCCTTACCCCATATATGTTTTGGTTTTTAATGCGGTGTATATTTTCATCTACCCAAACCAACTCAATGGCTGACACATATTCCTTACATTTTACGGAAATTCCAGGCTTCTTTTTTGATAAAAGTTACACTGTTTTAGGTCAAAATGAGTCATTCCTGTGCCTTAAAAACAGAAAGCATTGATTTTTTTTTTTTTTTTTTTTTGGCATGAATTGCAGGAAACAGTTTACTGAGACTGTGAATTTTGCTGGGAAAACTTGGGTGACAGATGTTTTCTGAAACTGTATCTCTACCACTTCAAAAAACCTCACAGTCCAGTTATATGATCCTCTGGTAGTCCAGACTATCAACAATTAAAATCAGAATGTCAGCCTCACAACAACCCAGTGCACAGAATAAATTTATTTTAATAATCTCATTTTCTTCCAAAACATTATGGCTACAGGTCCAATAGAAACCTAAAACCCAAAGTTCCCTTACCATTTTTCCAGCAGAACTTTCAAACAGATTATGGTAACAAGAAGTTTAACTCCTCGCTCTTGAGGACTGATAAAATTAACTTACTTAAGTATCATTACTAACACTACTAATGTCTACAAATCATTTTTAATGTAACTAAACATGCAGCCTCAATAACCTACTATAGCTAGAAGGAAGTTGTATTTCTTTGATTTTATCACTTTTTTGTAAAGACTGTTGTATTGGGTCATTATTCTTCAAACAAGAGAGGTAAATTCTCTTTGATGTTCTGAATCAACATGTTAGCAATGATTAGGATGGCTTTTACTTGGGAAAAAACTGTGTCTAACTCTTCTGGGAGTTAAATCCTGCTCTCAATATCTTCCAGTGTAAATGGCACTTTATCTCTGTACTACAGTAATTTAAATCTTCCTAACCACATTATGTCATTACATGATTATACTTTATAAACACAGAATATTAATAGGCTACCTACTAAAATGACCCACATGTTTAAACTTAAACATTTAAATTAGAGGCCTCTTGGTAGAAGAATCCTTGATGTTTTGTATTTACCAATGTTTCCTAATGTTCAATCACTGATTTCTAGCTTTCAGATTATGTTTGAACTGTCGGTTTTGACTTGCAAAGTATATTGAACAGCCAAGAACAGGCTTGACAGATCATTTCTTGCACCATGCACTGTTACTGAAAGAACTGTGATGGGGTCCTTCAGCAGGAGATTCATGATTTTAAAAAATAAACCCACCTTCATTCCCAATACTGATAACCAAGCCTCACCCTCTCTCAAAGCCTCCAACTTTAAAGCTCAGGAGTCTCCTTAAACCACAAAACACCATTTTAAATAATCTTCATTTATTCATTATAGTCCATCTTCCCAGAAAGCTAGTTTAAGAATTGATGTCTTAACTCATTCCTCTCAAAGAAGAAATAACATAGCATGATATTAGCTACACATTTTCCATTATATTTTATTTGTGTAACTGTATTTTGTCAGACTGGTCAAAGCCAGGAATAGACATACTAATTTTCGTATCAAGCATTTGAAATAACTAACAAGAAAAACTACTGAAATATAACGTGCAAATATTTTTCATACAGAAAGATAAAATCCTAAAGGTAAATCGCCAAAATGTGTACTGCTTTCAAGAGCACACGTCTTTAAATTAGTTTACTTTTTTGAGCAACTAATTTATCAGAGATGTTAATAAATTACTTCTATCCATATGTTAAACTGTTTAATTTTTATGAATACAAAAATTTATTATAATTGCATTTTTATTAATACTAAACAATTCTGCTTATTAGAATACATTTGGTCCAATATCACTGAAATAAACTAGTACATACTGTTGGGAATACAACAAGATGCAAACAAAGTAATTTTGAAAATAAAAGGGTTCTAAAATAGAGCTTTGTTAAAATAGCTTTAAAAACCAGCTTTTTAAAAACAAGATTCTAGTGGCTACTGTGCTAGTTACAGTATAAACATTTTTAAGGGAATACATGCTCTGAAGTCTGAATCGTTCCTTTTATTAGGTGGAGGTACTGAACTGCTTCAGTGGCAAATAGCCTAGCAAAATAGGGCAAATCTGTCTAGAAGTCAATAGGAAGCAGAGCAGTAAAAGATACCCTTAAGCAATTTTACATTTAAGAGCAACCTACTTATGACAAGATACATTAATTTCAATAGCAATAGAAACAGACAAGAGCATCTAGCCCAATAATGCATTAGTTTAAAACTACTGATTACAGAGAGAACTTCAGTGATTTTGAAATACTACCAGTGTCATGAATTACAGATTGAGACCTCATATAAACAGGGATTATGTGTCTTTAATTTTTCATTGACCAAAAATCTATCAGAAATGGGAACGTGATAGCTTAATGGCTTCATGCTTAAATCTATGCAGACTGCAAACCAGTTGTGTCCTCTCCTGCCATCTGTTCCTTGATGGTACTTAATGATTAAGTCTAGTATTATAATGCACCCTAATTTTAAATATATCATTGTTTAAATGTATTTATTATGTACAGTGAAATGCTGAAACAAGCACTTCAGAAAAAATTCTACACAAGCGTCCACCTGAAAGGGTAATAAATATTGACTGTTATTCTGCCTGTTTTAGCTTACAGTAGCACAGTACTTACCTATACATAAATGTTGCTTGCCTAATAAAGTTATATTTTTTTACGAAATCCCTTTAATTGGAATACTGAGGCTCACTCTTGCTCTATGCCAAGTATTTCAATGACTACTGATAGCAGATTTTTTTGATAAATAATGGAAATGCTGCTTTATTATTTGAAATCTACTATTAGCAAGAAAAGAATAAACACACACAAAATGTGTTTTACAAAGAATTTTAATACAGTGTCCTTTTACTGTGAAAGCTAAAATAACATCAGGGCCTTCACTGGAGAATAACCAATAATCTCAAATTTGCTTAAAACATTTGAAGCAACACCAGACAAAGCAGTTCATTGAGGCAATGAAGTTAGCAGATGTACCTCTCCATTTGATCCGATTTTAAATCATAAACCACAAAGGGCCAGTCTGCAAGAGTTACAGTATCAAAGAAAGGGGCAGATTCTGATGTACAACACTGTCAGTATCTAAACCTTGCGATTACACATGTTCTAGAAACGTTGGTACAAGATGGCATACTTCAAACTCCTCCTACATCTATTGATACGATCAATTTCTGCTGCCAAAGACTACTTCCATGCTAAACCTAACAAAAAGATAAAGAAAAAATTGTAACTTCTTTTCTATCCCTCTGGCACATGTACATCAGGAATTCTGTGTTGATAGAAATGGATTTAAATGAATGACTTCCCTCGAGAATAATTACACAGACTACCCACTGTTGAAGCATGCAGAGAACTAACTTGGCACATTCTTATCT
>JAOXJM010000023.1:4748353-4758515 GCA_026413425.1 Tringa solitaria | reverse complement strand
CCCCGCCCCCCGCCGCAGAGCTCCGGCGTCACCAGCCCCGCTTCCCACACCCTTCTCCTAAATAACGGCCACCTCGCCTCAGCCAGCCCGACCGCGCCGCATCACTCGCCCCCTCCCTCCTTTCCCCAACGGGCGGTTCCAGCGTATGGATCCCTCCGCTGCGATCGGTGCGCGCGGAAGCCTGCGATCCCTCCGCCAGCCTGGGTCCCTTCCTCTCCCCCCGCCTCGCAGTTAGAAAGGGGCGGGGCCGGAGCGGGGAACGGCTGCAGGGCGCGCGCACGGGGGCTGCGACGGCGCGCGAGCCCAACGGCCGCGGCGCGTGAGGGGGGCGGCTGAGGCGGGCGGCCCCTGCCCCGCAGCATCGGGAGAAGGAGGAGGCGGAGGAGGAGCGGCAGCCTGGCACACGCAGGTCTGCCCCTAGGGTGCGGGAGGGAGATGCTCTTTGATTCCCCCCTTGGGAAAAAGGTGGCCGTGAGAGCAACCCGGGGGAGGGGGGAAGGAGGGGGAGAAGGGGAGTCGCTGACGCCCTTGAAGAGAAAAATGGGGGATGAATCGCACGATCCGCACCCCAACCGCACACTCCTGCCTTTCCGGGGAGGAGGAGAGGTTTTCTCCTGAGGAGGTGAAATCCAGACACACCCACGTTAACACAAAATCCAGCTTTCTGGAGAGATTTAGCGGGGAAAGGAGCGCGGGGAGGGGGGCGACCTGGTTACAGAACACCAAATGATGACAAGCAATTTGCTTGCCTAAGCTATTGTCCTTAAGCTATCTCTAGCCATTTGTGTTTTAAATCTCAAATACATTAACATACGGGACCGTATCTGCTTAATAGATTATGTAGTTCATTGACAAAGCATTTTACAAAATCTCAAACTAAATCCAGCTTCTCTTCCATGTAGTATAAATTAAATTGTAGCAGCATTTTTTCAAGTACCTTTTTTTTTTTTCTTCTGTGTGTGTAAAACTAAAGCCACACCACAAAACAGTGTAGTAAAAGTGACTGAAATTAAGTCCTTTTGAAAAACATCACAGTAACAGCTAAACAGATTAGGTTTTTTTAACCCACATACTGGATATAGTATCTGTCCTAGTGGTCCAAGATTAGAAAAAAATTCCAATCATGACTTTTTCCTGCTATGTGAAACTGAAGACAATGTCTAAGTAAAAAATTAGAAAAATGACTTATGGACCTTGAAATATTAGTATATAATTTGTATTCCAGGGATTCATTTTTTTTAAAAACAAGGTTGCCTAGTTAAATGACTTTGCTTTGATTCTCACAATTACATGTTTTCAGCAACAAGCAGGTCTTTCCCTCCCAAACCAGATCTTTAGAGTAAACTCATAGTTCTCCTGTGAAACGAAAGAAGAAAGAGCAAGGGAAAAATCCAGAGTCTTGGATCCAAGTAAGAATCTGGTGATCCATGGGTGAAATAACTGCCAATAAACTACCAGCCCTTAAAGACAACTACAAAAGCATTTTTGTAAAAGCCTGACTAACCAACCGCAAAGGTCCCTGTATCTGGCAACAGTATATAATATGCAATTGTGCATGCAGTACTATGGAACTTCCCTGGCTCATCAGTTTGTTTCTTGTGGACTCTAATTGGGCAGTAATGACTTAAGCATAAAGCAATTTGTAGGAATTAGAGGCTGGCTAGTAGCTAGAAGAAGTTGCTAGCCCAGGTATTAGTCACGTGTTAATAACACTAGCTGGCTCATGAGCTCCTGAAAAATATTTTATGCTGGCATTTCAGAACATTAAGACAAAGATTTGATTAAACCATTTTAGATGGCTTTTTCTTTCATCCACACCACACATGCATTCTCAGCGTTGCTGTTGGTCACCATTCCTGTAGAAAAGCTATTATAGTTTAGATATATACTGCGTAACACCTTTATGAAACACATTGCAAGCTGTTTTTATCTCAGACGATTTACAGTTCCATATTAGAATTGGATATTAGTACAAGAGAAAATTTCAGAAAAGGTATCCAGAAACAGTCATATGAGTTTGGGTTCCCCTCTTCCTCCTCAGAATAAGAGCCCTCAAAACCAGTGAAGAAGCTCTGTAGTTTCTGTAGCTTACACTTTGTTAAACCAAGTATGAGACTATTTACCTCATTTTCAGGTATACACAGACATCAATCAGAACAAATTGCTGAAAGGGAAGCTATTTACAGTATATAATAGCTAGAAGACATTGGACAAGCTAGAGATTGTTCGGTTGCCTTTAGTGTTCATCCTGTAGGCACCAGCAGATACCTCTACACAGTAGGGACATCATTGATACCTCCTGGTGTAGCCAGGCCTGACCAGTTGTGGCTCTCCTCAGTCAGTACCAGCTCGCCCACTCAGTTGTGCTCCGCTGCAGAGCAATGCAAACAAGTTGTTTAAAATGGAAATACCTAAGACAGGTGAGACAACCTGCCATAGGATAGGAAGCTATCTACCTCTGATTGCTCAGCCCTTGTTTGACAAACATCCCTTGAAATGAATTAAAAGGTAGAAAGAAATGTTTCTCTTTTGAGTTGATTTTCTGATCCCAAACTGAATGTGAAAGGCTTCCATTTTTAGCATCGCTGTCAGGAGTCTTCATGAGTATTGATCTAGGAAATGCTTAGTAGTCATAGGTCTACTTCATGTGGCAAGGCAACATCACTACAACCTGTGGCTTGTGATATATTTGGCTGCATTGTTTTTGCACTTTTTACCTGGGAAGACTCCTAAAAGCAAGTTTATGACTTCACTTACAGAGGTAAATCCAGGATCTTTATTACTACAATTCAGGACCAGCTGGGGAAGTTGGCAACTCAAGTAAACTAACCCAGAAATAGAGAAGGCTGGTAGCAGGTGACTGCTTGTGTCTCAAAGTGCAAGCTGACTGAAATCCTCCTCTCTCCACTCCTTTCCCCCCCAATCTGAAGCATCTGGATTCTCATGTGCCTAGCAAGGTTTATGCTTAGACCAGTACCACTTCTTCAATTAGCAAACAAGTGGGCCACCTGAGATCGTAAGGACACATCTTTGCTCCTCCTCTCATAATCCCAGTGTTGTCCAAAAGTTGGATCCGTTACCCAGTGTGCAACAGCCAATCTCACACACCAGGACAAGACACTGATTATTTATTTTGGAGTTGCACATAAGGCCAGTGCTTGGTGGTTTCCACAAATCAAGCACACCTATCAGAACTCTCCGCATAATTTTTATACACATTTTACAACATCATTATGATATTAGTACCTCCTACCTATATTTGATTGCTTAGTAATTTACATATGATTACACCATCAAGTTATAGCTACTATAGCTATAGTTATGCATGCTCAAGGAAAGGTCTTCACCTGGGCAAGGGTCTTCTTGACTTACAGGCATGATTTTTAGTATTATAGTAAAGGTAGTTCAGCTTAAGACACTAAAAATTTTCACTTTCCTGCCAAGTCAGCTAAACTTCTCAAAATGTGTAGATTAGTACCATCTTCATGGTCCTTATGCTTGATGTGCCTCCTCAAGAATGATACAATACTTGCCTCCCTTGGTGAGAAGTTCTTTTCATTAACTCATGCTTGATAAATTCAAGGATAGAATCCTCATTCTTCATGAGAATACACATAAGGCCTTTCAACACTAGTTACTAATAACATTTCAAGGATATGCTTTGGTAACACCAACACTGTCCACTTCCTAAAATCACCATCCTAGCTTTCAGATTTCATTAGTGTATATGTAGCTCCCCTAAATGGTATGATTCAATTTGAAACTTTATTTCTATTTTCTCCTTGAAAAGTAAAATACTCTATTTTGACCATAATAGAACTGATAAGATAGTTTGAACAATTCTTTTACTTTTACTTTGAAACATAAAAATGCAGAAACTTTATTACTCAATTTTAAGAGTTTTAACTATTCTAGGAACATATGTTCAAGAATATTTTGTAACTAAAATATTACCTTTTTATAATTTGAAAAATGCACAGGGAACAGTCTTGTTCTTTCACATTTCCATTCTCTAGAACAGACATGACAGGATTTAATACAGTGTGTGGCCTACTACTACTGAAAGAACAGAGTTAGAGATTACTTGAAGTGTCATGTTTGTTCTTCTACATGTAAGGCATCTCCTTTGGTACCGCAAAAATTCTACACAGGAGACACAGAAATTATAAACAATCTGTGCCTAGACCCCAGATCTGCAAATTACAGAATTACTTCATGATGTCACTTTAACTTGTTTTTCTCATAGCTTAATTTCCTGTGCCTGTTACTGCACAATAAAAATTGAAAAATAATTACTAGAACTCAAAGCAATGCCTTAATCTGCAGGCAGCAAAAAAGCATGACCATGTATACGGCCCCCTTTACCTTGTCAGAAGATTTCTGGTCAGTCCTGCCCACAGTGAGCCAAGGGAGGGGACTGTGTTGGGAGGAGAGTATAAACAACCTACCCGTCTCTAGCTGATGCAAGAGACAGTGGTTTTCTCTTCCTCTCCGACATAAGCAAAGGAAAGAGGGGGCAGAGAAACGTCTTGCTGCTGGTTTTGCCTACTGATCTGCACTGCTGGGTTGCAAGGCCTTTGCCTGGCCTGATAAAACTTCAGGAGGGCAAAACAGGAACCAAGTGTGAATGCTTGTGATCCACAACAGGGTTATGAAAGCACAGTCAAAACTAGACTTTTCTGACTTGACAGGACAGTGGCTAGTGAAAACTGCAAGCTAATGACAAGGACAGACATCTTCCTTGTCCTGTGTTTGCTCCCTGAGAAGCCTATTTCCCTATCAAACCAAGGCTATAGGAATAGGTGGAGTGATAAAGGCAAGAGTAGGGGCACTGAGGGATTGAATCTTTAAGTATGGCTAGGAATTCCCAAAGGTCCCACAAGCCCCGTAGGCTAAAAGTTACTTCTTCTCTAGGGGAAATCTCTCTGTAACCTGAATAATGAAGTGGAAATTCCACAATAATTCTTGAAGATTACTTCCCTGCTACTGCATCTGCTGTGATCAAAATTCCCTATCAACTTTGAGGGAATTTTCTGAGCAAGAACTGTGAGTAACATCAGGATGAGAGTATTTTGAGTGAAAAAAAAAATAAGAATGAAACAGTAGAGGCTTGGGAAAAGTGGCTGTTGACCATTTAAGTTTTGGTGGGGTGTTTTTTTTTTTTTAATACCCCAGATATTTTACAGCTTGTGTCCAATAATATCAAGTAGGAAGAAATAAGTGACATCAGACAAGGAGTATCCTGTATGAATATCTGCAGTCCAGAACAGTTCTCTGCATCAGCATCAATGCACATGCATCCGAATTTCCTGTCAGGCAGAATGCTAACTGCAATAACCCTTTCCAGTCATGCCTAGCTAACATATCCACATAGCTAAAAAAGAGTCAGATTGATGTGGATATTGAATCTGTTATTTTCAATTGAATTACAGTTAAGAGTACAACCTAGCAGGTTCACACAAATCTCACGGTGAGTGACTTCCAGTAATAATTTTTGTCATCAAAAATAAACAATGACTTGATTATAAGTTCTAACTTTAATAACTTAACTGTATATTTTTAAATACATATTAAACTCAGGAAGTCAATGCAGTATATTCACAAGGGTAGAACTGCCAACATTCTAGTCAGATTCTAGCTCCTACTGTATCACTGAATTGCACATTAGACAAGTCTTAAGTTACTTGAAGAACTACATTGGTATTTAAACTGTGAAACAGTTGAAGAAAGTATTATATTTAATACTGCTATTATCTGAAGAGGGAGGCGCTTACAGCTTTTTGTTCCTTTTCAATCAGCTGGACTAGGAGGAAGGATGTTACTGTGGCAAGTCAGCTGATGTGATCAAAAGTGAACAGCAAAGTACCCATTTTGATTTTTAAATTTAAAAGCCATGCCTAAACATTTCCATAAGCTTAGAATCCTAAGAGAATGTCAGACAAATACTACCTTACAAATAAATTAATTTGAGTTTAGCATTAAGTCAGATTTACCTGCTTAGCCAATAAAACATTTATCTGTGTTTCTGACTTTCATCTGCTAACTGCAAGACTGTCTATTAATGTAGTCTATGAAATTCCATATTTGCTACCTACAAAGAAAATAGATTTTTTTTTTCTAAAAGCAAGCCTTAAACATTACAGCAAGAACAGCAGTTATCTAGGACATAAGCTTTGGTACTAACTTATATTGTGGCCAGTGGAGTGAGACTGAGCAAAAGCTCTTGCTGACATGCCTTCTGTCAAACAAGTTCCTGCCAGTATGAGTAGTGTTTCTTACAAACTGGGTCAGAAAGATGAATTATAGGGCACACTATCCATTTCCTCTCACATAGACCAAAGTGCAGCCCCGTCTGCTAATTGTCAGCAATTACAGCTAGCTGTGTATATGCAGATGGGTGGCTAGAAAAGCAAGACACTGTAATTGTATCAGCAGTCCTATGCCATCTTAGATCCTTAACAGACAGAAATGTTGAGCTGATTTTCTTCTCTAGCATTTTCCTGTAGTACAGAGCACCCTCACCATTCAGCCTAACGAAACGAAAGAGGTTTTGTACTGCCTGTGGAAGACTTGCTTACCTCTTCAAACTGCTTCAGTTTCATTATGACATTGTTTGCTTTGCTTCACACAGCACCACGTTACTGGCAATTGCCTCCCCATCCTTTGCCACAGACTCTTGCTGGTGTCTCCCTACTTTCATCCTTGTCTTCGCAGTCTTGATGTCACTTGACCCCAGTAGCTTGGGCAATGCTGGCATGAAACCCATATTTATCAGTTTAGCAGTGATTATTAGCTTCCATTTCACATAGAGCCCTGCATCACCTTTGATGTTAGCATGTCTCATTAGAGAGGCATTCCTCACCGGCTGGAGATGGTGTTCAGGATCTTCCCAAGGTCAATAAATAATGAACTGGATGAAGTACATTTCTGTGTTTGATATTCAGTTTGTGTACACGGACTTAGTTATGCCCACAAGAAGAATGAAAAAGACACAGCACTAAGAATATAATAGTAGAAAAATTTCTATTCAAATCTATATTCTTCTGAGCACTCTCTGTCCAGATAATCTATTAATTTTCATGTCTGATTTTACCCCTGTTTACTTGTTAAAATTATTTACATCTGAAAACAGGTTTTTTCCTCTATAAAATATAGTGAAACAATTAAAAACCTATAAGAAATCCCTATTTTGCCTTTAGGAAAATCCTTCGACAAGCTTGTAGAGCAAGAAAACAAAAGTCATTCTTTTAAACCATTATATTAAAAAGACTAAAATTAAAAAATTTAAAGTAATTATTTGACAAAAATAAAGGTCAAGTAAAGATAACTAATGCTGAATGAAAAATGGTAATTACGCTTAGTAGATAGCATTCCTGATTAAGCTTCTTGCAAGATTGTGGATCAGGAGGCACCTAAAACTGGTAACAGCCTACTCATTCACACCTCTTTCAGAGGCCACTGTTAACAGTAAGATCCCTTTGTTTGCAATATGTCCAGATGGTTCAATTCACTGTGATTCAAGTTTAATTGTGATTTCAATTTAATTGGAGATGAACACAAAATTGGAATTCTTACCTATTCCTGTTCATATCTGGAAAATATCCCATAAAGGTTTGCAAAGGCACCTCAAAATTCCAAAACATTGATTCAGAGCAGATTTAGTGAATTACAATAAACAGTAGGGCTGTTTTCAGTAGCATGCAGTTACTGGCATATTCATGTCCTCTTCACTTCTATTACATCTACTGAACGAGCTAATGGCATAAAATAACAATACCTAGTTTTTTTTCCTGTAGTCTATTAGAAATAATATTGAGAAGGAACTCCAAGGTTCCTATTATGTATACAATTGCAGGGTGATAGCTACTATTATACTAAATGGAAAAAATTATGTTAAGTAGAAGCAATTAAAATAGTGACTATCACATGTTAACAAATCTGAACTTCTTACCTATTTCCCTTTATTTTCTGATATTTTTACTCTAACATTTTTTACCCAGATCTACCCCATTTTAAAAATTTTTACTCAAGTTTTTTTTCTGTGACAGCTAGTTTTTCTTTTGCTAAAAGCTGCCATAATACATTTGGTCATTTTGTTTAGGCTTTTCTGAATCACTGTCATATCAACATCTGTTTCCTGTATATTCCTTTCTACTGTCTAAATATCTTCCTTGGGTGGATTCTTCATACTAGCTTTATATACCTATAAAATGCTATCTTTTTTCCTAAGGTGGTCATACAATACTAAAATTCTTTAGGATTTTTACAAACTGCTCTGTAACAAAATTTCCAAGATCATATACATTAAGAGCATAGCTTAGTGTGCTGGTGGCTTAGATGTCAAAGAATGTTGTGGCAAAAGAATAATTTTTCCCTGAAATGTCGAGCTTCTCCAGAGATGTCAGATTATTTTTTTTATTCTATTATGAGGCAATGTCACACAATACTGATTTTTTTAATACTTATATTAATAAACAATCTGCTAAAATTATTTTGATTTTTTAAAAATAACCTAGGTAATATTAGAATTCTGATTTCTGTGTATGTAAGGCTTGATTTCAGCTTGATATTTCTTATGTGGGCCAGAAAGGGTTTACTTTTGCTTAAAATTATTACTTTTAAGTATTAGTCGCAGGTCAAAAAAAATGTACAAAACCCCCATTTCACGGTTTTTTTTCTGAAATTGCTGTACTAAAAATAATGTATAATTCAACATTTATTTCTTAAAAGTCTTTTCTGCTACAGTGACCTATAGGATATTTTTGGTAGTCCACCTTAACAGTCTACCTTAAGAAGATGAGATTATTCAGCTTGTTAAGTCTGTATCTCTGTAAAAGGAAAACACCTTAACAAAGAATGGTTTGTTGCTGACCTGCAGCTGGTTATGGTATTTCATCTGAAAGCCTATTTAAGTCCTTAATGGTAACATTTATTCCCTCTCCCTCAGAGGAGTATTTTACAAACAAAATTTAATTAACAAACGAGCATAGCCAATTTTGTGCTATAGTTTAGGCTGACAGTCACCCAAAAGGGGTGTTGGCACTAATAATAATGATTATCTCAAAGTATCAAGAGGTCTTCCGACTCTGATGAGATCTCTGCTGGAGCTGAAGCTTTCATCCTGGGCTGATGCATGTGGAGCACAGCAGAACAGATAGCAGCTGGCAGAAAAGCAGAAGCTGTTGCAGAGGGCACAAGTACTAATAGTGGAAATGGCATACAAGTAACCTCTGACTCAAGTTATCAGCATCTAAACCCTTGATACTTTACCCAATTCATCCATAATTCCATTAACAAGATGATTGACATGCCTCTAGGTTGTGAGGCATTTTTTTAACATTTCAGAGCTGATCCCTGTACACTGAGTCAATACATACTCCTGCAAATGATTCAGATTGACTTGACTTCATAACTGTTCTGCTCTGAGCTCAGACCTTTTGCTCTGTCTAGTTCTTTCTTTTACTGCTTCTGTCTTGGTGCAGTTAAGTGGAAGCGTGTAACAGTGAAGTACTAGCAGAACTGTAGTTTCCTTTATAGCAACATGGACTGTGTTTAAGAAATTAGTCAGGCATTTAGGAACTGTTAATCCTTCTTGTGAAGAATACAAGGCTTGTTTCTTTGAAGGAATTTCTCACATGAGGCACAGTTCAGTTTTACCTACTAAATGCTCTTGCAGCAAGACGATAAAAAACTTAAAATGGGGTTTTATTGTAATTTTCTTTCCTTGCTGCCGATTTTTCTAGGGTTGTTTTGTGATGACATTGTTACATTCGATAATATTTATATGTCTGCTCTTTGAAGAGCTAATAATTATCCCAGTGATTAATAACAATGATAACAAAAAGAAATCCAGCTGTTGAAGAGGTAATAGAAGAAGCTTAATAGCATACAGATTTAGAAATAAATTGCAGTTCAATTATCATGGGTTTGAGAAACAGACACCAAGCAGAAAGCTTCCTCTTAATTAACAAAAATTCTTCCCAGAAGTATCACATTTTTCACTGTCACTATGGGTCTGCTCTATTTATGTATCCTAGTCTGTTACAGCAGGAAATCCATAATGTCACATATAGTGACAGTTGATTTTCCCCCTGCTTTTACAGCAAAAAAGTAGTAGCTGTAGGAGGAATAAGAAAAACAATGAAACAGGTAACTCAAGTAA
>JAOXJM010000023.1:4735554-4748253 GCA_026413425.1 Tringa solitaria | reverse complement strand
GTAACTCAAGTAAACAGCAAATTTCTAAATAAGCCTTCATTCCTAGAATGATCCTATTTTGAGTGAAAGTCAAAATTCTAGCTGTAGACTTTCTATAACTAGATTTAATTTATACTAGAACTATAGAATTGAAGATCCTTTGCCTTATGTAACACTTATTTTAGCTTATTATAACTGTGGCTTGAAAGTCATTCCGGGAGCTCCTTAAGCTTTTTTGTTAATATACTGCAAAGGAAAATCCAGACGAAACTGCAGCTACTGTATATTGTGCTTAAACCAATAGTGCCCCCTCGAGGAGATTTTTTAAATATATATATGTGTAGGCATAGAAGGTAGACTAAACACAGTACTTTTGACAAAAATAGGGACCCAGAAAGTTGCACACATTTATGATATATCTACAGATTTTCTATTAGGCTAACAAGGATACAAACAAGCCTTGTTGTTTCTAAACCTCTCTAATTTTGGCTCTACCTAAAAAAGCATAACTAAGTTGTTGTATCCAACTATAGAACAAATTCTGCAATTTTGTGTAGGACCATTAAAGTAGACAAAGTTCTCAGACTCGACCCTCTATGATCCCAACATTTTGAGAAAATGACAGCATAGATCCTATATGCACTCTGCTTTGGCCTGCTGATGAGGGACTAATTTGACTCAAGATACATCTATCTGCAGACCTCAAGTGTGCCTGCAGCTCAGAGTTCTGCCCAAACCGGAAACCAATAAACCAGTTAAAATATTAGCAGCATAGCTATAGTAACACTGGAATCATCTGCTGTGTGTTCACTGAGAGCCTCTAGTGGGTGTACATTAGTGCGCAGCCTCTACTATTATTGCTAAATGACTAGTAGTATCCAAGCAGATTCATTTAAAGCGATCTCAGCACATCCACACAAGCTATTATCAGATTATCAAGTAACTATGTTTAGATAGCATTAAAGAAATAAAGGGAACATTAAGAACAATTATTTTTCCCCACTTTGAAAGTTTGCCGTGCTATGAAAAAGGAGACCTAAAGATGATAGAAAAAAGACCGTTAAAACATTTTTCAAAACTAAAGAGCACCCTAAAATGCCAGCCTTCCTAAAGTAATGTTATCTCTAAAACAGGAAGAAAAAAAAAAGTCTGACAAATCTTCAACTGAAATAATGATGCTGCTTTGCAGTAAAGACCAACATAACAATGCTTTGTTTCAAAAGATGAAAAAGTGGAAAAAAAATCACGTATTTGAGCAGGTAAGAAAGACTTCAGAAATAAATGGGCAAGATGTATTATGATACACCAGATTATTAGAAGAAAATGAAAAAGCACACTAAAACAAGTTTCCTGACATTGAAAAAATACAAGAGGAATAGCATATGAGAAACCCATTGTGTCATGTACACAATTTAGTAAGAGAACTGCTGATTCTAAAAATCAAGAGTTGCTGCTGTTACAGTGTGTCCCCCATAGGGGAATGGAACAAATTAATTCTGCTGAGCTCATTCACTACTTATTGAAATGATCTGAGTTCATATGATGGAAGTGTTTGTTTGCAGCAACTGGCAAGATATCACGCATATACTTCTGTTAGAAAGTAGTTATTTGATGGCATAGTAAGTTGGTACTATCACATTGACGCCTCAGAGCTACATGTTTCGCAGTTCTCCAGGTGCTTTACCACACAACTTGCCTTCTCAAAAAAAACGTGCAGTTCGCTTATGTGATCTAGAGTCACGATTAGAGCTCCACTGTCCATTGTGCTTATAGGACTCATGTTAGATTCAGGTTATCAGTCTTATGCAAGAGACTGGCTGAACACTGAAAGAAGCAGCATGCTGAAGCAGACCTTGGTAAGGCATCTTTCAGCCCTTTTATCTGCCAGCTGACAGTTGCTATGCACACCCAGAGATCCAGTCCTGCAATTGAGACATTGACTTGTTGGCATTTATCTTGTGACTCATTACACCTGCCATTGCTGTATGCCATTAGTATTACACTTCATGGTACAGGCTCACTATGCACAGTAAAAGAAATAATCGTATCAGATTCTAGCACATTGGATAGATGTGAGTTTTTCCTCCCCTAATCAGGCACACAAAAGCGATGACTACAAAGGATTCTGTTTAGAATCAGTCTTGCCCTATCTCAAGTCACCTGCTCCTAACCAACCAAAACATCATTCAGCCTGTCACAAACTATCACCTTATCTTTTTTGAGCTCCCTGTCCTGACTTCTTAGTCTCCAGCCTACGCACTCATGTATTCAGCAGTAAATGTACTGAAGGTCTCACATGAAAAACATCCTCAGTCTTCAAGTTTAAATAGTACCTTTTGCTCAGTGACTTAGCCACCATCCCATCCTTTCATGTTGGTTGAGTTTCAGCCTACCACTCTGGAAGTGCTTCTCTTTCCGTTTTGGCATCCTGGATTTACAAATGAAAATTCTACCACAGAAAGCATTCACTGGGTATATAGCAAGGAGCTAAACATCTTGTGAAGGTCAGTTTGAATCACTCCATCATATTATAGCTTAGTATAAGGCACAGACCACCACATGGCACCTTTTGGAGGCATTTTCCAAGTGAAAAGTATTGCATTTCATCCGCACAAAAGCTTTCAAGACATATTTTTCTCATATAAATTTTTTTTCTGGCACAAAAATGCATACAAACAGCAAGGAGCCAATAATATTAATACCAAACATGCTAAACTGTATTTATTTCACTTTAAACCATGTGTATTTCTGCAAGGAATGTAAAATTGAATTTTAAGTACAGGAAGTGCTGTTACAGCTGTGGCACTACAATGCAGAGTTGCTTTCTTGTTTGCTCTAAAACAGTAAGCTAAGCCTGTCCAGCTACGTATAGTGTCAGGAAGGAGTCTTGTGATTTGTAGCAGCAAAACGTATCTTGCTGGTCTCTCATCAGCTTTCCCAAACAAGTACTTTTTCTACTTTGTCATACTGAACACATCACCGGTATTAAGACTCCCAGCGGAATCTCCAATGTGATTTCTAACCTCCCCCCAACCCTTGTCTGCCATCCAACTCTCCTCATGGTCTAAAGTCCTGTCAGCATTTCTGCAAGAGTGCAAAAGCAGGGATTAGCTTCACCCCATGAGCCTCAAAGCCCTGCTTGCCAGCCCACTATGGTAATATGCAAAACAGCAGAACACCATAAAACCTTGCAGAGAACCATCTACTACAGCCAATCATGACAAACATCTTCAGAACATATACTGAGCGCAGAAGAACCTTGGGTGTGGCAATATCCCATTATTAGGAACCAACTAAGAAAACAGCATAAGCACATGTTCCTACCCTCCTCCCACCCCCCTAAAAAAACCCAAAACAAACCAACAAATCAAAACCTAAAACAAAGCCAAAGAGGGACAGAATTACAAGCCTGGTGTTACAAGATCTTCAAAACCTCTTCGTATTGGGAATGGTCTCAATAAATCTAATCAGCTCTTCTACATACAGGCTACTGTAAACAAAAGCTAGCAGCTGACTTCTGATCCCTCCAGCTGAAAAGCAGGGTGGCTTTCAGTCCTCTGCCCCTCAAGAAAGTAGAACTAGGACTAGAAAAAAAAGACCACAGCAAAAAGCTTTATGCACCAAGAATGTCACAGTGTCTGCCTTCCATTCTAAACACTAATTTGAAATCACTAGTTTTTGTACCACTCCATTTCATTTCCTCTCTTGTTTTCTATAAAAATTTAAATAGCCTGCTTGTTCACACCTTTGTAAAGAGTATTTGTAAGTTTTATACACTTACCATGCTCCAGAGGTTTTATAAGGTTAAAAAAAGCATGAGTAACACATACATCGGATGAAATAAATCCGATGCGATAACAGTATAGCTCCCAGCTTTGGGTTCCACTTTGAAGTAATCCATGATACAGTCACAAAATAACAAAGAAAGTTACACATTGCATCACTTGATAATGAACATTCTATAAAAGCATAGTTTCCAAATTGTTGTTTTTTTAAATAATAACATTAAAGCACACGTAAAAATCCCATATCCTGAATACATAGTCCACAAATTTAAACTACTTAATAAATAACTCATGGTGCTTTCACAAAAATCAACTGTGAAAACTTACACAAAGCTTAATGAAAACCATGCACGCACTGGAATTCAACACCCGGTTTATCCTCCAAGTAGGAACACAAGCAGCCCTGCTTATGCTACCACCATTTAGTCTGTTTATAAATTGTGAAAGGCTCCACTCTTCCTCTCCCAACTCTGCTTTATTGTGCCTTCCTGTTCTCACATGTACCGGTATGGCAGTTGCATTCGGATATTCAGGGAAATACTGCTCAGCCGCTCCCAGCCATATATAACCCAGCCTCATCTCTCCCTCTGCTCCAAGCAGAGCCTCTGCTATAAGCCTGATTATGTGGCACCTTAGCAGACAATAAAAAGGAAATATCAAAGTAATATAAGAGTGAAGTAGCAACACCACAGCGACACCATTATTCTTCACAGTGCTAAGGTGGCAAATCTTTTCTAGTGTTGCTATAATCAAATAGTTCCCATCACCTGCCTTCATTTGTGGTGGGTAATGTCGGCTCACAAGTAAACCTTGCCAGAGCAGAGTAACAGTGTAGCTTTTTCCTGCTTACAGATTGAGACACCTAACATTAAAACCAGGAAGAAAAGTAGAAATAGGAACACTGGTTCCGTCAACTGTCTTAAGCAACTGGAAAGCCCCTCAAAAACCTTATTGACAAGTGCCCACCAAACCTGCAAACTTTTGAAAGGCCAGTTGCAACACTGATGAGAACTAATGTGGTGCTGTTATGAGTTTGTAATTTATGAGCTTTGCTCCAATCTCCAGAAAAATCACCCTGTCACTATTGTGCCACCCTGAACTTCCATGTGGCTTAATCACAGCTGTGAGCTGTCATGGCTAGAACATTAATCATAGGCATGGAATCTCTTCTACATCTGGAAGACAGAAAACACACACTGGCAAACGTGATGAAGTTGTGCTCTCCAGGATGTGTAATTTGCTAATCTAATTTGTATAATGTCTGGGTATCTAGAAGTTCTATACAACTGAAAACTATGAAACAGGACAGACTATGTTCTATACAAAACACCTCCATCTGTATCTCCACTGAAATATTTCTTTCTTGTATATCTGATTGATTTTTCTGTTTCAGAAGTATAAAGCAGTTTCTGTGAAGCGCTGTAATCACAGAATGATATGGGGTTGGAAGGGACCTCTGGAGATCATCTAGTCCAATGCCCTGCGAAAGCATGTCCACCTAGAGCAGGTTGCACAGGAACATGTCCAAGTGGGTTTTGAATATCTCCAGAGACGGGGACTCTACCACCTCTCTGGGCAGCCTGTTCCAGGGCTCTGCCACCCTCAAAATGAAGAGGTTCCTCCTCATGTTTAGGTGGAGCTTCTTATAAAAGGATAATAAAAATCAGAAATGCAAGCTCTACTTATGTTCTTCTAAGGAGCCCCCAGAACCAGCACTTTGTACAGTACTAAATGCCTTCTTGAAAGCCAAGCCCTGCAGTAAGACTAAATGACTCAAAACAAACTCATGTCCCTAACCATTGCCCGTGGGAGTCTTCCTCGCACTAAGCTCCAAGCCTGGGCAGCCTTCAGATCTATTCACTCTCCATATATCCTCAGGTAACACTTCAGTAATCCTGATAGAGTAACCTTTTTTAAGAGAAGTTCTAAAAAGAAATTAAAAATGTATATTTCCTAAAGTGTTAAGAACTGAAGGGAAACTGAAACTAGGTGCTATGTAGTTAAAGTCTTTCTGCTTAACTTAACACTCGGCTGAAGAAGTTAGAAATTCAGAAGAGGGATCTGGGACTGGTATGGAAAGTTTCACATCAAAACCAGAAAAGGTCTTTCCCAAAAATCCATATGCAACTTCTAAGGCTACAGGGTTGACTTTTTTTTTTAAACTGTTATTATCAAGGAATTGTGGCAATCATGTTCCCTGACCTTTTCCATTCTGCAATAAGAAAAATGCCCTAGCATCTGGCAATTTATTCCTGCATTCTTTAGATTAGAACACAGGACAGAGTGAAAGTTAAATCAACATAGTGGTTCAGCTTAACTAATTATTACATTAATCAGTAATTACTAATAATTACATTAACTAATAATGGTTTGGCTTTAACGTACCCTACAACCCGAACCATTCTGTGATTCTATAGATCAATTTATCTTCTCTTAAGGCAATTACGAGCATAAGTTTTCCAGTTAGGCAGAAATCAAAAACAGTATCGTGCTTCTGACAACGCTGAAGGAGTTTTATTGAGAAGTATTATCGTATTGTCAATGTTAACAGTGCAGACTACAACCAACGCTAAGGCTGTATTAGTAACTATTTTAGTGCAATAAAATCAAATCAGTAGACATTGTCCAGAATAACATGTATGCAGTTCAAGAGTTTTAGCTAAAAGTCATTTTAGGCTGGTCACCCTGCAACAGCTCACACATAGTTCAAAGCTGACCCAAGGACCATCTGTGGTTTTGGAACTTTTTAGAAAGTGAAGAGTATTTGGTGCTCAACTTCCATAAACCTCCTACCAGACTAAACCAAATCCATATGCAGTAAGTGGACAGCCTGGAAATTCACTTCAAAACTGCAATAATGCTCCAAGCCCAAATACTTATGCAAATTAGACTGTATAACAGACATCTTAACGCACATCATACAGAACTGACAGACATTAGAGAAAAACTATAAAGAAGTGTGTATTTTGTCTACCTATCTTAGGAAAAAAAACAATCATTTGCATCACCTAAGGAGTTCTCTTGTAGCCTCCATTACATACTTACTTTCTGCTCTAATCTACTTCTAGTTGCAGAGCAATAATTAACAGCTTGTACATTCCTGTACTTCACAGAGTACCTGAATGATACCTACTTTCAACACGGAATAAAGCCTGAAAACCCTTCTACAGTATATTTGGCTTGTAAGGGTAAAGCCATTTTAAGTATTTCATAAGGAATAATGCTGTGAAAGGCTTTCGTGATACCAATGAGCAAAAGTTGCAGTAGCTTGTTTAGATTTTTACTTTAGATGCATCTAAAATACAGATATAGAGAGCAGCAGAAGCAGGGCTACTCCAGAGGAGTCAGGGGCAATAACAACACAAGGAGGAACACAGACCTTACCAACCAGGGTACAGTCCTGTAGCAGCCAAGCAGGACAAAGTTGGTGCTAGTAACAGGTGCCATCACTGGAAAAAAAAAAAGCCTCAGACAAGACAGGCAAATGAGTAGAACGAGAAAGTCCAGCAAACACCTCAAGAACAGTAAGAGACTGGGCTAAACACAAACCTACCCACAGCAGAACTCAAGCAACAGGAACCAGCACCTGAGCAAGCTCAAATGAGGTTCCCCCCCTCCCAGGCCAATGAGCTGGGGTGTGGGGGCTTAGGTGATGCTGGAAAGGGTGATTATGGTACACCCAGTGCCCTAGCAAGAGAGACAAATCAGCTGAAAACAATTTTAACTACTATGAAATACATTTAACCCGAGAAGTTGTTTGACAACTTCTAAATACAAAAATAGAATGTATGCTACATATTTCCATGATGCTGGGTAAATAAAAAATTCTAACACATGCTGAGAAAGTAATATATCTAGAAACAACTTCAATTTCGTCATCATAATACTGCATTAGCCAAACGACGAATTTGGTTTCTGACTTCAAACAAAAATTGTAGTCTGAAAAATATGTTAAAATATTATCTTCAAACTACTTCAGTTAGGGTTATATATATGTTTGCTGTATGCTAAACTAGATAGTTTTGCTAATGTCAAAATTAGTTAATCATCAGTTTGACAAAATAAATTGCTGAGCTATATTGAATCGTCATACTGCACAATATCCAGAGACCTTTAATGTGTGTGACCTTCAGATGAGATTTCCTCCTAACACTGAGTCAAATACTCAACTCTGGTGGAGAAATGATGCCATGAATAAATCCTATCAAGAAAATATGCACTTGCTATATGAACTCAGGATTCTTATTTTAAATTTTATTAAAAACAGCAAAATAGTTTGAATTTCCTGTGACAGTAGCATCCGAATTCCCACAGGTGTCTCTTTGTCCTGGCACTCACTGACAACTTTTCTTTGGTGGAGAACAGAAGATTCTCTGTCTCAGTCAAATTTTGGCTGAACGGAACAGCACCTTGGGAGAAAAAACATCCTATTTTAAACTTAAAGTGTTTTTAAAAAAATCACAGATAGTGTCTGTGCTCAGGATTTATGTTCAAATTTAAAAGGAAGATGACAAAACTCCAGTCAGAGATATCTTCAGAGCCCTTGACTGTATCCCATTACACAATAATCAGTCCTAATCTGATTATTCTGATTACATGAAATTGCTGGTGAGACTGAAATACAGTATTATCTCATAGAGAAGTTCTCCACTATTTACATTGCTATTTTACAGCAGCTGTAAACATGGAGTGAAATGCTACTAATAATGTCAGAAATTCCTTTAAGACCACCAGATACCTTGCTGCACACTACAAACTTTTACTGGCTGTAGTAATGTGGAGACAGAAGATGCTTCTTCTGCTTGAGTTATACCAATGCTTGGACCACGCCATGAGGCTTTTTTTATTGGCAACAGCTACAACACTTTGTGGTGTCAGCATCAATGTGCTGACAGCCTTCCTGGTTATGGCAGGACAGTGGAAGACACTTCTGAACTCCAGAATGGCAGGGAAACTCTTTCACATGTCATCTAATTAAGGGTCATGTCTTAATTTGTGATTAAGAATGAAGAGTCACGAAGGAACATTTCCCAATTTCGCGGATGCCTGAGATCAGTTACTGGCTGAACAATGAGACCAAGTGGAACCCTCAGGAGAATGAGGTGCTGCTCTTGAGAAGAATAAAACACTTCAAAATGCTTAGAACTATTACAACAGCAGTCAGCTTCAATTTGATGTATTTCTGGAATTTAGATTTAGACTTGGCCATGATTACACGCATTTTTAAACTTTTAGACTGGAATATGGCAATAGTATAAAGCAGTGAAAGCATTAACCCTGGAAATTCTGCCTGATTTACAGAACAATGAAGTGTCACAACCACAGGGTGAACTACTCTTTTGTTCCATTCTTTGCCTCTGGCTGTAATTTCACACATGCCAGCTGCAACTCCTTTCCCCCTCCACTGTCACGGCTGCCAGCACCAGTCAGAAGAGCCTTTGACAATTCGGAGAACCATTCCTTAATTTTCCGTTAAAAGAATTAGAAGATTCCAATTTGTTTAACTGGTAGCTTCAAATTAGATTAAACTGCAGCAAAGTTTTCTCTGCTTTAGGATGCAGTATCTTATCAGGTTCTTCTCTTCTTATGGGAAATCCAATCTTAGTGGTAACAACCTATTCTAAAGCTGTAGGAAAATGGTTTTCCTGATTTAGTCCAGGGACTTTGAGCAGCCACATCTCAGATCTTTTGTGTGATCACCTGTGAGGCTATATTTGGCCGTGTGTTTCACACTGGACCTATCTTTTGTTGTATAAACAAATATCAGCTGCAAGTGAGGACTGGACCCTTGTAGCTGTGGTCTAAAGATTGCTGCTTTAAAGGTCCTTCAGTTCTCCTGAACATATGACTTAAATAGTTTACAATGGCAGTCTGGAGCAATCTTTTTAATTATTATAATTCTTAAATCTTCCAGCACTGGTGCATGTCAGAAATGTGTATATTTATGTGTATATCAGCTTTTGTCACTTGCACAATTTCCCAAAAACAGTGGTGTGGTCATTTTGTCTTCACGATATTGTCTATAGGGAGGAAGGGGGGATGGATAGTGGAGAGGTAGCCAGAGAAATGTCTTACTTTGAGATAACATTCTCGGACTTGCTTTTTATTTCTATAGTCTCCTATTCAATAATTTAATGTATTCACATGGTAAGGACTGCAGTAACTGTAATAACAGAATTCATCAGTTATTTCAGAGGATTTCCATTTCTGTCACACACGGGGAACAGCTGGGAGAATAAATAACATACTTATGTTCTGCAGCGGACAATGAATTTCAGCATTTTGGTCAAGGTTTCTAACCATCTCATACTCTTCTTGATGCTATTTCAAACTCCACAGTTAGGACTTCCCATGCTACCTTTCCTTGTTCAATGAAGCTGTCTACTTCAGAATGAAGGAGGCAGGGCTTTTTCCTTTTGTATCTTGCTCATGGCTGCAGAACTTGGTGCCAGAAAAGATTAGAATAACAAAGATCACAGGCTTTAAATCAAACCATAGAATTCACCTTGCCCTAATTTGTCTTCCCTCAATAATAATCAGCTGAAATTGGACAGAAGAAACTAAAGCATTACAAAGGTTTTCAGAATTTAAGATGTGCAAATGCTGCAGAAAAATTAATGGTAAAAACACTAGAGCAATTACTAAAATATTATTAGAATACTTAGTCTATATGTGGAGAGACTTCCTGTGAAAAGTATACATGTATATTTGTGAATGAATCCTATTTTTGGTAAATGAAGAACAAGATTTGCTTTGGGAAAATATATAAAATCAAATGTATGGATAGACTTTTGGATAAATGGGTAAAATGTGCATGGTTTACAGTTTGGGCAAGTATATAAATGAAAAAAAAAACTAGAGGGAAGAAATATGTAATCTGGTACTTTTTAGTATCTCTTATTTCCACAAATTATAAGATGAAAGCATTAGATGTTGAACACTTTAGATGCTTTAAAGATTAGATAGTTTAGCTAAGAAGCATTATGATCATTATCTGAAAAGCTTAAGCTTAAAATATGAATGGTAATGGCTCTTAAAAAAAGAGTTGTGGGGGTTGGAGCCAGCAAGCTCAGGTAGTTTCTTAGTAATACACCAGTCTGCTAATTTTTAATAAAATTAGTCATTTTAGTCATCAAAATACTCATCAAAAAGTTGTCATTTTCATTGGAGAAGGCAGTTGAAAAATATGACAGGATAAAAAAGAACAAGGACTGCGTTAAGAATATGTTGTGTCTTTATTAAATCCTTCTTTTGGACTTATGCACAGATTTAGTAGGGAGAAAGTAAGTAAGTAAGGAGCCAAAGAACTACTCCAAAGCCAACGCTAATGGTGGAAAACAGTTTTGGTTCCCCCTTCAGCATCCCAGCAATGGTAAGGTGGGGATAAGGGAGAACCAAAGGAGAACTTGTATCTGTAACAGGCTCTCTTGTGGGCTCACTGCACCCCAGGGCAAAATAGGTTTGCCAGAGGGTGACATTCCTGAATCTGTTTGGCACTCACCTTGCTCTTGGAAGAGCAGAGCTAGGAATGGCATCTGACAGGATGAATTCTAGTGAAACAACCTTACATTTGTATAAAGCGTTCCAGTCACAAGAGAAGAGAAAATCTTTATAAAACAAAAGAAAATGACCTGAATAGGAAGATGTCTAGAAGTTCCTGCAGGAGTTCAATATCCCTAAGGAGGGGCTAATTAAGATAACTCTTGATTCCTTATTGGACTTTAAGCACTTCTTCAATGCGCTTGCATTCCTTAGAACCAATTTCACTTCTATTTTAGCTTTGACTAAAGTACAATGATGTCACTGAAATACACCATATTTGACAAAAAACCTCACCAATAAGTAATTGCAAATAAAACCAGACTGATTAGTATTTTAACTTTTAACCTTTTATGCAAAAGTCACATTTAACTCTGCCTGTTATACTGAAGAATATTACTGAGGAAAAAATGAGAAGGCTTATGTATTAAATTAGGTGCCAGAGGCACATTGTGTTGTACAAACTTACCGAGAGTGGCAAACAGCTTAATTAAACATTTTATGTAAGTACTGCTGAGTACAAAGCAATTTCCTAAGTGCATGTTAAATTGTGCACATAACCACCCTCTCCCCCCCCCCACCTTGCTACAACATACTCAGTTTCTTCCTGGTGAAAAATAAAGAAGCATAAAAATACGAACTTACATTTTTAGTATATTTTTGCACGTGCTGTTGTGTAGGAAAAGAAGCAAGAGAATGAAAAATACATGCAAGGAATTGCCAGAGAATATGTATTTTGACATTCATGTGAGGCCTATGTATGATAAACAGGGTACAGACCTTTAGCTCTGACCATGTTTGCCCCATGAATCAAAGTACATGTGAGAATGTAATGCTTGGTATTGTAGTGGTAGTGCTTTTCCTGCTGTTTTATATAAACATAGATTCTTTTGGAAGGGCAGTCTTGCTGCCATAAAGCAGACTCCCATCATCTTCTTTTCTCATAGTAAATATTTTGCAGCTGAGTAGTCAGGAAACAAATCCCGACTGAGTTCCCAGACAAAAGAAATGTGCTGCCCTTCAATCGCCTGGCTACTGACTTGAGGCTGCTTTTCTCTGGAGGGGTCAGATAGAAGATGAGGAGAAAGTGCGCACAGAGAAGTACGTCAGTATAAGCAAGCTTATAGTCATAAGGCTTAACCTTACAAACTAATACTCAAGGGACCTACCCTGCTGACGTGAGATACTCTGCCCCTTTTCCCCTGACATACTCATGTGAATATACCTTCTGGCCTGCAATTTGCGGAACTGTTTGTGTTTTGGTACAAACAGTTGGAAAACAAAGGCTTAAAAATTTATGAACTGCACAAATTTAGAGGCCTTAAAAGTCATAATTTGAAGGAGAACATCACAGTACTTTAAACATTTCAAATAGAGTGTATGATGTCTCTTCCCC
>JAOXJM010000023.1:4688081-4732022 GCA_026413425.1 Tringa solitaria | reverse complement strand
CCCCTGCAGTCGGCAGGGACACCCTCAACTAGACCAGGTTGCCCAGGGCCTCATTAGGAGGGGAATTAATTAAAACGTTAGGGAAAGCATTTCAGTCTTTCCGCGGTGCAGCGGGTGAGGACAATGACAGAAACGGCGTCAGCTTTAAGTGGAGAAAAGGACCGTGCCCACAAACGCCGCCCCTAAGAAGGAACACCCAGGCCGCTCAGTTTCGACGCCAGACTCCTTACGTGGTGCCTCGTAATGATTTCCCGGCTCCAGGCGGAAAAACACCTTTCTCCATCCATCCCCCGCCCCAGCCCCGCAAAATGGTGATGGGCGGGGCGCGCGGGGGAGGGCGGGGCTAGCCCCACGTGGGGCGCGCGCCCCCGCCCCGTGACGCCGGTTGCTATAGCGACGGGCGGGCGCGCCAACCGTCCCTGCGGCGGCAGCCCCGGTGATGGCGGCGGAGGAGGAGGACGGCGATGTGGAGTGGGTGGTGGACACCATCGCCGGGTTCCTGCGGGGGCCCGCCTGGTCCATCCCCATCCTGGAGTTCATGGAGCAGAAATGCGAGGGTGAGCGGCGGGGTCGGGCCGCGCCTGGCTCTCTCAGGCCGCGTCGGGGGCTTCCCCGCCTCAGCCCACAGCCAGCCGGCCGGCCGTGGGGGGGCGGGACGGGGATGCGGGGATGCGCAAGGGGCCGGGGTGACACGCCAGGCCTCGCCGCCTCTGCGGGCCTGGCCCCGCGCTACCTGCGCGACGGGGGCACCCCCTTCCCCGTGCGGGCCTGTAGCACTCGGGGGCGGCGTTGGCGGCGGTCCCCGCTGAGGGCTCGGCAGGCCCCGCACCGCCACAGCCTGGGAGGGGGTGCCTCGCCCTCGGAAAGCCGGCCTACCCTGAGCAAGGCATTTCTCAGGATGCGGCAATTTGTGCTCATTAGCTCGTACAGGGGATTATGGCATGAGCTTACAGTATGACACCCAAGCGAGATCCTCGTTCTGCTGCACGTAATACCCAGGGGTGGCTAGAAATCAGTTGAAGGCCTTTAGTACTGTTCGATAGCTAGATGTTTTTCCTCAGGAAGCTGGACAGTACAATTAAAATGGCAATCTGGCCAGCAGAACAGAAGAGTAGAAGGCCCAAAGTTAAATTCCTGCAACTTTGTGAACTTCGGCAGTTAAGAGATCAGAAACCCGAAGTTAGTACCTCTCAAAAAACGATAGCATGAAAAAGTCAATGGTTATCAGACATGTTTTGTCAGCAGCTCTGTGCATGAGCTTAGCTCGGAAGCAACTCTGGTTAAACTTCCTCTTTTTTTCTCAGGAAAGAATGTAGGGAATCGTGCAATAATTTGGGGAATGGCCTGGGTAAATAGGAAGTACAACCAGTGATAGTGGGGGGACATGACTGGGGTAGACTTGTACCTATGTGTAAAGGTGCTTGAGGAGACCCAGACAGGTGTACGTAGTGAGGGAAAAAGGAGATAGACTTTCTGCAGTAGAGGTTTGGCTAAATCAGTTCTGCTACTTACAGAACAAATTTTCTGCTGCCAAAGAATACCTGGATCCTTATGGCAGCAAAGGAATTACAATTTGGGCAAGTCTGAGAGCATTACCTAAGTCCTTTAGAAAAAGGAAGCTTTCTTTTGTGAGTATCGGGGGGGGGGGAAGTGTTTGAGAACATGATGGCTTGTGACCCTGCCCATGTTGCAGACATTCACACGTGAGAAGTGTTAAAGCATATTGCCATAGACTAATTTAGGATAAGTTTCTGTGGCTATTATGAATAAGATCTGTTCCTGTAGTATCACCTGACAGGATGTAGGATGCAGTAATAATTTTAACTTTAAAATCCTGAAGTAATGAGACTATCGGTTCCAAATACATTTTGTTTCTAGGGACTTAGTAACATCAAGCTCAAAGTAGAATGGTTCTTACTATTGAAGTATTCTACCTGCTTGCACTTACTCTTCCTCCCCTCAATCCTGCTGTTGGCTCTGGGGTAGCTTCTGTAATGGTTGGCCTCAGTGGGCCCGGCTGTGCCTTTTGCTGTGCAGTTATTCTTGTTGGGGTCCGTTAAGAATTTTTTTTCATAGCTGGTGAAACAGATGCACCTCTGATTCAGATCACAGCTTCTAAACAAGCTGCTTCTCAGTTATCCCAAATCATTTCTACCCTTCCCAAGCTTTGCATGAGGCAAGACCAGTGTGAGTACATACACCTTTTCCCTGGTATACTGGGAAACAAGAAAGGTAAAGCTGCTAGGCTCTAGAAATCAATAGAGAAATCTAGGCTAGAAGTTTTCTCTCAAGAAGTTTGCCTAAACTTGAGGTTGGTCAAGCATTTTGGTTATCATGCAAAGAGTCTAGGTTTAGGGATCGGAGGAATTGATTATCCTTCTCTGGAGCAATGATCTCTCTTTAGAAGGTTGAGGGGAATTTACTGGCAGTAAGAAGATTTATGGAACCTCTGTAAATTTCCATGTAGTGCGAGGCAAGCTTATATAATGGTCACTTCCTGCCGGTTTGTTTCTACATAGGAAATTGGAGGAACAAAGTAGAGAAATCCCTTACAGTAAATGATATTCCAAGATATCATTTGTGCTACAGAATGCTGTTGGACAACTCGGGAGCTATTGAGAAAAAAGAAAAGACTAAAGTGTTACTGCAGTGCTAGGGTTGCTAAGAAGCACAGTTAAAGAAATCTGAAGTTTTAGTTGCTGATACCTGTGCTGTTTGCTTTTTGTTTCTATAAATACACTTCACTGATCCCTGGGGGTTTTTTTTGTTTGTTTTTTTTTTTTTTTACTGAGATATTTTGTCAGGACAGAATTCTTTAATTCTTAAAACACTTAGTCTTTGGACAGAGCAAGCAAATTAGCAACATCTAGATTAACTGTCAATAATTTGTGATTCCTGAAAAATAGAGTTTGAGTTTCGGTAATTGGTATATAAGGATTTTATATTGGAACTGTAGTTATTTAGCCCAAGTCCTTGCACTTAAACTTATAAATGATCCTAATGGTTTTCTATCTGTTGATAACTGTTTGCTTTCTCTCTTTCCCTCTTCCTGGGGACTTGATTAATTTCTCATGGCTTGACTAATTCCCTTTTATGTGGCTGTGAAACTGAAGTTAAACCCCTGGGTATGTATTTAAGATGAGAGGGCTTTTCAGTTGTATTCAGATGTTCCCAGCTATTAATTAAAACATAATTTGGACATAGATAACCTTGATAATGGTTCTGAGCACCAGAAGATACAGACAAGGTACAAAAGAAATAAACAGATATTGCTGCCTGTGACTCCCTTCCCTCCTGGCACAGAGCTGCCTCACCAGGCAGTGGGGATTGGGGAGAGAAGGAGGAGTTCCCTCAGGTTTGCTTACTGGCATTTCACCCGAGAGGTGAAATAAGTCAGTGGCTCAGTCTAGCAGGGGGAACTCAAACTTGACGTAACTCTCATCCCACTTGAGGGGTCCTAGCGAAGATTTTCAGTTTTAACAAGAAAATGATGAGTTTGTCTCCCAGGATATCTGGGTCCCCTGACTTATCTTGATAAGGGGGTTCTTCAGATCTTTGTTCCTGTCAGGCGATCAAAAATCTGTGCCAAAATCTTAAGGAAAATAAAGACTAGATTATTCAGGAGCCCTGACTCAAGAAAATCCAAGGTCTCCATTCAAAGTACTCTCTAATGCCACTTAACTCGGAGGAGATGCTGACTTCAGCTTGCTTTACTTGGCACTTCATCCCATTTTTGTTCAGAACCTGAGAACAGCAGTTTGCACAGGCTTTCTACTCTGCTTTCCATGTTGTCCTGCAGCTGTGGGAGGAAGAGGAGGAAGACTTGGAAGCATCCCTTTGGTAGGGTGAGGCATGGACACTGCCTGAGGAGTGACATCCCCATGTCACCCCTCCTTCTGGTGCCCAGAACAGAAGGAACAGTAGGAGGTAGAAGTGAACAGATAAGACAAAGGTTGGGGTCTGCAAGAGATGATTTCAGGACAATCCGCCAGGAGATGCAGAAGACAATAGAGGCAGTTAAGTGTCTTCACCCTCTTGGGTTGGGTAATATGGCGGTTGCCATAGGAGCTGAATTTTTTTAGAGTATGACTTATACTACTTTTTCTACCATTTGAATTTATTCCTAGATATTTTTAAAGCTTGTTTTTTTTTTTTTTTCAAATCCCTTCATTAAAGAAGTTTCCCCTGTGCAAAAATGAAACAAAAGCAAATGTTGTTTTTCCAGATTGTCATTTAAAAGTTTCCCTTGCTTATTTTGAGCTTATTGAACTGTTTGATTAGATTTCTATCACTGCATTGCTGTAAGTTTTTAGAAAGTGGTGGAAGTACTTTCTGTTTTAGGAACAGCATCTTGCGTCACACCTTGTGAAGGGTCAGTGTGACATTGCCTCGGGGCTGTCACAGCTGGGAAATGATGCTTTCTAAAGTCACTCCAAGTTTCTGTCAAAGATATACTAATTCTATGTGCATCAGTACGATCTTCCATCAGAGATATCTTATATGTATGAAGAATAAATCACATTCATTCACCAACTTAAGCAGAATTCCCGTTCTTCAAATGACTTCAAAGGATGCACGTGCAAAGTGACTTGTCCAAAATGCAGTGGCTAATTTTGAAGGGGGTTGAGGAAGTCTTATTTCTAAGTCTCTGCTTTTATTGTTAGGTTTTACATTACCTCTGTTCATTGTTGACATAATAAAAATGTAAATTAAACCCCCCAAACTCTAAGTTTCTCTTATTTTCTGTTGCTTCTCTCTGTTCTGTAGTGTAGAGATCATTAGCCTGGTATCAAGAGTTGCTAATACAAACTTGTATGAATATGATTAATATGTCCTATACTATACAGATGCATATTTTGTCTAAATCAGGGCAGATATTATTAAAAAAATAACTCTTTGGGATTATCTGTCTCTATGCAGGCAAGTTTTCCTGAATCACTGTGGCTTCTTGCTAAATGGATGGCATTATAAAAAATTTGGTTTAAGTCTTTAGTAAATTCTCCACGTAAATTCATAGAGAGTGAGAGAAATTTTCTGCTTTATGTGTGTCATCTGCCATCTTAGAAGAACCTTACACAAGTTCATGTGGTAGTTTTTATATTAAATCTTAGTTTTTAGTGTATATATCTGCTGAGTCCTCAACTTGCTTAGAAATCTGCTTCTATTATGGAGATACGTTTTCCCAATATTAAATTATGAAATTTAATTATATTAAATTACCAAAAGGACATGCTTAGCCTGAATGTGTGGAAAAATGCATTATTACTATCTATCAAGGCCTATATTTTCATATGATTAAATATATTACCTTGTAAAGGTTAATCTTTCTCTTTAAGACATAAATGTATTTAATGTATTAGTCCTTAAATACTAAGTCCAAAATCTGTGTGTGTTTTGGTTTTTTTTTTTTACAGTTTTTGATGACGAAGAAGAAAGCAAGTTGTCTTATACAGAAATTTATCAGGAGTACCAAGCTCTGGTGAGCATTATTGACTAGTTGTGGTAGATTTCAAAGAAATATAATTTAAAATGTTAGAGTAGTATTTAGATGAACTTCTAATTGTGTTATTTAGAATTTTCTAATATTGCCTGTTAAAAGTGCTATTTAGAAATTCTTTAAGTTATAGTTATCATATGCATTTTTATGCTTAAACACCAGATAAGTAGAAAAGAAACTTTTAACATACAGTCATATCTCTTATGCTGTGTTACATACTTTTCATTAAAATTAATATATCCATATTTATAAGCTTGATATTGTTCATATTTTCTCTCAAGTTAATATGACAAACAGCGTGATATCTGAGAATGTGTATAACTTGTATTTTGGTCACTAATGAGTCTGGTAAATTTTCTGAGTTATCTTTCAGTTATCAGAAAAAACTACAGGAGTTTTTCTGGGCATGCTTAAAGTACCTATAAACCAATGCATACAGATTTCTAAAATATTTTTTTTGTTGTAACAAGGCTTGGTAATGCTTGATTTTAAAAAGCATTGACTGAATAAATGCAGATCAACATCTATTTTCCCTCTGACCCTGAAGGGTTTCAGGCACACAGACTGGCAAAAAGCCTTTTACCCTAAAGGGCAAAAAATGATAAGGAATATTAACCGGGAGTGTGGGGGAAAAGGTAGAGAAGTGAGATTTTTGGAAATTGGAGAAGGTAAATTAAGTAGTAATCAAATTTAGCAATAAAAATGTTTATTTTGAACAGTTTGTGAAAGTAAATAAAGCCTGACATACCACAGAAAACAGTATGCTATTGCAATGATTTTCCTTTGAGTTTAAAAAATACATCAGCAGAAAAGAATATACGATTATGAAAAAAATTCATATGATTCTTAAGGATAAACCTCTTAAAGTAAGGCTTGTACTTACAGGTTGAAAAATTATTAGAAGACTATCTTAAAGAAGTTGGAATTAATGAAGAGAAATTTCAAGAAGCTTTTTCATCTCCTCTTGCAAAGACACACACTTCACAGGTAAATTTTCCTTTGTTTAGGAACATATAGATTTACTTTTTAGCTTTACGTTTTCACTAATGTAGCAGAGTGGAGATGAAACTTTGAAAAGTTTGCTTGTTAAAACTGTAATTGTCTAAAACATAGTGTGTTTGTTTATATTATGAACTTTAACCAGAAAAATGTGCATCTTGAAAATATTGACAGATATTTGTGTGGTGTCAGACACCTTTTGAGATTCATCTTCTATGCTTTGTATTTTCTAAAACAAACCTCTAAGCTTTGTCAGCTTTATGTTAGTCTTCAGTCCATTTGCAGTAGCAGACAAACATGAAGATCAAAACAATAGACATATTCCATAAACAGAAGATGTTTTCCTCTGATTTTATAATAAAACAGTCAAATCTGTAATAAAATCACTGGTCTTGAGAACACAAGGCACGGCTAGGCAGCCCTTCACCTGCTTAAAATATCTTTCAGAATTGTCTCAGGAATACTGGGCAGAGGAGTGGGAGCTTCTGCTGCCAGTTTAAATTAGGCTTTGTTGATATCTCCTCCTAGATGTGTAACAACCTTCTTCACAGCTCACATTCCTCACTCAAGCTCACGCATTTGCTCAGGAAGTCAAATCAATTGCAGTTGTAAACTTACACTGGGAAACCCTCCAGCTTTTGTGATAATATTATTGTAGACATGTTAATCTAAAGACAGAAACCATCAAATTCTTTTCTTTACTATTAGCCCAACTTGTATGTTTGGAAAAACAGACAGGAGAATTAAACATAATTATTAAAAACATGCTCCACAGAATTTAAATCTTAATATAATTTCAAGCAGACTGAGATGGTTATGATTTCTCTAGGGTTTTTAATGTTGTGCATATCTTCCCTCCCACAGGCCATTTTGCAAACAGTGTTGGCAGCAGAAGATTTTAGACTATTTAAAAAGATGATGGTACAGAAAAATATTGAAATGCAGTTGCAAGCTATTAGAATCATTAAAGAAAGAAATGGTAAGAAGTGGTAAATGTGTGTTCCACTTCTCTTCATCTTTTTATTGTTCTTTTGATGGCTATGTAATCTATTCATAAATGAGTATAACATATGGTTCAGTTCCAATTCAAGTTAATGGAAAACATCCAGTTATTTTCCTGGAAGTAGGATTTCAATACGTAGTCCTTCGTTTGTATTCTCAGTGACAGCTGTCTATGTTCCTTTTTAAATTAACAGCTTTTTTCAGTTCTGTGTGTCTAAATCTTTCTGTGAAATTTCACTTATTTTTTTGTTATTTTGGTGATAATTTTGAGTGTTAAAGCAATTATATCAGTACACGAACAATGTCAACACTGATAGTTTGAATTATGCTACTTGCATCTCAATGGTGTTGTACTACCTGCTGTGCTTACTTTGCAATTCACGCTGTGGAGTCCCTTATGAAAAAAACATATAGAAAGCAGAAGTTAGGGCTTTCATCATGCTAATACATGCATGCTTTTAAAGAAGATAAAATTAATTTATACCCAACTTTCATATAACCACTAAATTTGACAGTGGTTCAAATTAGCCATGGCTGAATTGCAGAATATAGGAAATGCTATATAATGGTCAATGCAGAGTATGGCTTATGCTTTACCCTTAGGTGTCAAAACTTTCATAGTTCAGAAGCCTTTTCCTTTTTGCTAGTAGCAACTTGATGCCAAGGATCTAGAATCTTTTTGGAAACAGTTACAGAGAGGAAGAATTAGATGTTTTGTGCTTTTTTTTTTTTGCTTTTTTTTTTCCCCTTCTCTCTACCTGAAGAATGATGCCAAATGGAGTACAAAGTAATTTTCTTTAGAGTAATTCATAACTTTTGGCATGTTTTTTTTTAATAGGTGTATTGCCCGACTGTTTGACAGAGGGTTCTGATGTATTCAGTGAAATTGAAGAAGAAGAAATGAAAATACTGAGGGAGGTTCTAAGGTAAAAAAATGAATAGGCCCTACTCCCATACATTATTTTAAAATAAAAAATAAATGTATATAGGACCAAACTCTTCTAGCCTTTTCCAGGAAACTGCCTTCATCTTAGAGATGACCTGAATATTCTTGTCAAAATCCTACCTAAGAGAAAATGAATGATACTAGACAGTGTGTGTGATGTGCAACTTTTAGAGCCCCATCATTTCCGTTCTCCCCTGAATCTCCATGTAGATCTGAACTCAGATCTGGGTTAGACGTCTCTGGACACTAGGAGCACACTAGCTGTAATCCATTTGGGGAATACTCTAAACATTACGGCCTTGGAAAGGCAAATTCTGCTTTTGCAGTAGGCTTTATTCCTTTCTACAGCTTCCTTCTTAGTTGTGTCCAATGGCTGTTGCTGTGATCTGAGAAGATGTGTGATACAACTTCTATAGATTCTCCTTCACTCCCAGTTCACATATATAAGCATAATCTTAAACATAATAGCAGATTAATCCATACACGTTATATTAAGTTATGCTATCTTCCCTCTGCATTCTGGAAATACTTCCCTTCCTGTCTTTAAATGAGCAAATGAAACAAGGGATAGATAAGCTCTGGAAATTCCTACACAATTACTTTTGCACAGGGAAAGATAGAGTGAGGACAGTGGGTTCTGTGTGTTTATTAGTTCTCTTAGGAGTGCATTTTCATTTAAGTCATGGAAGTATTTTGGATACTAACATCATATTGTAATTGCTTTGATAGGCCTTAAATATTTAAGCAGTGCTAAATTTGCCTAAAAATTACTACTACTAAAGAAGTTTTGAGTATTTACTTGTATTTTTGTGTTACAGAAAATCTAAGGAAGAATATGAAATAGAGCAAGAAAGAAAGAGGACTGAACAAGTGAGTATCTTACTTTTCCAGCAAAGCTGTTTTGATGATTAAGAAATACTCGGATAATCCTGTCCTGGATGTCACTTTAAGGCAATGTGTACCATCCTAAGCAAACAAAAGGTCTGTCAGAAAGGTCTTACTGACACTTCTTTTTGAAAGGTCTGTTCTGTTGTTCACATTTTTCTTGATGGTATCATTAACACTAGTGCTATATGTGATACCATTAACCACCAGTCATTCGGTGGAGCTCATATGATAAGCATATTCCCTCTTCAGTATCTGAGTTCTAAAATCCTGGTAACAGATGTCAACCTTTCAGATCCAGAGAATATTTGAATTACTAATATTGTCAAGATCAAAGAGACTTCAAAGTATAAGCTTCTTAGAGATTACAGCATTCATAATCCTTCAGGAATTTTAAGGATCACTTCATAGACAGTATAGTTGTTCAGTAAGTGTGCACAATACTGCCAGAACCTAATCACCAGGAACCAGAAATCTTCTCCAAGTTAGACCATCGCTTGGTCTCCATCAGAGGAAACTATGTAGGAAGGGAACTGAATGTAAGCATGGATTGGCTAAATTGCTATTCATTCAGCAACAAATTGAAATTGAAATCAACTGCAGTAGAAATTAAACCTCCCCTTCACTGGGAAAACAGAAATTGCCGGAATTGTAGGCTGTTTCAAAAGGGAGCAGAATTGCTCTTCTATTTTTTTCTGTCATTACGAAATTTGGAAAAAAAAAAAAAAAAGGCAGTGTTTCTTCAGCCTGAACTGACAAAGGATACCGCCTGGAGACCAAATGTAGCTACTACAAGAGGTCAACACACTATTTCAAATCCTACTCCTCAGTTCAAACCCATGATAGGTGCAGATGATAGCTATGCTACTGAGTGAAAATCCTGAACAGAGGGGATATTCTACCAAATTAAACCTTTCCCCCAATGTCCGGCACTGCAGAAAAGTGGTGACAAAACTTCTCTTTCCCATGTTACAATGATAGATTCCAGGAAACGAGTCTCCTGTTCTACTGGGTTTCTTACAAAACAACTGGGAACTCAAGCTTTTTCTCATTTTAAGAATTCAAGTTGTATTAAGATGCAGGTTTATCCAAATTTTATAGCCCAGTCAAGAATATCAGCATTGTTGATAAAAAAATCCAGATTACAGAAGCCCCAGTCAAGTTCACATAGACAGAGAAGGTGATAGTTATTGTTCAATAATATGTTTTTGTTAGAGAGTGTTTTAATACAAAATAATTTAATATTTTGATGAATGCTGGGGGGTGCTCTGACATGAATTTGATGGTTAATGAACAGTGTAGACATTTTCTGGGCAAATCCCAGCTGGCTTTACTGTTTTGAGAGGTGGGCTGCATTGTCAAGATTTCCCATACAATTGTGGAAGTGAAACAATAGTGTCAGAGATGATCTAAACCTGTTGTTTCCATTCAGCTGATTATTCCTCCATTTCTGTGGTAACTTCACTATACATTCCTGGTTCTCGTATTGTATTTTTCTGGTAGACAGAGGTCTGCTTAAAAGTCACAGGCAAAGTGTGGCAAAAAAAACCCCACCCTACATTATCTATTTGTAGCTGGGAAACTAAATACCAATTTACATAATATTTTAAATTCTGATTGTTGATTAGGGAACAGGTTTTGAACTTAAAAAAAAAAAGCTGTTTTATGACTATAAGCCAGAAAGAATCTTCCTATTAGTAAAACAACAAGTAGTTTGCTTTTGTTGACTTTGGCTGTGCAGTATGTAGTGTAAACAACACAATTTTAACTGAAAGTTCTTTTGGGAGATTTCTTGTGTTGACAGTTTAATGCCTGAAGTACAGTGCCAGGAAATGTAATGCTTGGTTTTGTTTGTTTGCTTCTTAATTTAAGGCACGTGATAAACTTACATCAGCAGATGTTACCAGTCTTCCAGGAGATTCAAAAGAAGCTGTGAAAGTTAAGGAATCCACTGAGGAAGCTGCTGATCCTGAAAAAACTCCAACATTTCCATTAGGTAGTTCTGTGGGAAAGTGCAAAGCTGAGTGTACAATATGATACTACTTTCAAATTATTGAAGAGTCCACTCATATTTGCACTAGGTGGCTGCAGAAGTGCCTTCCAACCTGAGTTGTTTTATTATTCAGTGATGTCATGAGTCATCTCCAGCAGGAGGAGAAATACAGGAGTCTTAAGTTTTCATCTTTCAATTTACTGTGCATATGCTGCCATTACTGTTAAGAACAATATGTTCCCTGTAAGTAACTGTGAATCATTGACTTAAATTATGATTTTCTCTCCCTCTGTGTAGCCATTATAGATTTAATTTATAATTATACAACATTTCTTGATAGCAGTCAAATATTTCGGAAGGAACCGTTAAGATTCATTGCAGCTGAATTGTTAGACCCCCAAACTGAATCTTTTTTGCCTTTGGTTCAGATTTTTGTTACTCATTTTAAGCTTTTCAATTTTATATTTTTGTTTTTGAGTGGGATTGTGACACCTAACCAACATAAAATACCAAGGAGAGCTGTTTTAAGTAGTCTTGAACTTTACCCAAGTTATGTAGTGAAAATTGTCTGAACTGTTTTGTAGGTGATTATTTACTGGAGAGCATGACCAAGCCAGTGCTTTTACAGGGAGGAGAAAAAAAAGGAATCACTGGTTGTGATGGAGGCACTCCTGGTGTGTTTGTGTTGCAGCTAAAGCACGAGGGTGCTGACTCGTTCAGAAAAGCTGGAAAATTCTTAGGTGAAAAGAAGCATATATATGTGCGTATGTAGATGTGTGTATACATATATACACACACATATAGGCAGACATGTATATATACACACATAACTATGTATATAGGTACACATAGGTGATCTTCAAAACCAGATTACATCTTAGTGGGATTTGCTCTCTTACGAATTTGTGAAAAATTTATAACTTAATATTCTAAGGTCGCTTCCAAGAATATAATTAGAACTTTGGGAAATAATAGCCTGCGCTGTCCTTAGTTACATTTTTCCTGTGTCTTGTGCTTGTCTTTGTCTGCATTCACACTGGAAATTTTCATATCACAGACACTTGAGCTGGATACTTTTAGCCTTGGTAGTACCTTTGGGGCATACTTGCTCCTTGCTTTTTCATTTGATGGCCATTAACAGATGAAGTGGTTGTAGGACCCTCTGTTCTTTTAAACTGAGTGTCTTTCACATTAGGAAACGTAAAGAATAAATTGTGTCACTGACTTTCAAAGTTTCCCCCCCCTTTTATCCTTCTGTCCTTCTGCTGAGGTTTTGTTACATTTATTTGAACTGTTCTTCTCTTCTACTTCAGAAGTATGCAGAAGGCCTGCAGGTATACTTGCATTCTTCTCTTCTCCCAGCCTGCTTTTACTCCTCTTAATTTTGCATAGTTGTGCCACCTTTTAGTGGTGCTACTAAACCATGTCTGCTGTTGTCTTCCTCATTCAGGAGGAAGGCACATTCCTGGCAAATATTCTGTCTGCAGAACTTAATCCTGTGCTTGAGAGACAGGAGATCTTTGAGCTCAGGAGTCAAGACTTCTCAGTGCTGAGTGCAGCCCTTCTTCTGTGCTCTCCAAACACCTGCTTAGCTGGTGCTGAGCATTCCCATGCTCTTGAAATGCCAAAGGAGAGACAGGCCTACAAAAGGTTTCAGCTGCTTGGAAACCATCTTTATCCTTGTAGAAGGGGCATCTTGTAGCAGCAGAGCTGTCCAAAGAGGCTACTAAGAAGGTTTGTCACAGCTTATCTTCCAGTATCACCTTTTGGAAAAGCGGTTTTGGGTAGTGGTGGCAAAAATCAAGAAGAATCTGTACTGGCAATCTTCTTCCAGACCTGTTTCTCACACAGAACTGAGGACTGGCCTCCAGACTGGTCTGTTATTGCCTGCTTCCAGTACACGGGCTTCCAGCTACAGGTTTGTCTCGGATAAGGGGATCATAATCTCTGCTTGACTTGCTGCTTCTTGCTATCAGATACAACTCTGGGAATGGAAACAGCAAGAACCTTTCACTAAGTTTGTGCCTTTCTGGGGTGGCAGAAAAGCTGTTCTCCTCTCACCTGGGTCCGTCCCAGACCCTCACGAGACCTGTGATTGCATCCTATCTCCGTCTTCTCACTCGTAGGGCCACGTTACCAAGGAACAGGACAGCTCGTCTTTCTCGACCTGAGCACGGGAAGGAATCCCGTACCTGGGGAGTATCGGCTGCCTTGGCAGCCCTTGCATGAACCAGTTCTCGTAGTCAGGAAAAGGAAGAACTTTTTTTTTCTTTTTAATTTTTCATTCCCTCCAGTCTGCTGTACGTTTCTCTTTCTTCAGATACACAGTGTTTTTATTATCTTTTGCTGTTTCCCCTTCACCTTGAGACCCAAGATTGCAGTTCGTGGGCCCCTTAAAGTTTTCCACTGTATAATGACTTTGAATTTTAATGGTAGTTGCCTTAATTTTATTAATTTCATTTTGGTGAGCTCCTTACAAGTAGTTTACAGATTAGAGCTTGCAAAACTATTCCTCCTGTACTTTGACCACCCAACTTGTTGCACTACAGAGAGATCAGAAGGGTGAATTTAATGGTAAAGGTCACGTTCAACACCTCGGAGTGCAAGTGACCTTTCCAGCGTTCTTGGACAACACTTCCCATTCCGGGTACCTGCAGGGCAGCTGCTTCAAAAGCTGCCCTTGTGTTGGCACCAAGCAGCCTGTGTCGCACAGATAAGAAGGATGCAGCATCTGCTGGAGTGGTCCTGAGTGCTTGTATTTTGAGAAGATTCTGAATTGTCCACATGGAAAAGAGCATCACCCATAGTGTGAATGTACATGTAGACAGGTTCTCAAAGGAAAAAAATGTTACATACCAGTAACTGTAACTCTTTGAGATGCGCTGTCTATTTGTACATTCACTATCCACCCTCCTTCCCTTCTCAGTGTCTTTTCAGGTTCGTGGGTTAAGTGACACTGAGGGTCCTATGATCACATCCTACAGGTGTGATCCTACATCCTAAGACACAAATTTCTCCAGCTCGAGTGTTTGCGATACGGACAGCAGCAGTGTAGATTTACATACAAACAACACATTTCAAAGAACTGCTTTATGGTAAGTAGCTTTCCTTAATCATAATGTTGGTTATGGTATAGGAAGTTGACGTGCATTGTGTGGATTTTTTGGGGTTTTTTTCCCTCTGCTTTTTAATCTATAGTGTGAGGATTTTTTCTAGCAGTTTTAACTCTGACCTCTCACAGTGCCTCTAAGAACTTGTATCTATCACAAAAAGACGTTATTTGGAGCATCAAGACTTCCATCAGACATATTTCAGTGAAGTGCAAATTCTTCAACTTGATCTTTGCATTTCCGTCCCGGTTTGTTTTCTGTACTTTGAATAACAACTCAGATATTATGGATAGACTCAAACTGACTGAACACAGGAAAACTTGCATTTCACTACCTGTACTGGATATTTTCAGGTGTATTTTAAAGTAGTCAAAAACCTCTTCATTTTTAAGAGAAGTATAGTAGAAGCAGCAACTTACCTCACTCAGGAGTCATAGGTCAAATCAAGAGAAGTCACTGTAAAGTTGTGAAAACCTCCCCTGCTCTGCAGTCCGGTAACTGGAGAGGCTTTGATTCAGAGGTCCATAACCGTGATGCCATCTCAGACACCGTGCAGTTCAGTGGGGTGCAAGGCAAACCTACCCTTGGTATCTGCAGAGATATGAAAGGCTGGAATTGGTACAGGGTTACTTTTCTTTGTCAGCAGAGGCTGTGTTTGTCCAAGAAAAAAGCAAGACATGACCAGGGTATCGTGCAGGACTGCTCTCTTGCACAAGGTGAGGGACTTGATAGGGAGTGGAAGACACCAGAAATTGCCCAAGCCTTGTTTGTGCTGTGGCTGTCCAGAGCTCCTCTGGCAGCCACTGGCCACCCCCTCTGGGGCTCTGAACCCAGTGTGGGAAACAGGGTGGGTTCCCACTGTGTCCTCAGGCTGGGGAAGGGTTAGCTCTGAAGAAGAATAACCCAGCTGTGTCCGTGCAATGCTTTGCACCTCTCGAGCTACACTTCCCCTGGCTCCTGTACAAGTTCACTTAAATATGTGAATATATGTATACTCTTGTACTAGTTGGCTAAAGTGAACCAGTGCACTCGTACTTAGAGTTGGTTAATCTTATAAGCTGCTGACTGCTGGGCTTGCCAAGACAGAAATTGAAAGTACAATCTCAGTATGAACCGACTATTAGAACACTGAAAATGAAATTACATTCCAAGAATTTGGCTAACTTACAATTCATTGCAGTAGGGGTACTTATGATGTTTTTTTTGTTTAAAAAAAAAAAGCACTATTTAATTGCTTTCATAGTGCAAATACAATATCTGTGGGTTTTGAAAGAAAGTGTTATTAATAAAAAGTGGAGAAATGTGGGGGTTTTTTTAAGTTTCCTGTTTCATCAGAAGAGACATCTGGATATTGGAAAAAACACCAATTTATTTTTTATTTGATATATTTCATTCTTTCTAATTCTTTTCTATGTAAAATTGCTGTTTAGAGGAATCCCAGAAACCTGCAAAGGAAGACTTAAAACCAGTACACCCATTACAAAAAGGACCTCAGCCCTCTTGTACCAAAGGGAAAGAAGACATTAAGAAAAAGTCAGCTGGAAAATGTTCAGAAAATGCGGCACAAAAAGCTGGGATGAAAGTATCTGTAAGTTTAAAACAAACAAACAACAAAAAAACCCAAACATAGAACTAGAATGCAAAAAGACAGGATTACAACAATAGAGAATGTATATTTAAATGTAATACTGTCTTAAATGTGTATTCTAAATGTAATCAGGTGGATTTGATTTGGTTTGGGTTTGTTTTTTTAACCCAGCATGCAAAAACTTATGGTATTTACCAGTTTAATTTGCGTGAAGTTCAGAGCATCATTCTAGACTTAGAACAGAACTCAGCATTCAGCCTTTGTTCCACAATAATTTCTTAGTGGACAGCTCTGGCTTGAAACTTCAGCTTGGATTTTTTCAACTAGTAATTTTGGAGGCAAATACAATGTAAATGCTTTTATCTCACAAATACATAACATGTATACCAAAAATTAATTTCAAAATGTATTCTTAAAGAACCCAAATAATTTCAGGATTTATCAGAACTTGAAGAAGAGCAGCTGAAGCAGCGAGAGGACTACCTAAAGAAAAAACGAGATTTGCTGATGGCTACAAAGAAGGAGTCAAGAAATAACATACTGTTACCAGCAAACACTGACCAGAAGGAGGAGGAATCGTCTCCTAAAGAGGTGAAGGATTCAAATGTTTTAATCATCCTGACCACTCTATAAAAAAACCACAGATGATTTCAGTGAAGATGTAAATATCGTTGCTGAATAATGCAGCAGAATAAAAAAAAAATGGTAGAAGCTGAGAGGAATTATTTTCAAGTTACTGTTTTTGGAGATGCTTATAGGCTAAAAAGTTTTAGTGATTAAGTTAGCATTATTTTGGTTTAGTGCCACCAAGTCCTTAATTTATGTATGAATAACATAAATGAATGGCTAAAATGCTGGCTTTCTCCTAATCTGTGAGCTACTGTTTGGGCTGCCTTAAATCCCTGGGTTTTGGGGTCTTTTTTCCAGCTGAAATGGGAAAAACATTTTTCTTTTGAAAAGTCTTATTTTACAGAGGTAACGGTTTTCCTCTGTTTTATCTCTTTTGGGAGTTTTGTACCTATTTCAAATGAAGAAATGCTTGATTTCTATCCCCCAGCTGCTGGGATAGAAGGGAGGTGGTGAGGAGGCAGGGTAGGAAGCCAAGGTTCTCTGAGGGGTGGCCAACTGTTGGGAAGATTGGAGGCTCGGGACAGGAGGGGGGTGTGCTACAGGCAGAGGTACAGCCCGCAGTTCTCCCTGCTCCTCAGGGCGCTGTTTTGGTCCGAAGGCTGTTCTCTGTTCAGAGATGGGCATGAAGTTACTCAGTGAATTAACTGCTACCTTCCCCGACTTAAAACAAGTGCTAAATCACAAAAATCCTTGCACCATGGGGATGATAGAAAAATCTAGTTTGGGGAAAAAGGTAGTAGTTTCTTTCCCTGTTGGGAAAGAGAGTACAGCCATAAAAAACTCTGAATCCTGTGACAGGATAAAGGTCTACCAAAACAGAGGTCTTCATCAGACCAAAAAAGAAAAAAAAAAAAAACAACACCCAAACTTTTTCTGTTAATCATTGTTATGGCTAATATGACTTACTGCATTTGCCACAAATAGGTCTAGTCCACATTTATATGAGGAGAAATGCTTGAAAACTTGCAACGTAAATGAGGAAACTTGTAGAAGACCTTAAAACCTCCCACAAAACAATGTGATAACAGTTATATTTAAAAAAAAACAAACTTAAAAAATCACTACTCTTCTTTACAGAGCATCTGCTTAAGCCCAGAGATCTTGTATTGCCTCGGGTATTTTTCAGAGTTGCTGAGCACTTTATTATGCTCAGAACATGCTTAAAATATTGTTGATTGGGGAACTCCCAAAAAGTGCTAAGCATAGTCCTTTCTCCCTGCTGCATGGTACCAATCTTTTTGAAAGGCAGATTGATGTAAAGAGCCAGTCATCCGCATCCTGGGATCCACTTCTCAAGAAATGGAGTAAGAATTAGGTTTGGAGTTTTTTTAAGTCATTCTGGAGAGCGTGTGAGTTTGAAGGGCTGTGGCTGCAGCCCTGGATCTGCAAGTGGCATCATGTGGCTGGCGTGTGTCCAGAGCTGGCCTGGGGCAGCCGCTGGTGCCAGAAGTTGGGGTACTGAGCAGGGAAGCCCCGAGCTTTGTTGCAGTGGTTTTTCATTTTTTTTTTTTTTTCATTTCTTAGGAAATGTCAGAAGAGAAGCAAAGACTACTACAGAAGAGGAAAATGCTTGCGGAAAAACTCAAAGAAGAAGTTATTAATAAGCGGTAATTTTAAGTAGCTCATTGCAGAACCCAAGAACATAAGGATGGTTTTAGAATAAATTATGTAACTAATAATTGAATGGATTTGTTTTCCAGTATTACACTTAAGTTTTATAGGACTTTCAGACAAGCAACTTGCTACTTATGTATAAATATTTAAAATTACACTGAAATACACTAAAACCAATTATTTTCCAGAATGCTGGAACCTCAGTGACTTTCACTGGAACGTGCTCAACAGTGAGGCCATTTAATGTCAGCTGCAGCGCCCAGATTGTCTGAAGCACTGGCCTCAGCCACTTGCTATTGTATAGAACAAAAGCAGATATTGAGAGCTGTCAAAGTAACTCTAACGTGAACAGTTGAGAGAGTTAGAAATTTTAACTTTTTTATTTTTGAATTTATAGAACTTTGTTCCTTTTATTAGAATATTATAAGCAAATTGCTATTTTTCAGCTGTGCAATGTAATAAAGTCTAATTTCACAAGGAAATGCAACTATGACTGTATTATTTTTCAGAAAGATAATGCAGCTCAGAGTCCAGACATTTACATACTCATTCTGGATTACCTTGTTTTACATAATTTTAGGGCAATTTACCAGTCCTCAGCTCCAGTATTGCTACAAATGTAACTTTAAGTAAATAATAATTGCTGTAGTTACAAAGTAAAAGCTTGGGATGGCAGGAGCAATTCTGTTTCAAAGTAGAAATATATTAAATTATATATATAAATATTAAAATCTTGTTTACTGGTTCGGCTGTGACAGAGTCAAAAGGAAGCAGGGCAGAGTTTGCTCAGTGCCATTACACAGTTGCCTGCAACAGTAACTCCCGTTCAAAGAAACAACCCAACCAATTCCAGTTTCATGTAACTTTTTATTAAAATAGCATTTATAACTGGTACATGTTGGCAGATGTTCTTTTCTTTTCCAAAAAAAGAGTGGTAGTGGAAGGACCCCAGACAGGGGAACAGGCAGAACCAACCAGGTCAGACTGGGCAACAGCCGCAGACAAAAGCCAGTTAAAAAGAATACTGTGTGTCACCATCTACAGGGATATTATTTTTTATTTTTTTTTAAACGGGACATCTAATGCCACTTTACACAGTCTTTTCCTAGTAACTATAAAAATTCATGACATTCTTGTTTTTGCTGTAAAAAACCCCTCATGTTGGTCTGAACGTATTTTTTTTTTAAAGCTCCTGACAGTACTTCAGGGAAGAGCTGGGGCGGTGGGGAACAGAGTCAGGACTAACACGCTTCGGTCGGAGACTCTCAGAGAACTTCTTTCGGGTGGCTGTTAAAGAGAATCAGGACAACTCGGGTCCACGGACCGGGTGACACAATTTTTCAGCCTCAGGTTAGTAAAGGCACATACTGCGTAACTGTAGCTGGAGTAGCATGTGTAGTGCTGGAGGAAGCTAATCGTCGTTACCGGGGGAGAGAACAGACTCCTCGGGCAGGAAACCAGATGATGGTCAGCAGGAGAGCAAGCACAGGGCCATGACGCTGCAGCTGTGCTTCACCAGCAAATGCTTCTTCGCATCCTGTGCTGGGAGCTGGCGGGGCCTTCCGTGGCACAGGTGGGAGATGAGGAGTCCCCTTCTTGGTCGCCTGGAGCCCGCGAGGGGCAATGCCATTGTCCCCAGGTGTAGGAAATGCCATCCGTCAGAGCGCTGTCTCTAACTGACACGTCGGTAAGAACTCACACCTTCCCTTTGGGACTTCATCTAGTGGTATAGAGTTACTTTTAGAACTGCATGGATAACTAATCTAAAAAATACTCTAAAATGGCCACATTTAAAATTCTGAGTTAACTTACCAGGTACAACAAACCAAACAAAAGCAATAGTTATGGAATTACAGGGTCACATTTTAATTCCTGAATTTTACAGTTCAGCATTAATATCACCACATGTATACAAATGGTGTAAAACAAGTACAGTGGTATTTTTAATACAAAATAAACTTCTGTTTTATGGAAAAAAACTATACTTCATATCTACACAGACAGCCCATCTTTTTCCAAACGATAGCTAAAATTAAAATTAACTACAAAAATCTCCAAAACAGAGAAACTGCTTCAGTTTTAAACTATTCCAGGAGAAATGGACCCATAACACATATTACAAGAGTGATCTCTCTGGTGGATTGCAGCTGGTTTCGTATTTTAACATTTCTGACACGTTAATTGTTGTTGGGAAATTTCCTCTCACGTCGTCATGATCTCAGATCACATACGGGCAAACTAACATTAAAATATTTACAGTTCACTTGCTGCTCTTGAAAATAAAACCTGGACTGTTTGCCTCTACCACCTCACCTACTCTTGTCGCAGTTTGCTCACCTACCATGTGGAATGTGCTTTTCTTTTTTTAAAAAAAAGCAGCTTTCGTATTAACACCCAGACTCAGGTGCCGCTTGTTGATTCTGCCTCAAAGACCGGTGTTCTCCTGGTGACGGTTCCAGCTTGGTCCAAAGCGACTTTGGTGTTAAAACGCCGCTAAATTCATTGCTATGAAAAACCCCTTAGTGTTTCTCATTACCACCTCCACTACGCAATTTAAACTCCCAACCAGGAGAAGGGCTCACTGCTCCCAGAAGAGACAGCTCGTTTAACCACACAGAAAGCCACTCAAATTTGGGATCTTCCGCAAGGGGAAGCCGACAGCTCCTCGGGTGGGCCGGGTACAGCACCGCTTTGACACAAGCAGCTCCTGGAGATATTTTGGAAGCAATCATTCCTTGGCATAAATATTACTGGATGTCTAATCCAAAAAACAAGGAAAACCATCCATTTTGAATCCAGCTTCCATTTTCTCCTCTTGAAAAATACAAATTAAAACTTTTAACTGCTTTAAACAACTCAACATGCACTATAACAGCGGTGTCCCTCCCTCCAACCATGAGAAATGTGATTTAATTGGTAATAAATGGTCCCAAAATCTGGATTGTTCTTATGCAAACAGAGTTAGTTTTCCCTTAAAATTTTTTAAAAGAGGCATTACTAAAAGAACACAACTGACAGCACCATTACAAAATTAAGATTACTGGGTTCAAAATTTAAGCTTGAAGGTTTTTTTCCTAGTTCTGTTAAACACTGGGGAAACCCTGCAATATTTTAAAAAAAGTTTTACCATAGCTTTCCCTCCCCCTGCCCTCCCAACACCTGAGACTTTCCTTGCTGAGAAGCCATCATCCAGGTTCTGTGAATACTAACCCACTTTTTTTTTTTTAACTTTTTCATTTTTTTGACAGCCTGAATGGCAGACTCCTTACTTACTAGAAAGATATTAAGTTCCTGGGAAGCTTTGTGTTTACAGAACTAACCCTTTCTAGCTGATACACTGAGTTTCTTTTGCTACTCCTTGTATTATCTTATATACTCATGGGAGAAAGCTTTCTGAATCGGATTCTTTTTAGCTCTTAAAACAGTTGCAGCATTTGAAACCCCATAATAAAAGTTCTTATTCCAAAGTTTTGGTTTCATTTATGAACCCAGACGAGGTCTTTTCCTTGGAGATGTCTCCTCCTCTTCATCATCATCTTCATCATCAGGATAATCCACTAGGCCAACTAGACTTCCCTGCCAATTAAAAAAGGAAAAAACACACAAGGCTGCAGAAGGGTTTTGGTGATACCTTTTTCATTCAAAGACCTATTTGTCTTAAGAATGTTTTTGAACCTCAAAGTTATAAAAGTACTGGAACTTCCTTGCGTCTCTGGATCTGGTCTCATAATTACTTAAAAATCCCTTTCCAAGCTCCCAAGCGGACAGTCAGAGAATCTAACGTGTGTAACTGCACATCCATTTTGCTGGTAAGTCTCAGGTGTGTGCAATAAAATTTTTGCCACAATTTCCTGTATCCTCTCAGGAACTTGCAGGCTAAAGATTAAAATAACGCACAACTGGGTAAGACATAACAAAGTATCACTCACTGTATTTCGTCTGCTTAAAAACACTTACTAATCCTCCAACAGGGGGCCCACTAACATAATTGAGAAAAAAACCCAACAAGCTCATGTGTGTCACACACACAGCAGCAACTGGACAGTTAAAAAAGCTGGTGAGTGGGAAGAGTTAAATTACGCAGAAGATGTGAGATCAAACTGTGCCCACCAGGTTACCAACAGCCTCCTGTCCCACCTAATACTTTCTTAAACCTTCCCCCAAACTAGTAAGGGCTTAACTGGACAGGCCGTTGGACAAATTTATACGTAAATAAGATGTCCTGCCCAGAGGCTAACGCTGACCGTTCCACGTTACAACGGCTCCCATCCTCAGTGAGGAACAGCAGCTTTTGTACAAGTTCTCCCACCTTCGAGGCTGTCACCGCTGTGGTCAGGGTTGCGTTCTTTGAAGAGGAGCCGTTGGAGCTTGCTGGTGACGTCTGAGCTGCCACGGATTTACTGTTTGCACCGTTTGCACCATTGGCTGCGCTGGCTGAGTGGGAAAAAGTGAATTTGAATCCCCCAGCTGAAGTCCTTTTTGGAAGATTCTCTTTGTCCTCGCTCTCCTTAGCTGAGGGACAAACATTTTCATACTTAAGTATCGGCTGTACACCATGGAGTACAATCCACATCACAGCATAATCACAGGGCAAAAGCCGCCCTACTGGTTTTTTTAAATTCAGTTTAAATTCACAGCTCACCTCCTGACCTCGGCCAGGCACGCGCCAGCACGCACATGGGGAACAGCACGGGGGCTGGGGACACGGGGACATTGCTCTCTCAGCACGCACTAGTACACGTAAAATTTTGCTATTGAATGTCATTTAATCTAGATGCACGCTTGGAGCAACTTAACTATTTTAATCCTAAACTATCTTGCAAAGACATGTAAGGAATTAATTAGTTAATTACATGGAATACCCTGACTCCTGCCAATGATACAGAGCACAAGCAACTGGTTTGTTTACATGATACTCCAGGTATCTGCCACAGAGCACTTCCGGTGCTGACAAGCTGAAATTGAGTAAATACCTTTTTTGGTTTCCATAAATTTTTCATAGCTATCTGGAAAATCATCCTCCTGTTTTGACTTCTCAACTGGAGGTACAACAGCTTCACCTTCTTCCTCTTCATCTTCATTGAACCACATTTCTTCATCCTCCTCTAAGGCTCTTGCATCTCTGCGAAATCTATTGCTACGCAATATAGATGGAACACTGTAAGAGACACACGACAAGGGATTCAAATTTTGCCCGTTGGTTCAGACTCAGCCAGGATCAGAAACGCCTTCTGAGGCTGGAGTGTGAATTCCGTGCATTTGGGAAGGCAGCCCAGCTCCGTCTCCGATTCTGCAGTCAACACTGAGCTTCAGCAAAAGCCCACGTGACACCAAGGCAGATTGAATCCTAACTCTGAATGACAGAAGAAGATTCTGCTCTTCATAAGCTGAGAGTTTTCTGAATGCAACATTTCATATCCTAACAAACATGAGTGGTAACTACAGTAGGCCACAAGGAAAGCCAGATGGAGATTTACTCTAATTAAAGAAGTTTTCATCAAGAACAAAAAAAAAAACAACCCAGCCTTCTGCTTTTTCTGCCTTCTAGGAAAGGAAAAAACCAACCAGCAGGAAGAAGGTAACACACAAGGGCATTCAGTAAAGGTCTCAGCATATATAAACCTGGTCGTACCTGTTCAGTTTCTGGTTTTGTCGGTCTTTTTCTTGCTCATATTTCGTCTTCAATCCCTTGAATGTCTGAACGTATTCAATAGATTCAAGTGCATTATAAAAGTTTTCAACTATATGTGCAATAAGGGACTTAATATCTTCCTGCATAAGAAAAAAACAGGGTTTCAGTCTCAAATATTAACATGCACAAGTTCTGAAACCTTTAGAGAGTTTAGTTTTAAAAGTAACTGATTCATTGTCCAGAGTAAAAATGTTAATGAATAAGGGTGAAGTCCTCAGAATTTTTTGGTATTTTTTTTTTTTTTATAAAAAGGCTGAAATATGGAAATAATTATTAAATTTCCCATACAAATAAATGGACAATATAGTCAGTACTGTCCCAGTTCTATTTGTGACAGCTCGATTACACCATGATGCTTGCTATGTAGGATTAAGCCCTCTTGAGAGAGCAACGCCCTCCCCCTAAGTTTCAGCTGGTTTTTTTGTCCTCAGAACCTAGTGCAGCACACGTGGCACCAGGCACCTTTCAGCCACTCACCCCCTTACAAGCCTCACTGTATCAGGCAACTCTTAACTTTCAAACCACTCCAGCAAAAGTCACCCGGAGACAGAATGCATTTCCTTCTTGCTGGAAAAGTCAGCAGCTACAAGATCCTCTGACTAAAAACTGCCCTTCATTTTTGCGGACCACGAGGATCCCCTGGGAAGATGACTCCCACACATCAAGGCATTTGCAGTGAGTGGCTCAGGAGCTGCTGGAAGTCCTTGTTTTCTACCCCAGCAATCCCACAAAGTGGGCGCTCCTGCTCGTCCCGTCCGTCTTCTCCACACACACATTGCTCCCACAAACGCTGCCAGCGGATAATCTACTGATTCCGAGCTGACACTGGCAAAGAAAGCATGTCTGTAGGATCTTAAAAGACAATGATAATTCAAATTTGTAGCCAAATTAGTCTCATTTAGACTGAATAATACCCAGATTTACTCACATGTAACATATTTTACTTAATTCCTCACTTCAAAGCTTGGTCTAGAAACACCACATTCTACCACTTAGATGAATTTCATCCAAGGGACAACTTTACACAAACTTGTATGTAAATAGAGCCAACACACACTCTGTGACGGGACAAGTGAAACAAGCACGAAGCAGCTCGCTGCCTCCTTTCCATTTCAGTATTTATCTATAGGGTTTTTAGCTTGTTATTTTAAGTAGTAACACACTATTTCAAGGGAAAGATTTACGTTTTGTATTTCTCCATGAGATGCCACATACACATAAGAGCTGAAGAAGCTGCTGAACTTACCACCCTGATGAATTCAAACAGCTCAATCACAGCAGAGTTGAGTAGATTGTACCTAGTTCCATTATCCAACAGAGCATTTATAACCGGTTCAAACAGGTTTCCCTTGGTGATATAACGGTTATAAAATTCATCTTTTAGGCCAATTATCCTCCTCATAAAGCGAAGAGCACCTATGTGAAGAAAGAGATTCCAGAATTTAGTATCTACATACCAGGGTTCCAACCCGCTTCTCTTGAAAAGAGCTGAAAAAACCTGGTATTTACTGAGAGGAAGATGCACACACACCCCCCAACCCAAGAGCCTTAAAAAGCACTTTCTTAAAGTTCAGAAGAAACATTTGCTGAGAGGTAACCTCTCTTTCATTCTTTGACTTTCCCAGGTATTTGAGTGTGATCAGGGTCCAATAATTTATTTTTGAAACCCAGCAGCAATAAACCTTAGCCCACAGGAAGTCAAAGTATTAGCTCATTCCTGTGCTTCTCTGTGTTCACCTCCCAGAACCAGCCCCTATTCTTTAAATACCACAGTCACCAAATTTAATTTGCTCTCTACCAGGAGCACTAGATTTATCATGGTGTTAAGAAATGACAGTTTCTCCATTTAAATGAACTAAGACAGCTGATCACAAATCATCCTTCTGTCATAAAGACTTGAAAGATAATTGTGGACTTCAAAAGATAGAATTCCCCTCCCACCACAAACTGCACTGGTCTACATTAACAGCCATCCGCTACCTTTTTTTTCAAAATTACTTAACAGCTAGTCAGTAATAAATAGGAAATTAACATGAATTTTGAATTAAGTAAACACTTTTACTCCTTTACATTCCCCACAGTAGATAGAAAGCCTTGAAGAAGTACATCACAACAGCTCCATACTCACACAAGGCCAGAAACGTGTGTTTTGAGTTCATCAAGACCAGTACTCTTCTTAGCAAATCTTTGTTCATAATGTAATTTTTGATGTGATATGTGTGGTGTTCCACACAAAAAGTAAGCAGCTCCAAAATTAAGGCAAGTAGTTGTGCCGTTTGATAATTATCTACAAGAAAAAGTAATGTCTTGAGTTATACTAGAAAACCACAAAGTGCTGTCGTGCACCAAATCATCACCAAGCTCAGCTGCTATTACAGCTCCTGACACGTTTCTAGTGACAAACTGCATTGTTTTAGGAAGCAGGACTTTGGGTCAAAACAAACCAACACGTACAAATTTGGCTTTTTTTTTTTTAAGTCACAAACCCCATGCTGAATTGGCAGTGGGATTTCTTCCAGCCAGTTACTGGTTAAGGCAATCCAGACTAATGGTATGGAGTTAAAAAAAAAAGCCAATCTGATGTGTATTCACATGAACCCAATTAGCAATGCCTTTTCATACTCATCAAAAAAGAAGCCTGCACAGATAAAAATCCAAACTGTAAAAGCTCAGCTCTGTCTCTTTAGTACATATTTTACTAATATTGATTTAAACTTTCAGTAGCAAAGTAGACTAGGAAAAAAAAAAAAGTGAAACCCAGTAACTCAAAAGCAGATGAAAATGTTCTTTCATCTTCCTGTTGTCTCAAATGAAGCAAAGCACCTACATCTATTTAAATAAAAAGTATAAAAAAATAAAGTATGGACATACATAACTTTTTTTTTTTTTTTCAAATAAAAACACCATACCCAGCACACAAGACAACTTTCAAAACTCAAGGTCAATTAAAACTTACCAGGACAAATTGTGTTACTCTTAGTGGACCCAACTACTGCATCAGATAAACAGAAAACAAAAACAAAAATCAGAAAAAAGTTTTTCAAAGCACTGTAAATATTTAAATGATGGGGATAAACAATCAATTCTAGCAGCCGTTCAAACTTTTGTCAAATCAAAAGTTCCTGTAAGCTATCGAGAAATAGACATACAGCAAGAATGCATGCCAGCTCAGATTATATATTCAATTTACATTACAAAGTTTCAAATTCAACTAGGTGAAAATACGTAATCTAATACTTAGGAACAGCATACATAGAATAAAAGAAAGTGCCTGTTGCAAATTTTTTCAAATAATATTACAAAATGAGTATTACAAGTTTTATTTTTGTCTAAAATGCATAAAACATTTTTTTTGACTTAACATGAGAAGATGGGTCAGATGAAAGAGATGTTTTTACCAAATATGTGTTGGTTTGATTTAATCTCTTGAAAGAGTACTCAAAAGAAAGTCTGACTCAAGAGGCTGTAATGATGTTAAATTTGTTTGTGAAGCAGTAGAGGCAAACTAGTGAGTGTTATCTGTGTGTGCCAGACAGAGATTTCCAATCCCTTTAATGTTACCAGGAAAAATTAAAAAAGAAACAAGATAAAGGAGTTCCAAGTTGTATTTCTTTGAATAGATCTCCTTCAGCATTTCTATACTACAGCCAACTGAAAACCAGCCCTTGCAGTTAATCACCTGAGCACACCTGTAACCACTGATGAACATGAGCATTTTTGTAAACTTTTAGAAAAAAGTACTTGTGAGCTAAAGACACTATCTGCCTTACAGTAAATATTCTTTAAAGTTATACTAGTGAAATGTATACAACTAACAATACACACCAAGCAGCTACACAGTATACAAGGCACAACATAAAGATACGTTATCACTCAAAGCTGGGATAAAGGGCTATTAAAACTGCTGCCTACAGAACCCCTGTCACTCGGGAAACAACAGTTCTCAGCAGGTGTATTCCCAGCTTGGATCACAGGCTTATCCCTGTTCCCAGGATTGCAAGTCACTGAAAAACATGACAAGGGGGTGGTGGTGGTGGGGAAGTAACATTACCTTTTTCACATTTATCTTCTGATGTATTAGCCAGAAGCGGTGCAGTAAGAACATGCATACAATGGTTGTAGAAGAAATTGAGAAATTCACTTTTTTCCGTTTTCTAAAACAAATACAACTTTATTAAATACTCGCATTTGTGTACTTCCTTTCAAATAAGAAATAGTAGAAACATAAAAGACAGCTTACAAATAATTCTGTCAACTCCCTCAGGTCTGCCTGTATCTTTTTGGTTGGTCCTGCAACATTACCTTCACTCAAATAAGATACATTTCTTTATTTTGGGAGAAGATCTGAGACACACCAACCCAACCCAGCTATCACCAGGAAAGCCCCACCGTGGATGCAAAAACACTATTTCACTGAAGCACAGGACTGGTTAGTTTATTAAACACTTGTACGATACCACAGACACATTCCTTTTATCAAAATTAATGACAATTTTAGCTTATTTTTTAGCTTGTTTAAATTCAGTATCAGACCATACATAACACTGTCAAAAAAGAATAAAAACCTCTTTTTATTTTTATCCTCCACCACACTAACAGGAATAAGTATCAGGCTTTCCGTTGTGCTGAGACAGTAAAGGTCTTTACCCCTTTGTTTTCTTACATTAGCTGTGGCCAACATATTCTCTGGATCTATCAGGGTGCGCAAGAGCCCCATCAGCTGAACAGCTCCCCCAAGCTCAGGATCAGTATCGCAGATCATCTGCTCAATGACCACGTTGATGAGCAGGATGTCCTGCAAAAAAACCAAAAACAAACCAACCACAAAATAATTAGACACAGTTTCAATAGTGGAATGATTCCCCCAGTAAAACCTAAGTGAAACTGAAAAACTAGAAGAGCTGCATTTAGACACTGGAGTTCCGTGAAGCACAACCCTCCTCTCCTGAACTCGCTGTCTGGCACAGCTACAATTTTATTACTGTAAACACACACAACACCAACATGCTCAGAAATTTTTGTATCTTAAATCTACTTTTTCCCGCATTTCTACTGTCTACGTTTTTGGGCTAACTGTATTCCAAATGCTAGAAAGGTTTGTTTTGCTGTTTTTCTTCCCATTTGCTCTAAATCTAGTATACTCAAACTCCAAAACACTTTTACTTACATCATCACTCTGCTGGGCCTCTTGCATTACAAATTCTCGGACCATGGATGGACTAAATTCTACTAGATAAGAAAATATATCTGTAGCAGCAGATCTAACTTGCAGATCATCCATTCCCTATTAAAAAAAGAGATCAATTCATTTGAGTAAATCAAGTTTGGTATTTATTATGAAGTAAAGCTTCAAAGAGTAGAAAGGTGAAAGTTTTGAGAACATTTTATTACAAAAGTTTCTGAGAGACACAAAAATAGTTACAGGGGAAAAAAAACCACAACCCAAACCAGCAGAATGGTTTCCCCACTATTTCACTCCTCTAGAAAGCATGCAAGCATTTCTGTGAATTTGATTGCCCTAACTTAGGCAGGAAACATTTATATTGTGCTACTTGCTACAGTATTTAAAATGCTCATGTTCTGTACCTGTCATCCACAGTTCACTGATTTTGTACAGAAGGAACAACTATACAAATCAGTTTGTAGAAAAGTTTCTGTACTCATTTATAGGCAACAAGAATTAATAATTTTCCTTAAGGTCCGCTATTTTAGCTGATAACTGTACTATTTCTAAGCCTAAAATATTAATGTAACAGAAAACATTTGGTCTGGTCTAGCCCTGGAAAAGAATAACAAGATTAGGGTTCATCTAATCACTGAACATCTACACGACTCTTCTGTTTTCGTAGCAATCAATGTCCTTCAGTAACTTCACAGGCTGTTACTCTAGAATACAAAACCCACTGAATTTATAGTTTCCAAGTGACAGCAGCACTGCCATACGAACTGCAATGGTCAGGCAGCAATAGCTGCTTCAACCAAAGGAGGGAAAAATAAATAAATCATGTTTTCACATTGCCGATTAAGATAGATTAATCTGCTTCATACCTCTGAAAAGACAGGATTAGAAGATCTTTGGGATAGCAACAAGCCAACAGTTCAAGATTATCTAAAAATACTTCTTTGGCGCTGTTCCAACAGGAAAAAAAAAACCAACCAAGCTGCCCCATGAAAGAGTATCTCTCAATTTTTTACACTCCGTTGTCAAAAGGGCTGTATCTACCCCAGACTTCTCCATCATGCAAAAGCAAAAATAATTGTAGCAGCAAAGTCAGGCTACTTCAGAACACTGAGGACATCTTTTGGATTCTGAATGTTATGATAAACTTCAACTTTCAGCAGAGCAAAGCCGTCCAATCAAACTTACAAAAAGGTGCTTCGCAGATCTGAAAAACTACTTAAATGTCTGTGGGTTTTTAAAATTTCGTTAAAATCAGCTTTAAGTTTTCACTTACCATTACAATTTCAAGAGCTGGAAGAATTCCCAGCTTTGCCAATGTTTTGAAAAATGCATCTCTGTTCTGAGGTTGTAATGTCTGAGAAAATGCGCAGAATTCCTTGAAAAAGTTAACCTATCAAATAGGAAAAAATAATTTAAAGTGTGTTTCATTCAGAAAACTCTCTGAAAATAGGAAACTGGTAGAGTTTGTCTTAAGAGTTTGTGTACTGGCCGGCATGTGCCTTTCTAGCAAATGGTATTATTCTAGTCCTTTCTCCTCAAACATTCAGCAACATCAACAAAGGAAAGACAGTAAAAACAAACAGACATTTCAGAGGTTGAAATTTACCCCAGAAAGAGATACAGTCACACTGTAGCTATTTTATCACACCTGTGTACGAAGGATTTATACTTCTGTCTGACATGACCTTTGAAAAAACAGATGCTTCCCTCACTTAAAGGAAGATTTTAATGAGGCAATTTCAGCTGTTAAACATATTCCAGGCTAAATAGTGTTTGTAATACATATACATATATATATATATATTAAGGGACTACTGGTAATCCTTGGTCATAGGACTTAAAAGATCTTTTTGAATGAGTACAGTACAGTGAAAAAGGCAAATGTTTAAATGACAAATAGAAGTGATATGGTATGTTGAAGAGTACTTAAAAGAAAGTATTCCTTTAGGTCTAGGATGTCAGCTTAGTGCTAGTACTTTCTCAACAACAATTATTAAGAACAAATAAACCAGAGATTACCTCACAAGAAATATTTTTCTAGTGAATCCAAAAATGAAGGCTCAGCTACATTAGAAATTATTCTATGGTTACAGAAATACCTCAATGATTGCAGAACCAGACAAACAGTTTCAGCATTTCTACTTAATATCTGTGGTTTAAGCGTTCAAAGAACTACCAAGACCACTGGACTTACCAATTCACATCGTTTGTCATCATCTGTAGCTTCATCTGTTAATTGTGCAAAAACTTCAGACAAAAATTTCTCATCTTCCTGTGTAACACAAGAAGAATATGACTTACATGATGCCTCTTCAAAGTTAAAACACTGATCTTTATTGGATCCCACACTGTAGGAAGTCGAATTTAGTTTAAGCTTAACTATGATGCCTAATTACAAACAAAAAAAGCATGCATTAGTAGATTTGGTAGATAATGGGTTTTTTCCTTTTTTTTCTCCACACCTACATTTTACCACAAAATAGGGAAATCCAAGGCTACCTGTTTGGAAGGATCATTTCCAGGGCATTGTGTTGGTGCTGGTTCTGTGCAGCGGGAGCAGGTCCAGGAGACCAGAACCACAGGATACACTGAGCACAGTTAAAACTGCCTTCTAAATGACCAAAGAACGTGTCATTTCCTTTCCTTCTCTGCCATGCTCCCCCCTGCCCCCCCCCGGGTTCACAGCTCTGCCCCAACCCCCCCCACTCCCATTCATCAAAATTATAGAAAATGACAGTCTTTGTTCCAGGCTCCCTCCCTGCTCCTTGCGTGTCACTTCCAGGGAGGCAGCCCAGACACTTCTACACTGGAAACTGCCACCCGAGACACAATTTTTACCATGCTGCACCTACAGCATTGACAGTAGGGGGCTAACATCCCACACCTATCAGTGACCCTATTTCAGATCTGCGGAGCTGCAAACCTCTTTTCAGACCACCCATGCAAGGGGGAATAGATCAACACATTATGAGTTTGCCGCAGCCGTGCCCCCGTTAACCTTGTTCTCAAAATAAGCTCTCTCTGCTTGAAGGAAGGTCAGCTTTTTCAATCTGGAAAACTTTTTTGAGAATTATTTGCTTTTCACATTCAGATCCTCTACTAAGAGATATTTATTTTTAAGTATATATAGAATAACATTTCACTTCCTGTTAAGCTTTTCAGTTACACCATTGCTTAAAACTCAAGAAGTACAAGAGAACCAGAGCGATCGTCATCATCATCATCTCTCAACTCTTTAGGCACTTCCTGTACTCTCTGTACATCCATTTCTCTACACTCCTTCACATGGAAAATAGTGTTGGCATTCTCTCAAATCAAATGACAATTTTATCTTTAAATAGAATATAAATTTTAAAGCAAACAGTAACATTATGCTACAGCATTATAAAATTATGCATCACTGATTCAACTCTATAACTTTACTTATGCATTGAACAAACATGAAGGGTATAGCAGCATTCCAATAAATATATATAAACATCACACTGCATAATGTAAAGAGCGCTTACTTCTCTATTTTGCTGTGTGCTGTGACTAAAATCTGTGCGCTTTATTAGGCTCACATAATACAGAATTTTGACAGTTACAGGAATGCCAGCCAAAGGCTTACAATTTTTTCCTGAAAATTTTAAGACGTGGGAAAAGAAGTGCTTTACAAACGAACGATACCTGGAATCAACACCAGAGAGAGTGCAACGTACAGAGACTTAGTAGCTTACTCTAAGCTTTGCTGGCTTTAACAGCTTAATTAAGTCTATTGAAAAAAATAACCGTACCACAATCAGCAACAGATAGGCTAGAAAAACCCTACGACAGAACACTTGGCACCAGAAAGAACTCTTGCTTGTCTAAGGCTGCTGCACAGCGTAGTGCTGATGTCCTAGGGCACAGGAGGGACGTAGGTTTTCCACGCTCGCTCAGTTTCCCAGGTGGCTGCCGTTCATCGACAGCAGCACTGGGATCTACCGCTTCACGGCACGTAGAAAGGAGCTTTACTGCTGTGGCAAACACAATCTGTTACTCCTATAAACTGCATTCTCCTAGGGAGCTTTGCCGGTGTATTTAGGGTAACAAGACTTCTAATGTGTTCACCAAACCCAAAGGAGCTTTAGAGTTCTTGGGCCACAACAAAAAGCTGATTTACGCCAGGGGACTGTGAAAACAGTAATGAACCTGTGGTCCATACAACTCTGTGAGTTTCCTCGAGCGTGCTATCAATAACATCTCTTCCATGTGTGCTTTCTTCTTAGTTTGTAATTCTCAAAGCAGCTCAAATGATGTACAGCAGCAGCATTATTTGTAAATCAACAGACATGTCTCAATTTCGGTCAACGCTGTGTAGGTGCCATGCGCTTTCTCTACTGTGGCAAAGACGGCAGTGACAGGAAGCAGCAAAAAAGCAAGTAACAGGAAATCATAGTTTTCTATGTTAAGGCACAATTAAACGTTCAGTATAGTAAAACTTACATGAAAAATAAGTAAGTTTACAGAGTTAAAACTCTCTAGATGGAAGTGGAACTGTGGCCCCGCTTCAGGAGAATGATACTGAATTTATTTTAGTTTTAGAAAACTAATATATGGAATAGAATAAAAAGGGGAAGATCTATTTAATACAAACCCATTAACTTTGCAAATGGGATTTACTTTTTAGCTTCTTCCTGCTATCAAACCAAAGTAGAGAGAAGTCCAAAAGCTTATTCATGAAATTCTGTAGTTTTGACTTTTTTTCAGTTAGCTATTGCATTCTTCAGAAATATTCCTTATGGCAATGTTATGTCTCCAGTGCCTCTCTCCTTCCACAATTTTACTGCTCTCTTCTTGAATCTTCCTATTTCACAGAGACTATCCACGCTCAAAACAAAACTGACAGGTTTGCGATGTTCTGCTCTACATAAACGTATCGTTATTTCTAAGGACATGGATCAGAAACAGAATAAACCCACTTTGGTACCTATTAGTTTGCACAACAAAATATGAACTGAAAATACCCTAAATGTCATGAAGTTCAAACGCAGCTCTTTATCAAGGCTCCTTCCACAGTCCAGCTTAGTTGTCACACCCAACTACTTTTAAGCCTGCTTCTATCTACAAAGTATTCCGTAAGTTTTTTGACATAGTAACATAGTGGTTAATTATTACTTTTGTGTATCAGTATGAAGAGAAAAAAAAAGTAATTATTTACTTTACATTGCAACGTGAACATCTGAAATTAATACCATAAAGTAATAGTACTATAACAGGAATGGTTCTGAACATGCTCTTTTGAACCACAGACTCAGAGTTTGTTATAAAGATGTCACAGACGTCCCTGATATATATTGTTCCCTCAATTACGTAAACAAAACCAGCTCAAAATGTGTATATTTACAACCCATTAAAAAATACTAATATATACACCTGAAGTCTGTAATTTTAAAAATAAAAGGTATCAGAAATAAGGGCAAGCATTCAAAACATTATGCAAATGAAAGCACATACGATTAACTTCCATAGTGATAAAGAGCTGTAATCAATTTCGAAACTACAGCTAGAGGTATCTATACACAATCTGTCTATATAGTATTAAAAATCACTTACCTGCAACATACTGACAATCTCAACTTTGTTGAAGAAAATAAAGGAAGTGAGTGTAGAAAGAAAATTCTCTTCAAAAACAGATGGTGTCGGCAAGATGATGTCCTGAATATACTGTACCCTGTAAGTCTGGTGGATTTTTTGCCTGAGTTCAGAGTCTGTTATAGGAATAACCTCCTTAAATTTTGCTGTTTTGGTCAAGAACTCCCTGTGCCGTTTTGGCTGAGCCAAAGAAGGATCATACTCAAGGCATCCAACAACATCCATAATACACTCATCAGAAAACATCACCTCAAACAGAGTTGCTTTGTTGAGGAACAAAATTCCTCTAATAATTTCATACAAATGATGTAAGCCTTCGGTGTTCTCTAAATTCTCGCAGACTTGGAAAAGCTGTAACAGTTTTTTAATATAGCCTTCATTCTCCAAGGCCAGCGCTAGCTTCTCTCTACGGATGGGTGAGGAGAGGACAGAGGTAACTAGGTCAGCAATCTCTTCAAGTTTGTTGAGTTCACAAGTAGGAAGGTCGATCAAAGGACTAGTTTCGGGCATTTCTTCTATGTGTTCCTCTTCTGACTCAATGAGGTCCTGTGTGACTTCCACTGAAGGATCCTTACCTTGAACCTAAGAAGAGAGGGTGCATCATTACTGTCTCATCCCAAAAAATACATCAAAATAATCAAGTCAGTAACTGCAATAACATGTGCCATAGTAAGTGCTTTTATACTTTCAGTTGTCTGGAAAAAGATCTAGCCATGCAGAGATCTACCTTTGCTGCTTCTAAGCTCTACAGTCACTACCATTACCCTCAACAGTACACTTGTCAAAACAAACTCTAAGAGCATCACAAAGGATCACACGTTACACAGGTGTCTCAAAGGATGAAGCAGCAGGAGGAGTTTTGGAATTTGACGGCAGAGCCTAAGGCTAATGGTTTACACGGTCTGATCACATGAAGGCCTCCCTTTCAGACTGGTCATCAGCTCAACCCCAATTTAGAACCAATTTGAAACCTGGACTATTTATCAGACGCATCTACTTGCAGTTATAGTAACTATACTTGCAGTTATAGTAACTGCATTGGTTCCTTTCAGCAACAGTACTTCAGAACTGGCTGAGAGGACATTATACCCCAACACATGCTAAGATTAAGAATGCATCTAAATTGCCTAGTTTGTGCAAAGAAAACTGCTAGGAAACCCGACTTCTATGTTTCTTTAGTTAATAGCTTTACATTGCATTATTTCAAAATCTGAGAAGGTTATGATAAATTCCAAAAATGAAACCCCAGGTTTCTTCTTATAAGTACACATAGGTGCAACTCCATTGATCTATTACTTCCAGAGTTTAAAGTATAAAATCTAAACTGTTCTCTAATAGAACAATGAAGATCAAAATATCCGTAAGACATGGACAATAATATTTTGGTCTTGATGAAAAAATCTATCACTGACATTTTTGAGCTTATATAGCAATGCCACCTCTTTGTCTCTCACAGTGAAATATCTCATTTCTTACGCATTACAACACATTTTCAGTTCCACCACACTCCAACAAGTCAGCTTCTTTAGGCCACCTGGGAGGATGATTAAAACATGGTACTCTGCTATTCCCCTTTTTAATACAAACTCACTCCTAAAAATATCTATTCACCTGAGTTTCATCATTACATTCATTTTTCAAAAGCGTGGGATTCAATTATGAAAACAACTAGTGTTCTAATTAGTGGCAACTTAAGATCTTACACAGATAAGGCACAGAAAACAATGACCAATGTGTGCTTATTTTACAAGTAGGTTTCAAAATTACAGCACGAAGACATGAAGTCACAGAAGATACAAAAACATCTGGAAGAAACAGAGTATTTAAAGTTAACTGTACCTGGCAGATTTTTTCCCAAATTTCATCACAGCCAGCTTTTTCTTGAAAACTCAGTGCTAAATCATAGTTTTCTGCTTCTGACCAAACAATCAGGGTGTCCTGTTTAAGACAAAAAGAGGAAAATGTTGTTTCTGAAACAGGTCTACATTGCATATTAATCTGCATTCCATTAAGTCATGTCTAAAACAAAATAATTTTTATTAAAATTACACTTGTCATAAAAGAACATAAGACAATAAAATATTAAATCACCTGTTCTGCCATAAGAGACAACACCTTTCTTTTTTGCTATTTTATGACCATTACCTCACATATTATATATTTAAATATACTGGTTTTCATATCCAAAACGCTTAGAATGGTATTTTTCTGCAACATATTTCTGAGCCAACAGTCTTGAAAGGGGAATGCACACATTGTAGGAGATGAAGAAAACCTGCAGTATAACAATTTAAATATTTTCATATTTAATGAAGTAGAAACAAAATGCCCAAGATAACAGTGTTTCCTCCTCAGAAAGGGTTTAATAAAGCCTTATCACTGTGAGAAATAATGCCTAACTAAAGTTAAAATACTCTTTTCTGAATTAAAAGACATATAGTCTGAATAATATAAAACTCCTAAGTTCTTACTAAAGTTACAAATGTCTTGCCAAAAGGTACTTTCATTTGAGCAGATTTTTTTTCTCTGTTATATTGCCTCTACCAATCCAATTTGTGCACTCGCACATTATAACTGGAAGATTCACTGGAATTTCTGAACAGACTAAACAGGTGTTTTTATGAGGTTTTATTAGGAGACTTGAGGCAGTACTGTAAGGAATGTAAGCCTCTGCTTCCACATTCAAATACATAGTTCGGCATCCTACAGTAACCTCATCTTCATGTTAAAATGTTCAAAGTGAACAGCTCTCTGCTAACTTTGCAGTACGTTTGATGAGCTCCAGCACAGCAGTCCAACATTCTGCCAAGTGTGTTGATCTCCTGAACTGTTACTGCATCTTTTACTTTTTTTTTTTTAAAACCACCAACAATCCCTTGCTTAATGGTCAATAAGGTAATTTACTTCCTGCATTTACAAAGGTCAATATTGACTGCATGGGTTATCAAGGTTTGTAAATCTTCATCTTATGCATCACTTTTATGGTAAACAGAACATTCAAAGTGACATCTTTAAGCTTAGCAACCAAACCCAAACAAACACCTGACTGGCTTACAGATGCCCAACATACTTGAGGAAACTTCAGGGGCAGCAGGAAACAGACACTGCCATTGCCGCCCAACATCTTTACCCCAAAAGTACTTCTTGGTTCCCTTTGTGCACCAAGCAACAGGAAACGATGAGGCTGATTGATGACAATCTGTATGGCATTCACTATGCTAAACGGCCAGAACATGACATGGTATCATACAACTATCCATACACCATCCCTCACGTGTCCACAAAGGGACAAAGGGACAAAAACATAATTAATACCAAGTGATCATTGCTACTCTTGAAGCTACCGTCACTCAGCATTCCTTAATCGTTTTTGATCAAAATCAGGTTACTTGAGATGATTTAAACAGACCTTTGTTAATGCAGTTATCTGGGATTACATAGGTCAGGGAGCACTTATAAGTATTTCCACTGGCAGATGTGAGGGGTCTAAAATTTAGGCCAGGGCTGCTGACAAGCAGCTGGCATGGGACAGCAGGTAAACTCTTTCAGGTAGCTGCGCTGATGGAAAACACACATCCCTCTCAACAAACGCAACTTACCAGCTGCTACAGTAATTACTCTGGAACACAAATGAAAATCAGCATTGCTGATATGGCATTAATTCTTCAGTTCATTTCTACAGTCATCTTAACCTCTCAATCTCCATATGTAGTTGAGTGTTTTGAGGGTTTTGCCTTTTTTTTCTTTCTTTTTAAAAAGCCTAGTTTAACATCCTTTTCTTACAGCAAGACTACTGACAAATACCTACCAATAGATCAGCTTCCTTCTCCCGAAACATAATCAAAGGCCACACTAAAAACAATAGCATTTGCACAAGCTCAGGCTTTTTTTCCTTTCTCATTTTTACACATTCCTTAAAGAAACAAAATTTCTTCATCCCGAAAAGAACTAAGCTCACTGCACTACGGTTTTAATGCCGTTCATGAGAGTTGTTTGTTTATACTACAGTGCCCTATATTACACTTGCACTTTTGTCCTGCAGTCACAAATATTTATAGGTAATCTCCCTGCTTTCGGGCTCCGATTCATGTGCACAAATGGTACAGCTTCCTACAGCTGACAGGGTCTTTGCTTACAGCTGCCCACCCTCAGCTCCAGCTCACAGACAGCTGAATCTCCGTGTTTACAGCGTGCCATTTGAGAGTGAGCAGTTGAACTGGGCTTCAAGGGAAAAATAATTACTGTCAGCTGCAGGCACTGAAAAGTCTGATCAGCTCCCTGATCTGGTTCTCTTTTAGAGATTAATAAAAAAATAAGAATTCTTAAGTACAATGTTATGGGTGTTACAGAACTCAAAATCTGAAAAGTTTATCTTGAGATGTTGAGGGGTCGGTCTCTTCTCCCAAGTAACAAGCAACAGGACAAAAGGAAACGGCCTCAAGTTGTGCCAGGAGAGGTTTAGATTGGATTTTAGGAGAAATTTCTTCACCGAAAGGGTTATCAAACATCGGGACAGGCTGCCCAGGGAAGTAGTGAAATCACTATTCCTGAAGGGATTTAAAAGCCGGGGAGGCATGGTGCTGAGGAACATGGTTTAGTGGTGGTTTTGTCAGTGTTACGTTGATGGTTGGACTCGACGATCTGAAAGGTTCCTTCCAACCCAGGCAATTCTATGATTCTATGTTCTGTGAACTTAAAAATGCCCTGACACTCAAAATCAACACACTTACAGGTGATCTGAGATTCAGAGGTGCTCAATGAACAAAGAAGGATGCATTCATGAAAAGGTCCTACTCATAGTCCAGAACAATTCACACAAGAGACATTGTGCAGTGACTTCTATAACTGCGTAAGACTGCACTCAAAAATTCTGTGAGAATTCTTGAGTTACTGAGCAGTACTCATTTCAATCTGTACCACCCACACAAAGCAGAAGTTATGTAAGTTTCTCCAAAAATATTGCTGAAAGACTAAAAGATAGTTTCATGAGAAAATAACTGTCCAATACCAATAAAAAAATCTACTCATCTGGAGTACACTTCCTGGATGACCTAAGACAACCCCTGCAGACCATAGACAGTCTCACCCACAACGCTGCTCCTTCAATGAGCAACTCCGATGTTCCTTAATTCACTTAAACATGATATAAAGACAAAACCAAGACAGCAGTTCTAATCCCTCTCCAGTGCTGGTAGTGGTTTGCACAATGTATGTTATTCCACCTCTCCTCGCTCCTACACTGGCCCCTCACATGCCAGCAGAAGCGTGACGTGCAGTGAACCAGGCAGGAGAACACATGCTGATAGAAATTAATCCAGTGAAAAGGGGTATTTCAACTAAATCAGTTCCTACACCTAACCTGTCACACAGCAACACAAATACTCATGCTGGCGTGGAAGAGGAGTGAAGAAGCCCCCTGGCAACTGCTCAGGTTGGCTTTAACAGCACCCCTGGAAATGTGTTAAATCCCAGCCTCAACCAACTCCCATCTTGCCTGAAGCAAATTGCTCTGTTCTCATGAGTGATGGCAACTCAGTGCAAAAGACAGTATTTGCACACATTCTTCAGGTCAGATCTGAAAACGGATAGAGCACACCTAAAGCAGAGTTAACATCAGAAGGCAGTGTTCACAGTGAGGATCTCTGTAGCAGTTTGAAGTTGTACAGCCATGCAAATGAAAATTACTGCCCTTGTAACAGAGCTGAAGCGAAAAAGCACACGAACAGATTCATCTGATTTCTCACTGAAGACATGCTCTTCCGCCAGTTCTGCCAGGGAACAGTAACCTCAAGCAGAGGGTGGAACAACAAATGGGTGTGGTAACAACTTTTTAAACTGCTCCTGCTAGAGCCTCCACAACACATCTGACCCTGCCCTTTGGCCAATATAGGCTTTTCAGTAGAGGTATGTAACTCACCAAAGCCTATGCCCCAAAATCCAGGAGCATCTAAAACAGGCTCTCATGTTCTTTGCACACGTGGAATTAGAGATTCTTCCATGTTGTATGCTGAGCAGCCCGGCACCTATGTCCAATCCAAGTTCTGTTTCTTTTGAGAAAGAGGTCATAATTATAGTATGCTTAACACTTTCACAGAACTGAGTTCTGCCCGAAAGCTTGTGACCACAAACACGGTTTGAGAAGGCAGATAACAGGCCTGCCCTGTTTACAGTTAGTCAATAGTTATAGTACCACTTCGCACAAACAGTGTAATATTGGTAATCACAGCAACTAAATATCAAGGTGGGTTTTTTTCTGCAGAACGGTGCTATGCAAGCCACAACTTAAGTGACTGCTATTCTGTTAAGTCCACTGAAGTAGTTTTTATGAAGACAGATGTACAAGCAGGGCATGTTTCTTTTCCATCAAGCTACACCATCTTCCAGCTTTCTCCAAACCCAAGGTCATCAGCACCTTAATGAAAATCTGCAACTGAACTCTGGTAAGTAGAAAAAGAGTGCTCTCCTCCACGCTGCCATCCACCTACGAGCACCTGCCCTGAGCAGATCAGCATGGTCTCACAGTCTTCAGGCTACCTACGTAACAGACTTCAACACTCAAGCAGGGACACTGAAGAAAGCCCACCTCTCTTCATCTCTGGTTAACCAAAGAATACGTTGCCTAAATCTTTCCACCATTTTAAAAAAGGATCTGCTCCTGAGATGCTCAGGTTTGAATACTACGATCTTTTAGAGGTGAGACTGAAATTATCACAAACTGAGAAGCATGGGAATGCTACGTTGAGGTCTGCTTTTTGCTGCTCTACTCAGAAAGATATGTGTAAAACTTGAGGACAAAACTCTCTCAACTAAAAGCTGTGTGATTACAGAAGTTAGACAAACCTAGAACCAGTCTCTGGAAATCAATCTTTATTCCTCTTCAGAAACAAAAAGAACAACTCAAACCCAAACTTCTTTGAAAGAGTGAACAACGAAACACTTTCAGCCACAAGGACACAAAAGCATTAGAATCAGTAATAAAAGCCAACCAAAATAAAACACACCACCAGTTTTTCAGAACTACAACCTACAAAGACTCCCACAAGAAAAAATGGCAACAAAAGCTACTTAAGTCACTTGAAATTTTGCTACCAATTAAATAAAGAAGGCTTTCAAATAATCAGTTGTTTGAAGTTTCAGAAAACAGGCTGCAAAAGGAAGCAATTTAAAACTCTGCAGCAACATAATCTGCATTTGTATTTCATTATGTATTAATTTCCTCCGCTAAACAGGAAGCAGTTCAAGGCTCTTAACTATCAGAACCCTGCAGAGCTCCATAAAGACCATCCCCCTTTCCTCAGTATGGCCCGCCCAAGGAAAGCCTACCACCATCACCCACCTAACTAAAACTGCCAATATCTAATGAGCCTTCTGAAAAGCTAGGTCCAACACTGACTCGCCCCTAAGATAAAGTCAGCCAACCTGTGCTCAAAAGCATCTTTCCTCAAATTCTCATAATGTAACTTGTCACCTTTCCATTGGAAAAAAAAATATCAAAATAACAAAATCCTTAAAGATTTGTCTCCATGATTTAGGAAGAATTACTGAAATACTTCTGGATACCATAATGATGAAGAACAGTATAAAACACTGAACAAAAAGGAACAGAGAGTCTACCGCAGAACAAAGGAACAGACAGAAAAACCCCAGTAATAACCATCAGAACAATGCAGGCAGAGACACCAAAAATTAATGCAGAAAAAGAAAAAAGCACTAAAAGCGATAAAAGCAAAAGAGATTTAGTAAGCTAATTTTTTTAGTAGATTAAACAAAAACGACCCATTAACATAGCTCCCAACTGTTTTACTTCTTTGTTTTGCAGAAGGCTTACTCCTAGGAAATGCAACTGTGCAAGTAAGTCTCACCGTGTCTAGTCCCTTTACTTAGGACAGCAGAAGTTTTCAAGGCTTAAAACAAAAACTAAACAGCAACAATGAAAGAAGTCCCACAAAGACAAATTCCTTCGTGTTATTTTTCAGAGAAAGAACTCAAGAAGTAAATACGTTGTAACAGAGCTGGCCAAAATTTTGCTTTCCTAATTTGGTAATTATTTAATACAGCCTGGCATGGGAGATAAAAGTTACACGTATATGTTTTTTCAACTATTTGTCCTGTACTGAAATGAATATTTACCCCAATTGTGTGTATTCTCTTCAAAACCTGAAGTCCAAAAGGGGACTCTCTCTCCAAGGAGAGCCATGGTTTGATTTCTAGAATGTGAAGCATTATAGCACCTACAAGCTTCTAAGCAAGATTTTTCCCTCTATGAAAAACACCATTGACAATTCCACGTCATGCTGCTTTGCTTTTTTTTCTGAAAAACACAATTAGTTTCAGCATAAAACAATTCCTCAGTAATCAGAAAAAAACGAAGCCTAGCAATAATACTTGCCTGCTGTTTTTGATATGCAGTATTTGGATTTATCTTCGATTCTAACAGTAGTGAACCTGAAAAAGGTACGAAGATATATTTACTGAGTTTAACAAAACAAACATCTCCATGCGTCTTACAACAACCACCCATGTGCCAGCCAACATATATCCTCAACACACTCCACATCTTACAGAAAGTCCAGCAGAACCATCTTCTTTAAACATAATTCCCTAAAATAAGCCAGTTAAGACAAAATTCAACATAAATATTCATATTAAAATATATTTTTCTTTTCCAATTTAGAAATTATCTGTAATACCATTTTTTCCCCTGAAATCTGGTGTGACAATTAGGTTGTTTAAAGGCCGTTTTGCAAACCTATACAAATTTGCATCAGATAACTGTGCTGCCCAGTATAAAAATGTTTTCACCCACAGAAGCCACGTGGGCCATTTGCTTTTATTTCCTTCAACTGTCCTTCAGACGTGAATCATCTAGATACTATAAACCCAGGGACTTTATCTTGTGTATGCAAGTAGTGTATGTATCCTGGCAACAGCTCCAGAGTCATTTATGCCAGTCTTAGGTGGTTTATTTAGCACATTAGCACCTGTCGACTGACAAAGTGGTGAACGTGTACCCTCCCCCCTCCAAAAGAGACCCTTAAGGTGACTTTAAAGCGCAGTAAAACACGAGGAACACCACGCAACCCGATCACTTCAGAATACCACCACAGAATTTCTAAGGGAAAACACCCCAAATCCAAAGAAAAACCCAATCAACTTTTTATAGTAACACGGGGGGGGGGGGGGGGGG
>JAOXJM010000023.1:4663486-4687787 GCA_026413425.1 Tringa solitaria | reverse complement strand
GGCGGGGAGCGAGGGGAGGAGGCCCGGGCCCGGGCGGCGGCGGCGGGCGGCCTAGGCCTCCGCGCAGCCCCGGCCACGCTCTCACCGTCCGACTCGGCGCGCACCAGCAGCGACATCCCCTTCAGCCGCTCCACGTAGGTGCAGGAGACGTGCCCGGTGCCCCTGTCGTCCCATTGCCGATCCTCGTTGAGGGTGTAGACCTTCACCCGCCGACGGGTGTCCGACATGGTGCAGCTCCGGTCTCGGGCCCTCCGCGCCGGCCCCGGGCCCAGGCCCGGGCCCGCTCCGCCTCCGGGGGGCGATGGAGCGAGGGCGGGGGGGGAGGGAGGGAGGAAGCGGGGCCGCCGGGGGCCGTTCAGGGGCACGGCGGGGCCGTTAAGGCGCCGCTTTTCATGGCTCCCCAACGGCGAGAGAGCGACGCCGCGCCCCGGCTCGTGCCCTCGCTGGCGCCGCTCCGCCGCCTCAGCAGCTACCGCAGCGCCGCCGCCATCTTGTAACCCGACTCTCGCCGCCTTTCTCTTCCTCCCAGCCCGGCCACGGGCTCCCCTCGCAGGGGCTACGGCGGCCGGCAGCTGCCGTCGCGCCGCCGAGGGTACGGCGGCGGGCGGGGCGGGCCCGGGGGAGGCGAGGCAAGGGGCGGGCAGGGCCGGCCCGCACCCCCCACAGCGCCCGCGGGGTTGTTCCGGCGGGAAGAGGAGGAAGGGAAGAGTGGCTCCTCTCAGGGGGAGGTGTGTCCCCCGCGTAAGGCCGGCAGCGGCAGGGCCGCGTGAGAACAAGTTCACTTTACAAAAAAAGCTTAAAAATAATAATAATAATAAAAAATAGATTAAAGGCTATGCTAACAGCAGGTACCGGCGCAAAGCATCCCCGAGAGGGCCGCTGCTGTGACACCAGTGATGGGCGAGATGCACAGCCCAGCCCCTGCTGTAACAGCAGAGCTTGGAGCCCACAGGAGGCCCAGGGCTGAAGCTGTGGAAGAGGCGGTTTCCTTCGCACCACAAAACAGCAGCGAGACCATTCCCTGGCATCGCTTGTAGCCGCTCGCAGCCTTTCCCACAGCAGGGCCTGTACAATAACGCGCCCTGTACAGCTGTAGAGAAGGCTCAGTAAGCTAAACTCAAGTTCAAGCTGTTCTGTGAAGCTTCTCAATGAGAGGAAACATGCCTAACTAGTCCTTACTGTACAATTTAAAACAGGCCACTTGCCAGGCATTGTGGAATCTGTAGATCTTAGTTTTCCATACTAAAAACTAGTTACACGTTTCCTCTCTGCTAAAAAATAATTACATTTCACTGTTTGCATGGGAATAGGACAAAAAGCACGCAAGGAGTCAAGCTGTGTGAAACGGCGGGGATTTTGGGGAGGAGGGGAAGCTTGAAAGTGTCTCCGAACAAAACCTTTCAGGCTGGGAAGGGGAAGGGAGATGGGAGGGCAAGTGCTCCCCAGGCCAGGGTGTGTCTCATTCCCAGACACAGCAAGACTTTTCCAGCTCTTGCCTAATGGCGAAAGCAGTTACACCGGTATAGCTCTTACACCAGAGAAATGCCTGTCTTGTAAGTAAGTTCAATCTCGTTCCAGATGAAGGGAAAGAGAAAGCTTACTACAGAATACACCACTATAAATAACTATGTGCAGCTTTTCCATACGTTAGAGAAACATTCTCTAGACAGATCTAGGAGATTTACATCTATGTAACACTTAAGGCTCAGCTTTTGCTCTGACATTGACTGTAACAGGCTTCCTTAAAATTTGCTGCCGTTCAGCACACCCAGTGACAGCCACTGGTCATTGCTTGGTGCAGCTTTTGATCAGCTGCACTGGTGTAGCTGAAGAGCTGAAAAGCCTTCTACATTCCTTAGGAGGCACCCCATTGCCTCTGAGGACCGGTCAGTCTGCTTATTTACCATCTGCAAAACAACTCACCTCTAAGAACGATTAAGAGAAGCACCCTTAATAGGGGTCTGCTGAACTAGGGTTCAACCCCAATCAAGCCCTTATTTAATTTTTAACATGGAACATTGAAGACACACAATCATGAGTTTTCTTTGCAGAAGATGGCAACTGTAAGATACACCTCTGAGAACTATCATATACACTTTAACAGTATACAGTATAGAAATGTAATTCAGGACAGGTGCATCATATTGTTATGGATAAATAAGTCAGTAACTGTACAAAAGGCCACGCTACATTACTGGTTTCACTAACTATGGTTTGAGCCACATTAAGCAGTTTACAATTGTGTTCCACTCACACCTTCCTGGCTATATGTTGGTGGCCTTTTCTACACTATATAGCCAGATCCCCTCAAGGTTTTACACATTGGGCATATTTCTGCCTCAGTGAAAGCTCAGTAAAAACGCATGAAAAGAAACATGAAAACCAATGGCCACAGCATATTGCTGCTTCAGGACACTTGCTACTCGCAAACTCTCTCTCCCCTCTGCCAGACTTCTACGCATGCTCTTTAGCTCTTCAAACCAAGTGCATAAAACTAATTATGACCTGTCCTACTCAAGAGTAAACAGAGTGCTTCTCCAGATGTGCAGAAGCAGCAAGAAACCACAGCAGAATATTCTGGAACAAATTCTTATCTATCATGGTGAACAGCTACAGAAGGAATAGGAGATTCACAAGCCAGAATTGGCATGAAAAAAATATTTCTCTGCTTAAGCTGTGAAATAAATCCGTGACCTCTCCAGGCATGAAATCAGTGACCTCTGTGGAAAAATGCCACCCCAGAACACATTGGGACTGCATTCCCCCAGACGCAGGACTCCACTTTTGCACAGAGCAGCATCCAGGACTCTGCAGCCTTGGCTGTTAGAAGCGGCAGCATGATCTTGCCATCGATACCAATAAAAAGCAAATCAATTCTGGGGGCCTTTGCCTGGAGACATGCAAGACTTACCCCAACAGCTCTTACATACCCCATTTAAAACTAGGGTAAATACAAGACCAGGACAGTAACACACCTGAATCACTCCATTGTAAGATTCAGAGAAAGCAAACTTTTTCATTGTGGCATTGCACCTGCCAGTAGCTCATCTCTCCCCATTGTCACAAGGTGACAAGCTATAGCTATTCAGAGTTCTCTGTTCTTTTTCAAAACAAAGAATTTTGGTAGGGTAGGCTGCAGACAGAGCAAGTCATCAAGTGTCACAACATGGAGCAGCGGGAGCTCTAATTTTTTTGTGGTTTTCAGAAGCAAGACAGCTTATTCCTAAACCACTTCAAATTTCTTGGAGTGAAACTAAGAGAATGTACCATCCTCTCTGGCATGTAACTGCAGAAATACAATTAGGTCAGCTCTTAAGCTTTTATTATAGTACTTGTAATATTTATTGCTGGCATTTAAAGATACCCCAGCTCCTGACGCTTTGCACCTGTGTGAAAGTGTCAGCTTTGTCAGATAAACATGTTTCTGGCACTCTTGACCTGCTGTAATGCTGCAACTGCCCCGGCTTCACTTTCCATAGCAATTCCTCTCAGTGGCTCCATTTAAGATGAGTCATTACAGAAACTTATTATCTGGGGCAGCAGAGACAAAAATCACTATTTTAAACATGAAAAAACAGCTACAGCGATAAGGCTGATCTCGCTCTCTTAAGCGCTATTAACCTACCTGCTCTCTGATCATGGCTGATATCACCTGAGAGTCAAGTATCTCCTGCCACCGTCCAACCTGCCGCTCCCGACGGCTCTCGGGTGAACCCGGGATGTCTGAAGCCAGCCTGCCTTCCCTCCAGGACAGTTCAGACTAACACACGCTTACTCAATTCTTGGCTCCCATCGAGCTTCTCTCCTCAGGTCAGAGCAGCTGGGGTGTGCTCCTCCCAGACAATTCCCAAGCGTATTTTTTTTCCCACCCCTTCCCATAGGGCCTAAAACTTGTTACAAGTGCAGAAAGTCAGGCTGACTCTACAGGTTCTACCACAGGAACATAAAAGTCTTTTTCCTACTTTATCATCCAACAAACAGAAAATCCCTCCAACACTCCTGAAGTTCATTTACTGAGACCACCACCTACCACACAAATTATTAATACTCCTGTTACTGCAGGCAAGAAGATACCTTTACAGGAAAGAATGGGATTGTTCTGGCTCCTAAGTTACCAATTTTCACTTATTGAAATGCAAGCATCCTACTGGTAATGTACTAGCTAAAAAAAAGCTTCTAAAGTTAGTATTTTACTAACTAGGGCATCCATCTGTTCTACAAAAAGGAGCTTTAGAGAAACTGTTCTACAGTAAAAGCAGCTAAACCTCAGAAAAACACTTTAGATTGAAGAGGTCAGTTCCTGAGAATCACTGAGAAATGGAAACATCTAAGCTTCTATTTATGGACTTTTAACATTTGCTTACATAATTTCATTAACACTACCCAGGATAGGTAACCAACAATGTATCAGTCGATTAAGTTAAGTCACAGAAAGCATTACAATTAAAAACATAATAAACATTAGAATTCTTACTGAGAAATAACAGACTAGAGTCTTCAAAGAAGAGGAAAAGATTGCAATGAAAACTTTTTCAGTCTTACATGATGAAAGACATACAACACAACTACAAAGAAACAAGCCAGTCATTTCTTTCTCCTTTAATATTTTAACTTAGAATAATAAAAAAAGAGCAATTTTTACTGTACATTCACATTTCTCCTCTCTCCAGTGATTTTTCTTTTCTTTCAGGAGGTTCTGAGCCCACTTGCCATCAGGTGGGAAGTTAATTTTCTTATTAGGTCTACATACAAATTGGTGAACATCAGAAGGGACACCTCTTTGATTTTCAAAGTCTGTACCTCACAAGTAGAAAAACAAGTAATTCTTGTGAGCCCGTGGGAAATATTTTGAAGTCTAAAAGAGACCAGTGAATCCACTGATGGAACATAATCAATAGAGGTATTCTGACACTCTTAATGAGGGTGTTTTAAGGGGAAGATTTGTCACATCAATTGTTCATTCCAAAACAATTATTTTAATCTTAAGGTTTTAATTATCTACTTAAGTCAGTGTTAACAAACCCAGATACTAAATGATGACATTTCAGCCAGGTTCTTTGTTTTGTCCCCCTTCTGCTCAGATACTTCAGCAATCTGAAACCTATGACAGTTACTGATGTATTTATCTGACACTGCAATCGTGTTAAAGGTGATACTTTTAAGTCTTTATGTTTTGCTCCACATTTCAAGCTTGTACACTGAAAAACCAGTAAAACGTTGGCCAAGTGTGCTTTTCAACCAAGTATATGGGATAATTCCTTCTCTCAGGATATAACTGTTAAATACTTGCTTCTCATCTTTACATTTTTGAGATGTTAGTAAGAAGAATCTTAAGCACTGAAACGCAATCTGTTCTTCTGTCCATACAATTCCATGTTCTTAGATTATCATCTCACCCTTTCTATAGAAGATAAGAGCATTGTTTTTATTTTAAAAGAGTTTTTAGTAAGTTTGAAGACTTCAATTTGAAGTTCTACATCACCTTTAAGCATAAATCGTGTCTATTTTAAAAATATGGTTCACTACCATCCACCTGCAGATTCTTGCGAAGACAGACATCTACAGATTCTAGCAAAGGTCACTTGCATTTCCATGAACTATCACAACTTTTTTCCTGAAAAGAGATAAAAAATATTCTGTTACCAACTAATTACATCAGGGCATGAAATTGAAAAAAACTTAAAAAAAATTCATCAGTGAATCTTAATTTCTTCTAGTGTTGTGAATCATTCCTAGAAGACTGCCACAGATTGCCTTAAATTATCATTGGTGCATTGCATTTCCATTTGCCCATCCCATTGTGCAACTGTTCTTGATTTTACAAACAGACACCTTCCTGTTATAGTAGCTTCCCAAGAGAAAAATCCATACACAAGTTTTGGGAAAAGTTTAGGCATAGGTCTATTGACAGTTAAATACAGGCTGGGAAACTAGTTCTAGAGAAGAGCTATAGGCATTCTATTAATTGACTGAGATTGACCAAGAAGTCTCCACTGATTGACTCGAAACTTTCAAGAAAGCAGCTCCCTGGCCACCATCCTTTCCCCCCCTTTAAAAAAAATGGTCGCGAGGTAGAGAAGAGGGAATGCTTATAAAGATACTGTAGATTAACAAATAAGTTTGTTTTGGAGAAAGTAGGCTGTCTAGGATGGCTGAAACTTTCAAGGCATTTGAAAAAATTTTACAATATCAAGCTCTTTATAACTTGCAGATGAAAGGACAGTTGCTAAATTAAGAGGTGCTGCAACCTAACTGGCAAATAGTATTTCCACATCACTGAAGGGTAACTGTACAATATAAAAAACAGATTGATACAATTCTTTACAACAGTTCTAAAGAAAGTGCAGTACTGAGTGATCTTAAGTTGTTCCCATGCCCTTACCTGTCACTGGGATGAAGTAGATGACTGTGGAACGGTACCTCCCAGGACAATACTGTTTTTGTCAGTGAGGGTTTTAAGCACAGTTGTGGCTGGTGACTGTAGAATTTTACGTGAGAGCCTCATTCTACCATCAGTTGGATCACGTCCAAAGTATTTAACCTGTTAAGAAAACAAACCACTTTAAGACTGATCAACTCAAAGAGCTGGAAATAGCATTTTCCTTAAAAGGTGGTGGGTGGTTTTTTTTTTTGGTTGGTTGGTTCCCAACTGCCCCCCTGCAATTTGATGCTAGAAAAGCCATAAACAATAGGCACCATTTAGTCTATATTGCTCTGTCAAATTAATGTGGTGCTGTACCAAGAGTATGACATTAAATAAATCTAATTTGAAACAATCAGGCCTTTAACCAGCTCAGAAAGGGAATATGATGCGGCAAAATATTTTCTTCATAAACACACACACAAAAAAATAATAAAAAAAATCACTAAAATTCTAAAGTTAAAAAATTACCTGAATTTCTTGTCCAACTTCTAATCCCAGAGCACTAGGATGTTTAATCTAGAATACAGTGTTTTTCCGAAAAAAAAATTATTTCAGTGTGATTAATTTTGTAAGGTTAGTTATAAAAGTGTTTAGTTTATACTTGTTTAAGCATTTATTACCTTTCTTTGATCAAGTTGGGAATTATGAAGTAACACTGGTGTCATGTTTGGATATAATTTTACCATTACTCCAGAATCTCTGCAACAGAAAACAGCATGGTTATTTCAAAACACATTGGCAGCAGACTGCTTGCATTTTACTCTGCATATTGACCTCAAAGCAACCATTAGTAAACTTTTTGTAAGCAAGATTTTACTCTTCCCTTTTTCAAAAAAATCTTCTATCAACCATAACATGTCCAGTCATTTTTCCTTAATTGAAAGTGGATAGAGATTACTTCATTACAGAAAATACGCAGTCTTGAAAAAGTACATCCAAAAAGTGCATGTAATTTCAATCACTGCCTTACAAAAAACTAAAAAGCAAATTCCTGACACCTCTCTCAGATGAAAAAAGGCCTGAAGTTTTACAATTTATAGAGACATTCCAATAACTGAACAAGCAGCAAAAATAAACAGCCTTATTAAGAAACAGAAGAATATTTTCAACAGAAAATATCAGGAATGATGCAGGTGCCAATGTCACCTGCAGAAGTTTGGCATCCTTTAAAAAATCAACTCTTTTACATCGTATTTAGGTATCAGGAATATATCTATGCAAAACTAATTTCTACTTTTGACTCCACAGCACTTTTCATACCTTATTTCAGTTATCGTGGCTGTATAAACAGCACCAAATTCCAAGTTAACTTCCTGCTGTAGGGTGAGAAAAGAAAACAGTGAGACATAAATTGACAAAATGCAAATTGAAAAAGCTAACAACAAAATTCTGTCCTTACATCATCTTTGCAGATTTCACGAATAAATTCCCTTGCTTCGTGCATAGCACTAGGTGTGGGGGCAAACACAGAGTATGTCTCTTCATCCAGCTGACTCACAGTTACGCCTTGGAAATAGAATTTAATGAGAGGATTTAGGTGAACATTGCTACTGTTTCAGCAAGCAGAAAAGTTACATTCAGTAAAGACTTGCATAGAGCAAATTGATTTTGCACAGACTCATTACAATCTCAGAGTCCTAATAATTTCAACTATTCTTCAGATTAGGCACCGGACAGCTTTACAGGCAACTGAATGGAAACCGAGTTATAAGAATGTTTGCCAAAGACTTGGACAAACTTGTGTTCCATACAGGCACACAAAATTATTATTATAAACCTTTCATGACAGGAAAAAAAATATTGAAAGAATTTTGGTTTTATGAATGAATCTCAGCTTCCATTAATTTTGCAGATTTTCAATAAAACTATAGCTTTCATTAATAGCTGATGGAAATTCAAGCTTTTCAGAGACAGAACATAGCAAGATTGCATGGTAAAATTCTTTGCAGCTCTGGAATAGTTTTCTGACCAACAGACTGCATAGGCTTGCGACCAAAGGGAAATACGACTTTTTTTTCCCCTCCTTTTCTCCAACTCAGTCCCCTAAGCAGCACTAATCAAGCTAGCCAGAACATTAAGAGTTTCAAGTCCAAAACAACTGAAGCAGAACATCCATTTGATACGCTGTAGACATGAGCCTTTTTTAATTTTTAGCTTTCTAAAAGTAGGGAACAAGTGAAAATGTTTACTATATTAAGCAATAAAGGAAAGAATTTGCCTTTACAAAGAAGTGCTCACAAAAGAAATCTGATTAATTTAATAATATCACAGCAGAAACTCACCTGTGCTACCATGGCTGACTATTGGTTGCACAATACCTTCATCACATTGGTAAGGGATGGGCTATGCCTAGTTTCACTGCTTTGAGTAATTTGAACAAAGGGGTTTAATGGTGTAACCTCTCAGAAATGCTTAACACTTTGCAAATTCCGTTCATTCACTTCCAAAGGCAACCACAATGTCAAGCTATAGGCCTAATTCTAAGTGACCTGCCAGTCTGCATTTATCTCAACCAAAGCATCAATTGCCCTGTGTAGGAAACTAGTGCAAAAGGCATAAATTTTGAATTTGGCACTTAAGGCCAGGCAGGACAAACCGCTGTGTAAACAAATAAAATTAATTTATTTCAAGAAATATAACAAGGTCAGGAAACTTTTCTCACACTACTCGCTCCCAGTTAAGTACAGGTCACTCCTACAACGTGATACAACAGCTGGATTTCTAACATATGCCAGCATGCTCTCAGTGTATACAAGCTCTTCACAGAACCCCAGGAAAACAGTCGATGAGCACTGTAGGAAAGAGTTCAGTGTCCCCTCTAAACCACAGCAAAAAAGCTTTCGTTTATAGAAAGAGAAGCTGCATAGATTTGATCAACACTTAGGCATATCCACAATCAGACTTGCTTGACTTCACATCTTTCATTCAACACTATCTGTGATACTGTCCCTACATGAACTTTTAATTGCCCCTTCTGTAAGCCCTGATAAACAGCATCACATGTACACCAAACTTGTGAGAATTCCTGCTGCCTGGCAAACTGCAAGCATTTTTACAGAGAGAATCTACACAGCCAAGGGCAGCTGAAGTGAGCTTCCCCTAGCTCTTCCAAACACATGCATCTCTTATCAAGATGTAGTACAGACTCAGTTTGTACTGAGCACTGGATCAGCTAAACGTCTCAGTCTGAAAACAAAGGTAAATACTGTTTTACACTGTGCAGCATAAATCACAAGAAGTATCCTATTCTCTTAATACTTCTTCATACCTACTTACTAGCTTGCTGCTGCTGAGGCACAAATGCCAGTTCTATGGAGGTGGTCTGTAGAACAATTTGGGAAGTTTAAGTGTAGCTACTTAATGCTATCTTTAAGCCCTTACATATTTTAAGATTCAGAAATACCTGTGCTACCAAGATCCACTAATTAAAAACTCTACAGAGAAGTTAATAACACATTAGGATAATTTAATCACAGGAAGCAAGAATGTCTTACCAGTCTGTGCTTGAAGTTTTTTCAGGTTGTAGGCCCCAGGACCAACGAATCTTAACCTTTTTGATAATGGAACATGGATAGTTTCTGGAAGAACATTGAAAATTATTATATTTAGTATTCTGAAGTAATCCTGAAAGCTATCACAAAAAATAAGTCACATTCACTTAGGCTTTAATCTTCTATAGCTACTTGTATTACTTACTAAACATTGATGTAACTACATTTAAGAATTGAAATAAATGAAAACAGGATACAAATACTTTGATGAGTGTAAGCCACCTTGAGCCATCCCAAAGCTGACATTCTATACACATTCTGATTTTGTGAGTTTCACATCAGTTTAATTCTATTTTCTAGTTTTCAGTGAAATAGTACAGTGCTGCCCCTATTGAAGTAAAAACCCCTAAAAAATCCAAAGAAAAAAAATAACCCCAAGGGGCCGAAACATGTAACAAACATTCATTAACAAAAGCTGTTTTAAGCAGCAGTTTATTGTTAAAAAGTTAATTATAAGAGATGAATTCACATCAACATACAACTAACATTACCTACAACTGGTCCACTTTCTTTTCTGTTAGGTCTTGGTTTTGCCAGTGTTTGGTTCATAATTTGTAAAATCTCCCTTTTAGCAGCTGTGGGGGTTGGCCGGGGAGCGGAGGGGGAGGAGAGGAAAGGAGGAAGAAAGAAAAATAAAGAGTTTTGTATAAGATTAAAATAAATTTATGCAGTTTTTGTTCTAAAGTAGATAAAAATCCATTCATAAAATCTGCCTCCTGTCTAGCTTGAGACTTCATCATGGTAACATTTCAGGTAGCAGAAGGTTGTTGCAGAGTAACATTCTGCTCTGTGTATACAAAAGCTGTGCCTTCAGCACATTTGTTGATTTTATGCAGCCTAGAACATTACATACAGTTCTGTTTCAGTGTATTATTTAAATAAATCAGAGTGCTGATAATAGCAACAGGGTGCAGCTTTGATTAGTTAAGTTATAATACATTGGCCTGGAATTTTAGCTCAGCTGTCTGAAGTGGTAACACCATTCAAAAGGAATTACTAGTTCTTACATTTTAATAAGGGTTTTCTCATTAAAATCTTGCTTTTACAATCAAGTTGAAAATTTTCTCTTACAACTAGTAAAATCCTTATTAAAGCTTGCAGCTTCATTTTTTTATACAGCTCAATAAAATTTTAGCTGTACAAGTCAGAATACAGGCAGCAGTGAATCTCAGTAGTAGACGCAGCTGAATTTATGGTAAATGAGAAATAGTTCGCTGTTCTTTTGATAACATTATTCCCTTAGACTTAAAAAGTCATGTAGTAGGATGTCTGTACCTTAGTCCAAATCCACTTTGGAGTTATGGTAACCCTTTACATACTTAAGTAGCAACAGATGCCTCCTCCCTCTCCCAACTTTCACCGTTCAAAAGCAATCAAGTTTCAGTGCGCAAAGCTGCGCTTCAGCCTTTACCACCTCTGTTATCCAGAGGGTACCGAGCTGCTAGAGCTTAACTGTGAACTCCTGAGATGATATGGACTTTTACTTAAGTTCTAAGAACTCACTGCTCAAGAGACGTTTAAAGATTGGTCTGAAGTTACTTTAAAGTTAGCTTGGATCTTATTTTTAACAATGCTTTTTACCGATCTATTGCAGAGCAAAGAGCAAACCCTTTTTCCCCAACTCACCACATGTCGTTTGAATACAGCATGGCAAAAAATTTATCAACTGACATGGTTTAGCAATATTGTATTTCTATCAGTCAAATCCAAAATACTGTGTGTAAATATTTCCTAATATATTCCTCTGCTGTGATGTTGCTCTTTTGTATGTTTCCAACTCCCCTGCCCCAGTTTGCTACACAACTAACTTTGTTGTATTTTTCAAAACAAGTTACCCCTTGTACTAACTGGTGACCATAAGTACCACACCATTTGCAGAGTGTATTATTTTGCTCTCTTTTGATAAAAAGCAACCTCCAAGAGTAGCAGACAATTTCACTGACACAACGTACAATCATATGAAACTTAAGTGTGGTTGGAAGGCCCTGGCTTTTTGGAGATGGAATGCTCTTCTCTGACACAAAAATCTATTTATTTTGTATGAAGTACCTGTATTGACGCATAACAGACAACACCCAAACAAGACCACAAGACCAGTTTTTTCAAAGAGAGTGACTTTTTTCGACAATAACAAAAATATATAATAATCGGTTACTTAGTTTCCTAAAACTTAGATTTTAATGCAATTTATCATTTAATATGATAAAATGGGTGCAAATACAAATACGGACCTACCTGTAGCTTGCTGAATAGCTTCCATTACAATTTTTATTGGTATTCCTGGCAGTTTTAGATCAACCTAATACAAAGAGAGTTAAGTTATGTCAACATGTAAGGAAAGCTTTTTTAGACACATTCTCAGAGTTCCATTTTGGGAAGACTGAATGTTACAATACCTGCAAGGCAGTTATTCCTTTATTAGTACCCGCCATCTTGAAATCCATATCACCATAGTAATCTTCAATTCCCTACCAGCACAGACAGAAAGAAAGCAAATTGGAGTAACTTCATCCCAGTGTCAAGTCTCATTATACTAAAAGTACATTCTGTGTTTCAGTAAGCCACAAAGTAGTTCTGTAGACTTGGAATTACTTCTGAGACTCGCATGTTTTTCTTCAGCCTTACTTTGCTGTTCATGATTAACACTGCTCCTTTCTCGCCTTATAAATTAAGAGCTTTTGTGGACTAGTTTCTGAACAACAAATCCACTAGTAGCGGGCACCACAAGAAGAAGCTGCAGCAGCACAATAATGTGCATTTTTCTCTCCCAGCAACTTTACCAAGTGCTCAGTCTCCATCCAATATATTGTGTTTTTCAGTAAATTAAAGTTTTCAAGAATTATTAATCTCTTTCTCCCAAGAGAAAAGACAAAATTCATTGGAAAGAGAGACATTTGAGAGCTTAAAAGAAGTAACTGAGTGATCACAAAAACTGAGCAAACATGACTAGACATTTCACAGAGATTTTTTTAAATGAGAGAGAAGTCTGGGAGACAAACTAGAGAACATAGAACTATTCAGTATTTCCAGTAGCATATGTTCCAGAATTAACTGGGCAAATTGTTACAGAAGGCGGCCATAGAGGGTATTTTACAGAATTAAGCAGCAATGAAGACAACAGTGCTAGAAACACTCACCAGGATGTCTGTCAGCAAGCGATAGTCCTCAATATCTCCTTTTTCCAGACTGCATTTGGTAATGAGACCTATTGCTACACCTGCCACTGCACTTGATACTGGAACTCCTAATAGTGGTAAATAAAAATACATTTTTAAACCTTTGGTCACTTCCAAAGCCTAGAACACATTATCATATGCAGTTTGTCCTTTTAAGTGCCATATTTTGTACCTGCATCCATTAATGCCAAACTTCCACCACATGCAGAAGCCATTGAAGATGACCCTACAGAGTTAGATTACAGGAGGGAAAAAAAGTATTAAACATTGGTCAGCTGTACCTGAAAAAAAAACTTGCTAGTGATATCCTTCAAATGCCAGTTTGACAAATTAACTTGCTGCTAGCTAGAAAATACTGCGCAGCAACACATATACTACAATAAATAATTGCAATTAGAAATTTTCTGTATTAAAAGTATTTTTAACAATAAATGCGTAATATAGCTTGAATCTTTCACAATACTAATACCAAAAAAGCTCAACAAACATCACTATTAATGTTAAATATTCTAGAGAAGCAATGTGTGGGTTTTGCAGGAAGCTGCAAATGAGACTCCTTCCCTCTCTCCACTAACGCATTCTCCCACCCACCTAATCTCACTACAGTGCTAGGAAATAGGAGGTGGACCTCATGGAGTTTCTTGCCACCCAGGAGAATCTGTAGGAAGGCGAAATGGATAGCACCTTCCCAAACTGGGGAGATGTGAAAGAACAAATACAGATAGACAAGGTAAGTTATCTCAAAGTCAGTGAGGGTACCAGCTGTGATTAAACACCAAAGAATGGGTCTCAATACACGCCAATTTATTTTCTCCTCACTCTGTAGCAAATACCATTTTATTAAACTGAGAAATTATGTTTGCATCTCATACTAATACTGTGCTTTTAGGCAAATGGAAAGAAAGGTCCATTGTTCATGACCATATAGATCTTGTTGTTTTAAGTACTTCAGGTAATAGAGCTATCAAGATTACAAAGGTTCAAAATGAGATCTATTACCTAAAATGCCTACGAATCAAGTTTGTCAAACTCAAGCGTTTTTTAAGAACCAAATTTAGTCTCTAAAAATAAAATAAGTTAAAAATAAGAAAATGGTAATACCATTTGACTCTAAGACTTCAGAAGTAACTCGTATTGTGAACGGGAAATCCTGGGGAATAATTGGTTTCAAAGCTCTTTCTGCTAGTGCACCTGTTTAAAAAAACAAAAACAAAACAAAACACCAAGCAATCCATAAATAAAAAGAATCAGACAAAATATTAAAAGTCAGAGCATAGGACTTCTCTAGTTTGAACTTACCATGTCCAAGTTCTCTTCTGTTCATACCAGTAACTTTGCCAATCTCATTAGTTGCATAAGGAGGAAACTATGAAGTAAAAAAACATGTATATAGAAAATTAATGAATTTTTTTCTCCATTTTAAAACATGCACTTAGAAAAAAAAATCTTTTAAGTTTTGATGCACCTCAAGATAAAAAAAAATAAAAAAATAAATCAAACCACCATATGTCACTTAGCTTGCAAACCAGGACCAGTTTAGGTAGTGTTTAGTATATGTTTTACTTCCGCAGAACAAGAGAATAAAGCAGTTGCAAGGTAGTTGGAAAACACCACAATAAACTCGCTCCAATTAAACTTGTCAAGCAACGTATCAGAAATCTTGTTTCTGTCCTACAGATAATGGAACAAGGTATGTCTGTTGCCCTTATGAAATACTTTGAGAAAGTTCCAAGGGCTGAGAGAGATCCAAGATGTAAAAGCACTTATTTACTATTGGTGTAATATGTCAGCTGAACATATTAATAGAGTTTACTAAAAACAACAGAGCAGGTTAATCCTCCGTTCAGTAATAACCCATTCTTAAGGAGCTAAACTAATGTTAAGATATTAAAAAGGCTGTATAAAATGGCAATTTACAAATTATTGACTGCTTTTTAGGAAATGAGCACTTTTGTTCATAAACAGCAGTATAAATTCACATATGAATCAGAAATTTTAGCAAATTTAGACATAATTTATGTCCTTGGAAGTGAACAATTTCACTTTTAAAAGCAAGACATGAAGCCCTTCTGTGAATCATGCAGAAAGCTGTGACACAGTAAAACTCTCACCTCGTAATGCAGCATGAAGTTTTTATCTTTTATTCCGCTATTAACCAAAAATAAGACCATGTCAAAGAAGAGCAAACAAACATGTCTTACATACAATAGGTAATACATAAGATTATATTCGGTTATGCTTACAAATAGACGCAGCAAAAACAACTTATCAATAGATCTGCTTATCAATCACATTTTTCCTAAGGTTTTCTAGGTAGTAAACAAATTTAAAAGCATAGTCGACAAAAGAAAAAACCTCAGATGTTAATCACCATTAAGACGGTTTCCCTAGCTGTTTAGAATAGAATAGGCCCTATCAGTTCCATATGCTGGTTTTGGTGTGACTGAAGGGAAAAAAACCAAAACCAACCAACAACAAAATAATCAAACTTCAACACCAGCATCTTACTAGTCCAGTAAGGACTCAGAAGGAAACTGAAAATCCCTGTAACTGCAAAATACTTCTTGATTAAATAAAAAAAATCTGCCCTCCAAAAAGTTACCTAAGTACCACAAAGACTTGACTCTTAGCAATAAATACAAAAAAGCTAATCTATAAAGAAAATTGCTTCAAGTCAAGACTTGCCTGTAGTTTCATACAGAGGCAATCTCTCATTCATGAAGCAACATAATGACTGTTAATTAAAACTAATTAAATAATAACACAAACTGATTTCCAAGAATACCAAAGTTACAGAACATGGACAAACACCTCTAGGCCAAAAAATTTAACCAAAGCAAAGCTGACACACTAAAATGTGAAAGCTCCCACACTGGTGGGATGAGATCACTGAACTGCAGCTGCTTTAAAGGGGAGAGGTTTTCTCTCCCCAACAAGTTAGTGCTCAGCAATAAAATATTAACAGCACAAGGATTTGCTTGCTATATCTTAAGTCAAATTTTCTTTACTCCATTAAAAAAGAACACAAATATTTTCACCCTCTGAACACTTTTTAGTCAAAATGAGAATATTTAGCTAGGCTGATTCCGTTTGGGCAACACTCTCCTCTCCAGTTATCTGCCCTTTTTTTTTCCTCTCCATTTGAGCCAAACTTGACAAGTAGAACAGCACTTCATGGGCTACATGCATCCAACCTACTGAGCAAAACTTCAAAACTTGTGAGACTGATTAAATAAAATTAGTAGAATACATATCAAGTTCCAAGTGTGATGAGGAATACTTGGAACAAAGAGAGAGAATCAATTTTCAATCGTTTTATTAAAGACTTGATAAATTGCCATAGTTTTATAGTTTCAAGAGTAACTGGCTGTTTCCTGTCTCTCAAAACCAGACTGGATGTTACTTGTAATACTCTGAAATTTCACATGCATGCCTATAGAATTAATGTCATCTTAAAAAACAACTGCCAAGATCTCTTGAAAACAGACCACTTCAGAGTCTGATTTTACACATTTTTCAGTCCTAATGAATACGTATATATGTTGAAGTTCAAGGAACTTTTATCAAATGCGCTTAAATGCTCACTCTTTTATTGCCACTGATAAAACCCCAGAACATATACATACCTCACTGCGGTTGAGATCAGATCTGATTTTACACTCGATTCTATAGAGTCAAATGTAACTGTACAGAGAACCTAGAATAAGACGACAGAGGTTAAATAAACTGTTCTTAAACACTTCCATGTTCCACAGCTTTTACTGGTTATGAAGAATCAAAAAGAATGATTTCAGCAACGTGACACCATGACCCACCGCTTCTGCAAACTATTTTTCCCTTCATTGCACAAACTTACTCATAGTCTGTAAAGACTGTACACAAGGAATCACATTTAAAAATACTAATTTAATGCTTCTTAAGCTGGTAGGAGCCTAGAACAGTTTGTTTACTAAGAAACCAAACTACTCCATGTAAGAGCCAGGGCCAGATGCAGCCCGTGTTGTGCAAAAGAGCAAGCCTGTTTATCACATGCACTTGCAGAACGTATTACTTTTAGTGGGATAAGAGGGGACAACACTGAGGAGTAAGTAACTGTTTGCAACTACCCATGTACCCTGTAATAAATCAGCTCAACAGCTGTCTTCTAGGAAAATGAGCTATAAAAATACAGGAGACCAAATCTTGTGTACAATCTTAGTTCAGGCCACCCAACATCTCATGCTTTCAGCAAAGAAGAGGGGGGGAAAAAAATAGTGTGGGCTCTTTTTTTTTTGGTACAATTTCCCTATTTAGTCCAGATTACATATGAAGTTCCTTTTAAAAGATTTCTCATGACATATACAGTTTAGCATATACCAATAACCCTTGAAGTGAGTCACCCACTTTTCTAAAAGCAAACAGGATTGTTTTACATAAAAAGCTTTTGTTTCAAGTATCTTTAACATAAATGTCTACATAGAGAGATGAAAAAGATATGACAATTTTACTTTAAGTCATCCCGAATTGGAAAGCTTTCTTCAGAGATTACCTCCCCACAATACAAAAACTCAGGCAACCAAAATCGCCCCAAATCTGCCAACCTGAACAAGGAGAATCCTTACAGCATCTAACTTTGGTTACTAGACATTCTTCAGAAACTCTGAAGACACAACAATGCTTACTGGACCCTTTCTGGGCCAACACGCTTACAGTGTTATCCTAACATCTGTACTGTTCATGTAGCGAAGAGCCGAGCTTTGTCTACTGCCTTAATGGACTCAGGTATATTTTAATTAAATCTGTTTTCTAGTTATTACTATTTGAATGTGAAGAAAAATGGAAACTTTGCATTTAAACAAAAGATCCAAATCTTTCAGCTTTTGACAAATTACAATTTCTGACATTTAAAGATACTACCTGTGTTTGACCTCTCTGAAATAAGGCTGATCCATGAAGCATTTTAAACATGTTCACTTCACATTTAATATCTCTGAGGGAAGTCAAATCTCTCCCATCACACCTAAAGTTAAAAGCAGAAATTATGAGATCAGTGAAACTGTAGTCTTGGATAAAAAGTTGACAGAAATATTATTCACTAGGAGTTTGATATGCTTACCTTCTATATTCAGTCAGAACAAGATTTCTAAAAATATCCTTTGAAACCACATTGAAAGATTCCATGATTTCATAAGGCTCGGCCTCTGGAAACTTTTCTGGGTATAAAAAAAGAAATTCCGTCTGAAGTTGGAAAACAAATTTTATAGAACTTTTACAAGAATAGAGCACACTGTAACTCTGAGTAGGGCTAGCTCCATTTAAGCATTCTCTAAATACTAAGAAAGCAGAAAATAATACCTTTCAGCTGTTCTTCTGTTTCAAGCCTTATTTTGTTAATTGCTTCATCTCTAGAAATCTAGAACACAGGATTTGCAACCAGTTAACTCTACAGGGCAGAATAACAAAAGAGATGTGGGTTGTTGGCTTTTTGTTTGCTTTAAAATTCTGTAAAACTCAAGGGACAAGGAATAGGACTAACACAAATTCAAAGACCAATAACATGCTGCAAGCAAATATTCTGGTAGATAAGAATTTACAGAACAATTTATTATTACTATTGCAAATACATGCAGAGGAGGAGAAGAGTTTTTATTAACAGCGCAAAGAATTAAGTCTTACTAGAGTTTCACTGTGATATTAATTGAAAAGTAATTATATCATGTTTGAACTGATTACTTACTTTATCATGGCTAGAATCTGTGAACACTGCATAGATCTTGTTAAAAGCAAGTCTTTCGGAAGAGAAAAAAAGAATTTTTGAGAACACAGCTTTAAAAAAAACTTATGTAATTAGTTTACTTTAAGGACTAAATGTTTGTTTTCATTAGCAGTATGAAAGCACAATATTTATAAACATTACTAGCTCCAGCTGTCCTTCCTCTTCCTCCAGCTCTCCTGCCACCTCTCTTAGTTATCACTTCCACAGCAGAGCTCATACAAGCCAACACATACTGACTCCTCTTATCACCATTCCTCTAGAGAGGCACAGGAACTTAGAATACTTTCACTGGGCTTTCCGGATATTTGTTTTGCCCTGTCCTTCTCACTAAGGTGTAAAACAAGAAAGCTGAAGGCCATATTCCTAAGTTTCTACGGGAAAACACAGCAAGTAACATTCAAAACATGATATTTTGTTAAACAAAAACCCCAGACTATCTTATCAGAGCTCATCAAATTAAATTAATTTTTAAATAAACATTTGGAGTCACTTAACAGAATTTAGATCAAAATTATTTGTTCTGAACTTACTTCTTTGCACATTCCACAATCTCTTCAGGAGCAACAAATAACTTCTGAACAGTTCTCTTGACAACACCTCGTTCTTTCACTAGCTGCTGAATTCCCTGAATTATTTGCTGTGCATGCTTCACCCCTACTTTGATAGCATGACAGAAGTCTTGTTGCAATATATTCTCAGCAGTCGCTTCCAACATAACTATTAATGGAAAGTTAAAAATAAATGAAATTACTATTTTATTGTGCAATAGCAATTTAACTCAATTGAGGAAATAGCGATTAACATTAAACTGCATAAATATAGTGGAATTTACTTTAGCTAACCGATAGTTACCTAACCTATCACTGTTGTTTACTCCAACGATTTGGTAAAAACACAAATTTCAAAGATTAGGAAAATATCTGCAAAGAAGCTTCTACTTGATTTTCAAACATGCAACAGATATTAATAAGTAACCTACTTACCAACTTGATTTTGAGGAGCTGCAGCAACAACTAAATTTAAAGCACTAGAAGACATCTGTTTTCGAGTTGGATTGATAATAGTTTCCCCATCAACCAGTCCTACCCTTACCGCACCTACAAAGAAACTCCAGAAAATTATTATTATTCTAATAAGAAGTTCTTTAAGGCATCATTTTACTTTGAAAATTATATATCTAAAAAAACAATAATCAAAGCTATGGGTTTGTTTTAAAATATTATCATGTTAGCTATATATTAAGAACAAATGTGTAGGGCAAAATTATCTATTGAATTTCTTTTGAGTGGTATTACTGGGTAGGGCATATAATTGCAAAGAGTATTATACATAAGGCTGTAAGTACATTGGGTTGTGGTTTTTTTTTTTTTTTGGTCGTTTCAGCACGTGTTTTATAGAAGAGAGGCAGGTAAAAGGAAAATACAGCCAAATATTTGTTCTTGGCTAGAACATTTTTCTTCCCATAAAATATTCACAAAGACGTAAAGCTCTTCTTGAGTTCCTGGAGAAAAAGTATTCTTATCCATCTATTTTCTAAACAATGCTTTTCAAGACTAAGTTTCTCTAAATAAAAAAAAAATTAGTTTTTGGTCTCTATATTGTTCTATACTATTTCTGATTATAAATCCTTCCAGAATTTTATTTAGTCCAGGAAATATAATGTTTTGAAGTGTAATAATTCTATCCATTGTAAATTTATTTTCAACCGTTCAACTTGAAACAAGAGATAGTGGACTTTAAATTCAGATTCTTGTTAAAGAAAAAAACCAAAACAGCATGAACTGTGGTCTAGATCTTTCATTATGTTCAAATCACCCATCATTTCAAAATATTTACTTACCAATAGGACCATTCCATGGGATATCAGATAACGCAAGCGCTGCAGAAGCTAGAACCCAGAGATAAAAATCTGTATTAGAAAAACTGGATCATATTAAATCACACATAAGCAGTATTATTTAATCGGTGCTCTTACCTCCATTAATTGCTAGAACATCAGGATCATTGACACCATCTACTGCTAAAAGATTACAAAGGATCTGGCATAAGATAAAAGACAATGAATAGTTTTGACCTATACCTTTTTAATAGCTGTCAATACAAAGCTAAGGACAACAAAATAAAACATTCCATGTATTTATACAAGCCTATACTACAAATGAAAATTTGTTCAGGTATTTAAACTAGAAAGCTCACAAGAAAACCCACTAATGTATAATATTGTATTGTATCATGTAACATACACTATTAGCCTTTCTTTCCTCTGTTGTACAGAGGATATTTGAGTTTTGTTCCTGTATATTTACAACAAAATTTGAAAACTAGCATGTAATGAAAATAACATAAGACAAGGAGATGACAAACAAAAAAGCAGCATTACACTGTTAGACGCCTCCTGGCTGCTAATGAAAACTGCTTTGCTTCAAACAGTGCCTATATCATATGAAATTTTCATTGGCTGTACCTGTTTTCCATTGTGAAGGTAGCTATAGTTAAGGACAGTGAGCGTGACCTACCTGTGTATCGTAAAAGTAGCCTACGGGAAAGAGTGGTCTGATTGACCGATCTGCAAAAAGAAATATTCAAAATCTAAGTAGTAATTGGATTTCAGTAGCTGGTATTCAGTTTGTCTTGTAATAACCCCACAAGAAACTGACAAAACGGTTTAAATGAAAGACCCAAACAAACAAAAAAGGCAGAGAACTCAGAAGGAAATTCAGCATAAAATGTAGTCAACTCTAAAATTTCAATAGGACTCAGAGTAATATAAGAGATATTTGAGTGAGCATACTCACTGTCAGGTAACACAAGGTGAAAACATAGAAAAAGTCACTTTAGGATACAAATATTCTATTAAATAGTATTTCGCTAGACGTATTTTCAATGAAAGGACATAGTCCTCAAACAGAGAAAAATCAACAAAAACGGGAATGTTCAAATTGCTGCATTATTTCTGTGATGAGTACTTTCCTTGCTAACTTTATTTTTTTTATTTCAGTTTGAAGTGTATAGGACTGTGTGACAGCCAAGGCCTTACAGGCCGTTCCCTCTCCTAATTCTTTCCATTGCTGTCTTAAGATGCTGATGTATATAAGTTTTATATAAAAGTTGAGTTTCAAGGTATTATTTTATTCACGAACACAGATATCCATGATAGAGATGACTTTTCAAGCAGAATCAAGAGGGAGAGAGTGAGTATATACTAATCAGTAAGTCTGCCTCTTTGAATTTCAGAATTTAGCTTGGTTGTCTCTTCCACCTCTGCAGAGAGATGTGTGACTGCAGAGGTGACATCTCTGCAGTTAGGATGAGATCTTAGATACAATAATATCAACAAAGCTAACAACACGATTTCAGAAGATCAAGGTTTATATGTAAAGGAATATGCACACAGCCCCAGTTGATACATTATTTTAAAAATCAGTACTGATAAACAAGAAACTGTAAGTTTCTTTTCTTCTGACATTACTGCCAAAACAATCAAGTCTGCAAACAGCAATTAGAAATTACCATCTTTTCAAGCATTCATGAGGATATTACAAAATATTTAAAATACATTGTAAATAAAATGTTTCAGCCCACCTATTACTCTGCTTGTAAGAATTTCTTTATCAGTAGAACCAAGTTCTCTTCTTAGATAGTTTGTAGGAATTCTTCCTGCTGCCGCAGCTTTCTGACGATAGTCAACCTTTTAAAAATAAAATGGGGATTCCTAAAGACAATAGGCTACTGGTTTCAGAGCCACAGGATCATTCAGGTTAGTGGGGACACCTCATAAGGTCTATAGTCCAATTTCGGGCTCAGAGCACAGTCAACTCTGAATTTAGATTATATGACTTAAGGCTCCATCCTGATGCCCAAATGGACCCTCCCCTCCTATACGGACTGCCCAGCCAGTCAGTCCCCAGCCTGAACTGCTGCAGGGCACTAGGGCACCCCAAGATCAGGACTTTCTGTTGTTCTCAAAGAATTTCATATGGTTCCCGTCAGCCCATTCCTCCAAGCCCTAGACCCTCCCCTCCAGATGGCAACCTGGCTTCTGAACCTATCATCTGCACCCCCGAGTTTGGCACGATCTGCAAATTTGATGAGCAGGAATCCCAGGTCACCAACATAAGCATGAAACAGGCTATCACCCAAAATAGCCCTTCGAGGAACTCACTATTATTCAGCCTCAAGGCAGAACATGAATCATTTACCCTTAATAACCACAACATGTCAAGTCTCATAATCCAACCAGTTTCCCACACATCTAAAATATAACATGTGAACGTGGATGTTGTGGCAAAGTTCACAAGGCTTTTGGGGAAAGCCTTGCTAAAGTCAAGCTGTACACCATCCAGTGCTCATCCCTCATCCATGATTCTAGTCATTTTACTCTGAAGTCCAGGGTCTGTTGTCTGCTACTTGTATTCCCCGTTCCCCCGAGCATCTTGAACTCCACTGTTTAATGATTACTACTGCTAAGACTACCACCGATGATCACAAAACTAATTTTATCATTAGTACTTACCACTAATGGCATAAACTGAGATGCAGAAGGCTTAGTTTTACTGACTGCTGTGACCATCACTGCTGTGTCACCTAGCTGAATTAAGAAAAAATAACAAAACTGAAATTACCGGCAACCAAAATATTGTCTGAAGTCCCAAACCTATTCACAAATTAAAACTCCAGAATATTCTTTGCAGAAAACTACATAAATCCATGCTTCACTCCATTATTTTTGCTTGCCAAACATTTTTTTTTCCTACAAAACAGACAGCTGTACATTCCCTGGGATTTAAAATGCCACTTTAGGCTCTATATCCTTTTAATAGACTGATGTCCCAAAAATGAATATTCAATGAATGTTTTGAAGTTACACAAGTTTTAACTTTTTTTTTTTTTACCTGTACAACAGCAGATCCGTCAGCAAACCTAGCAAGTTTTCCAGAAGACAGTTCCATCTTTCTATTGGAAAGAAATAACTTGTTACTTATGGTGAATTTAAATAATAATTTTTCCAGCAGCTTCTGCACCCATGTACAGCACCCGCTACACCAAATGCAGGCTACATTTCATATTAGATGTAAATATCCTCGTTAGCTATGGAAATTAAAACTCTTTAACCAGAAGTGACCAAATCCCCTTAACTTTAACTTGCTTTTGCCTCCAGTACCCTGCGTCTTTCCCCCTGAAGCAAAGACTTGCAGCCGTATCAGGAGAAGGAAAAGCCCCTGCTCTTCCCCTGCGCGGTACCCGAGGAAGAACTGGCAGGAACATCGGCCGCCATTTCTCCTCACGTCTGCTTAACCCGCCGCCCCCCGGGGACCCTCTGCCCGCAGCCCTGGCGGGGGCAGCCCCTCACCTGCCCCCTACATCCACCGTCACCGCCCGGCCGGCCCCGGCCTCC
>JAOXJM010000023.1:4630671-4663251 GCA_026413425.1 Tringa solitaria | reverse complement strand
GGACGGGCGGCAGCCGCAGGGCGCGGCCATCCAGCAGCGGCGGCACCACCAGCCGCCGCCACCGCCGCCGCCATGGCGCCGCGACCCAACCGCCCAGCGCTGCGCGGCCACAGCCTCCGGCGGCGGCCATGACACCCGTGGGGGAGGAAGGAGGCAACCCTACCAGCAGCCGCCACCCCACTGGCTGCCGCAGCGGCGGGGGGCGGGGCGCGGCGCAGTAAACTGGAAGCGGATTGGCTCCCGTGCTGGCGGTCGAGTTTCGATTCCGCGGCGCGAGCCCTTTCCTGCGCCCCCTGGCGGAGCCGCGGCGGCTACGGCAGCCGAGGAGGGTCAGGCTGCGCGGAGCGCGCAAACGCAGTGCCTGCGCGGCCCTGCCGACGAGCCTGAGGTAAAAAAGGAGCAGAAAACGCTCTGTTGGCGGCCCCTGGATAGGAGACGGCCTTGAGGCCAGCTCAGGCTCAAATTTGGGGGCTACCAGCACAAAGAGGGGCCCACACTGAGGGAGAGGACGCCAAGACCGGGGCTGCCGCCGCCCTCCCGCCCTTGAGAGGCCTCGTCTGGCCGCTGCGGGCTCCTCAGTCCCGGGCCGGGTATCGCTGGTGCGCGACAGCGGCCGCGGGGCCTGGTGCGGGAAAGTTACTAAGTGTTACACCGTCCGCCAAAATTCAGGGCCCTTCCTTTAGGGGCATGGCTGAAAGAGTCCGTGCCGGCCTAAACTCGTATTTGGAAGTAAAAATGCATCTAATTGGATTTTTTTTGCCTGAAAGACCTTGTTCTGTGCTTCTTGTTTTCAAAATTAAAATAGCTACCCCCCCCCCCCCCAAAAAAAAAAAAAGCCCCACATTTCAAAATAAATAAATGTAGTTAAGCTCCCTGAACCTTTTTAGTAATTAAAGCTGTATTAACCATTGATCCTGTAGCAGGGTCTGGCAGCTGGAGCATGGCAACAGCATCCAGAGATTCGTGCCAGACTTCAAGGTTATGCTCATCTTGAGTAACTGAAGGGGTCACACCACGCTGTTCCTCACTTTTGTCCTCGGTAAGGCAAAAATAGTTAGTGATCCGTAGCACTCTTTTAAGCCCGGAATGTCAAAATATTTTTCAAAGTGCAAGAGGGTTACAACAGTTGTTATTGCTTATCACAAAAGCTTGCCAGTTAAAATATTTGTTGTGCTGTTACATGCTCAGAGTGCAACAGAATGTTACACTTACGGGACAGTGTTTTTGTTTGTGCATTAATTATTCCTCAGACAGTTAGATTATTGCTCAGTTGTATAATGCAAAAGAGATTAGTAATTTCTTTATTATTTACGTCTGTGAGCATGAATGAACAGAATGTGATCATGAAGATCTGATCACCCCAACAGTGAGGTCTATGTAGGATTAAATTAATTAAGAACTCATCTGTCATCTGGAGTTAACAATTTAGATTTGGAGAATATCGAATAAAAAAATTAATGCCATTTATTACTAGTTTGGTTCTAAAGATATTTTGATATTGCTTGTTGTTTACAAGTCTTTTCTGTTTACTTAACCGGATTTTTCTTTTAAAGCTGCATTTATAGAAAACAGATTCATTGGCTGGGAAAACAGTCAGAGTAATAATTTTTCTTCTGTGCCAACATGTTTCTTATCTTTTTGGCAAGACACAGAAGAAAGAAATGAGATGAGTGATCCAGAAACTTAGGATTTGGCCTGGGCAAAAGGATCGTTAACTTTATCCAGATTCAGAATTCATTGGTGCAGTTTTATTTGGTACAAAAATATATTAGGTGGCAAAGCAAGAATGTGCACCCTGTTTGCCTGAATTGACATTTGCTTTGCTGCTGACAAACAGAGGATTGTTTGGAAAGATTTTTTCTGTCATTATTACTCATTAAAAATCGCTATTCTCTAGCTCATAGCAAATAACTGTTCAAAGCTCTATACTGTTATAAAAATGTGTTTCATCTTGTAAGAGTGATAAAGGAGTGGTTGGAAGTATTCGTAGAATTCAAGAGACATGAACAACACAAATCTTGTCTTCTTGTTAAGCACAGAAGGTGGGCATTTAGGGCTTTTAAAGCTTTAAATTCAAGTGGGGAAGCCATCATACTTAAAGCAGAGAATTACATGATCCAAGTGACAAGCAAGGAAGAGACAGCAGGGTAGCATTTCATGGAGAACGAACACAAAGAGATACATGTCTGTTGAGGTTGAACAGACTGATGTTGCAGAATTTAAAAAGAAGCATAACAAAGGTGTAGAGGAATATGTAAGGATGACTTAGAAGTGAAAGTCTTTCTAACAAGCACTGTCCATTCACCACAAAGAAAACCACACAGAATCAGCATGAAAAGTGTTTTTCTTGAACACTTTTGCTGTCAATGGTAACCAGCATACAACAAACACTTCTGCATTAGCTCCAAATATCTGACACTGTCTTGATAACTTGTATGTACAAGACACAGTGACATTGTCCTCCTAACTTCTGTCATCAGCAGTATTGCAGTCATAATTTGTGTGCTGACATTATTCTCTTACAGAGATGCCATAACTTAAGCTCAGAGAAGCAGCCATGCAAAATATATGCTTTGACTTTAAAAAGCCATTCATCCACATTACTTGTACCAAAGAATTAATTCTATAGCTTGAGATTATGTATGGTTGTAGGAAAAGTCCAAAATAAACATTAAAAGAATATTTTTCAGATGATGCTTTTAAAAATAATGATTAACCTTGGTATTTTTTCCATTTGAACATGCATTAGAAGAGTTAAACAGTTCACAAACAGCAGCAAGCATTGAAAATAGATCTTTTGACTTAAACCAAAATTATTAGATAGCTTTTTCCACACTCACCAAAATGAGAAGCCTTAAGTGTACGCGCTTCATAACTGTCATGGGCTAATGTGTTATGGCCATACCACTGTAACTGAAAAAGGATACAAGAATTCAGATGTAGTTCAAGATACTAGGCAGCAAACAAAATTCATGTTTAACCTCATGAAAAAGCAAAAGTATTAATCATTTGTTCACCAAGATTTCAACTTTGTCTCTCTCTTCATTAAATATTTCCTCCGTTTTTTTTCCTCACAGATCCATATTCAGTTTAATGATATATAATAATAATAAACACCACCCAAAAACATGTGTCACTTTCATTTCCTCATTCACATTTCCTCCATCTAGTTTGGAATTAGGATAAGAGATCTGTTTTTCTTCCAAACCTCTGCTTATGTGTACCAGATGCCACTGAACTGGGAATAAACCTGTTTTGCACTGGAACTTCAAAACTATGGCTCGTGAACCACCCACCAACATTTCAATAGGCAAAAAATACTGAAAAGGTGTTTTTGCAGTCTTAATGCATACGCTTGATCTTTCCATACTATACAACACTGCACTCTGCACACAGGACACCACGCTGACAAGATCACTTTCTAAAATTAACCTCCCCAAATACTCTTGTTCAGGTCTCACCTGGGGAGATCACACTTTACTGGCTATATTTCCCATTACTGTCTTCCTAAAGCAAGACCAAATGTGGTAAATAGATGGCCCATGCACCATGTTCTGAAGACCAGCACATTTGAACTCTTCATCAAGAGAAATAACAAGCTCCAGAGCCAAGGGACCTCTGCTGTGAACGCCCTACCCACAGATGTTCAGCAATCATAAATAAGGGCTAATCTCATCTCTGGTGACAGCACATGTGGAGATAGATTTCTCTTTGCTATTTTATTGAAAATGTATCCATCCAAAGTCCTAAGGGCACACAGAGAATGCTAATTAAAGTTTGTATGCATACTCCTTGGAACAATGTCTAGGACTAAAACCCCTCCCTAAATCTTTCTCCACCCAGAAATCAGAGATCACCCAAGTAGGCTTTTCTCTCCCAGTAGCCTTGAGTTTGGTTTAGCCAGGCTACCCTCGCAGCAAACCCCAGTGAGAGGGAGCCTGGAGATCAAAATCTCTTTTGGGGGGTGGGGTGTGTGTGAGTTTTTCCCATCATGCTGCAATATGAGGCATGTCCCCTCCAGAACAGCTCCCCCTGACTGCCACCAGACCCTTTTCCTACATTTCAGCCCCACTAGCTATGACTGACTGCCATTTCCCCTGTTTCTTGCCCTGTTTGGAACTGCACCCGTGGTACGTGTTCTGCTTCCAGGGGCTATGGCTTTGTGCTTACCTGGCAAAGTTTGAAAGCAGGAGGAAATTCAAACAAGCAACAACAAAAAAATCAAGACCAGTGTAGATACCTGCAGCTATTTAACATAAAAAGCTTGAGCTTGCCAAGAATTTTGAGAGTCCATCCTCAGTACCTCTTTTTATGTAAAACAGCAGTTCAGGGTGAAGATTGTGTTATGTATTTGAAAATTTAACCTTCATAGCAATGTACAAATGCAAATTTCTTAAAGAATATTACATTGCTTCTTTAGAAAGCTCTGTTATAACCATTTCAAAGCCTCCCAGGTCATAGAAAGCCTGCAAGTTTCTCCTGACAGACATTTACTCAGAGGAGCTGTGTTAAGAAAAATGCTGAATTCACCAGTTGCTTTCTGCTCTTTGAAACACCCAAACAACTTGGATGTGTATGTATAAGCATCTGTGGGAAGCATTGCATAAATAGATCTACTTGATTTCAATAGATTTAATATGCTTTGGAACATTAGTCAAGCTTACAGGAGACCAGTAGTAGTTTTTGAGCCTTTTCTAACAGCCCTTGCCACATTGAAATAAAAAATTTAACATCTGTAATGACACTGACTACCTTCTCATGCTATATGAGTTTATTTATCCCATGACAGTTAATAAAACCAGGCATTTCTTTCAGCAGCAGCTTAAGCAACTCCCTTTTGGCCTGTGTCTCTGCCCCGTACTCTTCAGCTTACTGGGTGTACTGGTGCAACTTGTGGGGCAGTGGCAGAAAACTCATCTAATGTTAAAGTTCCTCGAATTGTGGGTGAGAATTAGTTATGATCTACTTAGTCTTAAGCCATTTATTTGTTTTGGACAGAATACATCTGCTGTTGATCACACAATTCTATCCATAGCCTGCTCCCCATCCTGCAGCTAAATAAACATCTCTTTTAGAGTGTTGCCTATTAGAAAGAAAAACATTTTAAAAAAAAGAAAAAAAAACACATACAGGTGTAAAAGAATGATATTTTTGAGTGAACAGTGAGTGTACAAACAACTTCTGTGGGAAGAAGCAGCTACCATTTTGCATACAGTTTGTCACTGGGCAGCTTCTTAGAACTCTGCTTTCTCCTGGGCTTAAGCTTATATTCTGCTTTATGCTCCTTCAATAGTTTTGGCATGAAGCTATACACATTTACACTTGGGTTTTTTTTTTTTGTGTGTGTTTTTTTTTCTTTTGTTTTGGTTTTTTTTAAGGAGAACCCATTCTACAAATCTAGCTACATGAAAGCAACTTACAGGGAATGACAAACAGAGCACCTACCTTAAAATAATAATAAAAAACCCCAAAACCCAACAGTGATTTATTTCCTGCTTTTTTGTCCTTATTGCAGAAAACAACAATACTCATAAGAAATCCTGCCTGTTACTGTTCCAGTGGAGTTTCCCAGTAGTGCTCCAGACATAGCATGATACTCAGGTAGGACATCTCAGTCTGCTAATTTCATTACAAGCTATAAAAAACAATTGAAGAATGTGAGTGGGACCAGCATTAAATAGCCCTTGGGGCCTGTTTATATGCCACACCTGAGCAAGTAGCTTTTTCTGAACTGATAAACTTGTTTTAGCAAGATAGATAGCTCTCATCCTAACTTTTTAAAGATGCTTCTATTGAAATGGAGATTTGATTTTAAAGCAACTTCTTTTATCTTTTTCTTGATCTTCTCCCCCTATTCTTGTCATGGTTAGCTCTACTTTGATTCCCTGCTGTATCTCTTGTGATAGCTTTCAGATGCTGACAGATTTCCCTAGCTTGCATTAGCTGTAATGATTACTTGAATAAATATCCCTATTTTCTCCAGAAAACTCATCTGGATGAATTTAGTAATCAAACCTTCTGGGGCAGGTGGATGTAATCTTTTATTTGAATGAGGGATTCTGGAGCAAAAGTAAGAAACTGGGCTGATCGTATTAAACAAACTACCCAGCCACACCCACCTGACTCCTTGTATTGTCTTGGTGGGGCATCTGTGTTTCATTCTGTTTTGGGCAGCATCAGTCTTGCTTCCTTTTTCTTCTGGGTACCTGTGGTATGCTGTTCTACCCTCTAAGTGGGAAGGTGGCACTATGCAGCAGCACTATGTGTCCTTTATTTATGGGAACAGAGGCTAGATTAAAGTAGAGGGTGCAGGTAGCTAAATCCAAGTTTGTGATCCTCCTAAGTGTTGCTGGCCTGCTGAGTGGGGTACCTACAATGAGGCATCTCTCCTAGGTGAGTGCTTGAACGTGTAAGAAAGATTTGTAGTTGCAAATTCCCTTTTACCAAACTGGTTCTGCAACTTCTGAATTGTTAGGGCTTTTTTTTTTTTCTTTTCAGTTGAGGCCTGAGGACCCTATAAAGTGTAAGCAAGGCAGAGGATTGAATGATTGTCAGAGGAAATCATCTTTTGTTTTTTCTTTTTTCCTTCAGGAAAGCTATTTGTATATTACAGTAATCCAACTGTGTATATATATATAGCACCTGTATGTGTGCATACTGTACAGTCTATCCTACCCGCAGTATAACAGAAACACAACAGATACTTTTTTACCTGTTGAGTGATAAGGTTCTAAGACATGTGTATTATGACTTTTATTGCTGCGAAATCTAAAATTAGTGAAAGACCTCAGGAAAACAGTTGCTATTTTTTTCTAGATATGATAGAAAACAAACCAGACAAGGAGAAGGCAGGCTCCTCACTTGAACAAGTGGAGTGGAACTCCTTCATGTTTGCCTGGGCTTTCCTTTTTCCTATCGATTTTATTAAGTTGTGAATAAAGCCATCTTACATTCAGCAACCTGTTTTCAACCAAGGTGTCTGCTGGTGATGTGTTTCTGTCAGGACAGCTTTAAATTGTGCTGTATGTGAAAGAACATCAACAACTGGGTCTTCAGCAGTCTGCTGGCAGGTTAAAAATGGGCTCAGTAGATGCAGAGGGTGAGAGCAGTCTTTAAAACTGAGGGTCTCTAGTGAAAAGTTGTATATTCAGGTGCAGGGACTTTGTAGCTATGCACAAGCTTTGATTGAAACATGTTAACATGAGCTCGCAAGAGCAGTTCTGCAGGGTGATGGGGGATGCCTGTCTCCCACTAATAGAAATTGTTACATAAGCTGATAGAAAGCCTTCTATATTCGTCTAATAAATACATGGTTTGTAATTATTCTTTCAAGAAACTTTAACATCCTTGGACACATAATGAAGTAGAGCTGTAATGGCTTCTGAGAGTTGTGGATTTGAGTCCTTTGGCAGTTGAGGCACCTTGGTTCATTTAATCTGATGCTTTAAGTCCAGGTTCTTCTAAAATCATTTATCTGCATAGGCTGCAAGATTGTATTAATGTGTATTTCCATTTGCTGCATAAATGAAAATTATTCCCTGAAACAAAGTCTGTCCTCTCAAAAGAGTTACCTTTGTATTTTATGCCACTTCTTATTGATCTGCTTTCTCCTTCACCAACTTCCCTGGAAACAGAAATATTTCAGGTCAGAGTCTGAGACAGGCAGTGGTACCACATGGGGTCCTGTTTGTATACATATATTTTTGCTTACTAAATACATTAGGCCTGTTTGGTGTAACGTTTGAGATTCTATAAATATTTTTTAAGTATTTGTATAATGTTTTTGAAATAAATGTGGTTTTTTTGGTTGGTTGGTTTGTTTTTTAATGCTTTGGAGGTGGATATCAAGCTGGGGCTATGGCTTGTGCTGGGGAGCTGGGGGATGCTCATGGGGCTGGACAGAGGAAAGGAATGAGTAGGTGGACCTGAAACACTTGTTCCTTGTTTGTTGTGTTGACATAAATGAGGGCACTTGGGTTGGAAAAAGGAGGAATGTTGTAAAGTAGGGGAAAATTCGTAAATGTAATTGCTAAAAACTGGGTGAGTACCACTAGGTGTAAGTGTGTGAGGGAGAGTAGTCCCTTTTAGGTGAGGTAGCAGCTGGTGAGGTTGGAGAAACAATATTGACAGAAAAAGTCTTTCTTAAAGAAATCCATGCAAGCATGAGGAGAGAGCACCTACCAAAGCAGCGCAGCTGTGGCCCTGTATGTCTCACGCAGTGCTATTGTTTGTGCCTAGAAGTCCCCTTGTTATGCCAAATCCTGGCTGAGAGGGTAACTTGCAGAGCTCAGTAAAAGGCTTTAAAAGCTACCTCTTCTGACAACAAAGTTTCTCCTTCCTTAAGATGTGTCACTTAATCATCTTTGGCTTCACCAGAAAATCAGAGGGATGGGCAACTGCAGTGAGAGTTATTTTGTTTTTAAACAGTTCACTGGATAACTGTGTTTCCTTCAGAGCAGTGTGAAACACCACATTTTCATCATGGAGACTATTCCTTGTGCTATATGCCATTGCTGGAGTCTTTGTGGGAGACCTTGGAGGGGTCTCATCATGCCCTGACCTTTCCGTAATGAAGAAGTTGAGGCTACCCTGCCCACATTTGCAGCAAGCTCCCTGGACAGAGGAAGACCCTAAAATGAGTTATTTCGTGTATCTTTCTCTGTTTAATCTTCTGCCATACGGTGGCACTGGTTAGCTGACCAAGGGAGATGCTTCCCCTGTTGTACTCCAAACTGGGTTCCTGCTATCTTATGGTGATACCCACAGAGTGCAGCTTCCGCCCACACAACTCCTCCACAGCTTGCTTAGAAACTTCAGGAGATAGACTGAATATTTGTGGAATAATAGAAAACAACACTTTGTTTTTCATTACATATTACTTCATAGTTCTGTAATCCTTGAGAGAGTTCTCAAGCTTGGCTTTTCAGTGCTATCAAATAAAAAATATTCATGGGCAAATTTTAACCTACAGGAATAAATGAGTGGCACAGAAAAGGAAAAAACAATTACTTGAAGAGGAAAATCTACAGAAATGGTGAATTTTACAAATTTGAAAGAGACAGTGCTCCCTCCTTTCTGTGTGTGCAATGAGTGAAGAGTGGCTGAAGAGCCATTAAGTCCAAGTTTAAAAAGGAGGACCTAGAGGTGTAACTTTAGGCCTTTTCAGGCATTTATACCAACTCTGAGTGTTCAATGCTATATTCTTAACAAAACAGACAAAGTTTAACAAAAATAAACACAAAAGTGCTCTGGCTGTATGGCATGACTTTTAGATACCTGTTTTCAAAACTGAATTAGCACCACTTCTAATGCCACAAATGACTTCTGTGACCTTTATCTTCAGTTAAGTTAAAAAGAAATGTAAACATGTGCAAACACCACATGCAATGCACAAAGCTTCCAGATGTGTGTGCTCGTTTACTGTCAATTCAGTTTTTTGGGTGTCCAAGTTAAAATGATTTGTACTCTTGTAAACTCTTCCCAAAAATCCCAACTGAGGGCTGAGCACTGCTCAAGGCCTCTCTTTACCAATCTATGAGGCCATGCAAACCTTTGGCTGTGATGAGCTGAAGGTCTAATTTGAAATGATTATGATAGGAATTATGATAAACACCAAGGAATACAAGTAGGTCTGAAATGACCCGAGGCCCTGAATTACTTGCCCGGTGCTGAAAACTGAGCAAATGGCAGTGGCAGACTGAGGGTAGGCATCCTTTGGGGAAGGGGGTTTCTAAAACAAAGTGAAGATCGTTGTTTGATGGGCAAGCGGCTATATGATCCAGCATGTAATGCAAAGAAAATGCATGTAAAATAAGATATATATTTTTATGCATTTTAAAAGAACAAAACCAGTACTGCCTGTGATTTTCCTGTGTGGTACCCCATAAGCTAGTGTCACTGCACTCGTTGCCTTAAATCTTTGACAAATTTTAAAGGAATTATAATTTTAAAGCCTGATGTATGTCCTTTACTGCTTTCCTATTTCTGTTAGGGAGAAATGTGAACTGTCTCTTGCTGCCATGCAAGGATCATTTGCCTGATTAAAGTCCCTTTGACCACTAATTTGCTTGGGAGTGTGGCTGTGGGTTCAGGGTCTGCCCCTCTCCTGCAGCACCTTGCAGGGCTGTTGCCTTTTTTGGGGCAAGGCAATGGTGAAGGGCTTTGTTTTGGGAGTTAGTGCACTGAATGGGTGAGTAAGAGAGGTGATAATTAAATGAGATGAAGAGATGGAGGAAAGCAGCAGAAAGGATTGATGGCATGGCTCAAATTGGCACTGGAGCATGGGGTGAAGATGAATGATTTGAAAGCAAAGTGTAATTGATCTGTGTTGTGTCAGGTGATGGCACAAAAATAAAAAAAAGGAAAATATGGAACTTTTCAAATGTATTGTTGAAAAGCTAGTCATTATTTAGCTGTGGATATGACATTTTTGAAATAGCTATTGGACATGCTTTCTTTTGACTTGGTGTTTTAATTTTAAAAGGCATTTTCAAGTAAGAGAGTAAAAAGACAAGACATTGATTAATTGGGCCTCTCTAACCAAGAGCAAAGAAAGCTCTGTAAGCCTCAAAGTTGCTGGTTGTGCCATGCAGAAAGGCCCCAGTTGTCTCCAAGGAGGTTTTGAGTATGCAATGTAAAAGAGGAAAAAAAGAACAGGAGATGATCACTTGCCTACAACTTGCCAGTAATTAAAACATCTTAGCCATTTTATTTTTGCTGTCTAAAACTCAAAGAAAAATTCTTTGAAATTTTGTCAAAGGTTGGACATAGACAAAATCTGAATTTGCAGCAGTGCTGTAAGTGTGGTAGACGGCAAACTAGAAATAAAGCAGCAGCCTTAAAGCTCACAGTCCTATGAATTGTATCCATTCCCTTGTTTTCTCCCCTGGCACGATGATTTGCATTTTTCTCTTTAATTTCAAAGTAAAACTATAAATAGGAGTTGGGAACTGTGTGGATGTGGTGATTGATAGGGGTTTGTTTGCTTATCTCACTCACTTGCCTTATAAAGGAGGTCTAAGCTTAAATTAAGAGCTAATGATCGAGCATTTTGTCAACCCATGCCATGTCCTTCATCTGTTTCCAGTGTGTTGGCTCCATCATCTTGCTGTGACAGATGTCATAGATTTTGGTAGGGCTGGGTCAAACCCTTTGTATGGAGCTTTCAAATTTTACCATGAACACAAATATGATAGACTCAAAATAAACTTATTTCTTCAAAATGACTTCTTGGAATCCCTAAATGTTTACGTTAATTTTTGGAGTTTTGCTTAGGAGCAAAGAACAAAACCTCTATTCTTTTGGAGGATGTAATAAAAGCTACACCTTGACATATGTCCTGCTGATCAGAGGAGATAGCACATATTCCTATAAAATAAAGGATGAAAAAAAGCAATAAAAAGTTTCTAAGGCTGCTAAAAATATGATTTATAGTCGGGACCCAGTTATAAATCCTATCAACACTTACTATAGTTATACTTGCATGTTGCATTGTTGAAAGAAAGGTTAGCAAAGGAATTAGGTATGTGACATTTAATTTCTATGGTTACTTACGCAAGTTGCAACTAGCTTGAAAAATGCCAGCATTGTTAGTAAAAGTAGTAATAGAATAATGATGTATGTTAATAGTAATAAGGGTATCTGCTATCTAAAACTAAGTTGTCAACTTGTGTTTTGGGACCTGAAATACATAGAAGTACGTATAAAATTTTTAGTAGGGTAATACCAGCTGCAGAAGTCAAAGTAGCAGAGGAAAGGGGAATATTTCAGCTCAGGGTGGGGGGCAGTGGCTCCTTCGCTGATATCAGTTCTGTGATTGAGCTTCTACCTTTGAATTTATCTCACTTTGTACTATGTATTTGGGCCCTGAGCTTTTTTCAGTTGCTGCCCTGACTGAAGAGCATCCCAAACCCCAAAATTTAACCTTTATAGGTTATTTGTAATGCTTTGTGTGGTGGGTGTAAAGAGCATTTAAAGGAAAACCAGGAATTTCTCGTTGGTACGCTCTGACTTTTAACTCTGCATCACTGGACTATCTTTATCAACAATTCTCAGCATATTATTCCCAGGATGGGTGATACTCTATCCCTCTGCCTTTGGCTTCAGAGGTTACACCCTAATTCTGAAAAAAACCCACTTATTAAATGATTTTTAATTTTAACTGCTGTTTTCAAGATACATGTCTGCACACCCACAATCATTTTAGTATAAACACACAAACTCAGGGCAGCAGTATCCAGTGTATTGTGTTAGCTGTGCACTCTTGTTTACTTAATCTTCTCAGTGATTTTTTTCCTTTAGGATTACGCCTATTTTTTCCCATTCCAAGCAGTTGTCGGGTAGTCTCTACTTGCAAAATCCTCAAACAGATGTAATTCTGCCCCTGCCATGATCGACAAACAAGCTGTCATCTGGAAGCCTCTTGTATTTTCTTCCTGAACGTGCTTTGGTCTGATACTTTTACTCTTGAGAGGAGTAGTTGTAGAAGTATGCTAATAAAAACTTTATCTTGCATTATCAAAGCTCATGCCATGTAGACCCATCTCCTGGTTGTGTAGTTTATAGCCTGGCTGTTACTGTTACCCCTTCACATCACCCACGTGTGCATGTGAGCTTCCTTCCAGGAGTGACACTGAGAGCTTTGGGTTTTGTGGCCCAGTGTGCAAAAGGAAATGTAAAAAAAATCCAAGTTACCTCTGTAGTCTTGCCTTGCGGGTGTATGTTGTATTATAGGCTTTAATGGCACAGCTGCAAAATGTTTCTCAAATGCACTATACTCAGCATTTTCTGAAACCTTAGTTGTATGAGTTTTAGCTCTTCTTTGAGCTGTTTTACTTTCTGCAGACTGTGCTGGGGCTATGATGCCTGCCTGGCAGTGGCATGTGGTCAGCTGTACTCACACAGCAATTTCTACATATAACAGTGGTACAGTGCAAGATGCTGATGGGCACCAGCAAACACATAGCCTCTAAGGAGGCTGTGCAGACAAAATGATGCAAAAAAAATCCTCTCCTCTCTCTGCTTTGTGCTCTGAAAAGGAGTTTGGCTTGCCATGCCACAAGATTTTGAGGCTAGGGCTGAGTTTTTTCTTGACCCTGGGAAGGGTCTGTGAGGTTGTGAGCCTCTCGCCTTGAGCGGCTGAGCTGGAATAAAACTGAATTTCTTGGCTGACTCTGCAAGGTTTGGGGATTGTTGGCCTCTGCAGTGGGATCCCTGGCCAGGGCTGGCCCTGAACACTAGTGGCTCCTGTGCCTTACTTACATGCAGGAAGGAATATGCTTTTGCAGATTGCAGTACAGTACTGCTAAGGATGTATTTGTGACAATTTGGGGTCTCTGTTCATCAGCTGCCTTTTACTGGATGGATGTCAGTTAATGCTTCCTGGAGTGGATTTCTCTTCTGTGATCAGGCAACTGGTGATGGCACCTCCTAGCCTAACCCTTGTAGATTGGCAGGACACATGCTGCCATCCTGAAATGCCTGAGGGATGCTGGGGGCTGGTGGGAGCCCACTTGTGTGTCCCTCAACTTGCGTTGCTGATGGCAGAAGGACGGGGCACCCTGTGTGCCTGGTGGTGCTGGTTTTGGCTGGGATAAGAGGTCGGTCTCAATGCTGAGCAAGTGTCAGAGCAAAAGCTTGCACGGATTTATTCTTGTTCAGGGAAATGTGCAAATCTTGGTTACAAAATTAGAAGCACAAATGTTTGAGAGAAGGGAAACAAAGTATTAGTGCACACACTTGCATCATAACTGTGCCTCCACACTGAGTTAATTACGGATGCGCTTCCTCAGCCCTCCTGTTCCCCACAGACTTTCCTATGCTAAATGTAAATTTGCATGTTGTTTCTGTTGTCTGAGTTAGGTGGAGTGAAACCTGCCCTAAATAATACTGTGAAGGAAAACTTCAGTTATGATTTGTTGTGATGAGCTTTACTGTATAACATCATTGAACTTAGTTATCACAATTAAGTTTGCTTTAGATTCTTTGCGCTTTTATTAGTTGTTTCATTGAGTTGATTTACTGAAGCAGTGTTCCTGAATATGGAATTTTAATGTTCCTGGTTTTGCCAACCTTCTAAAAAAGCTTAGGCAGGTATCTTGATTTCTGAGAGCTTCACAAATGCAAGAAACAGCTTTTTTTTTTTTTTAATTTCATGATAAAACACTGGAGATGTTAACAAGTAAATTAATGATCTGATAATTATAGTACAGGTTGACAGGCAAACAATTGCAAACTATCCCTCACTTGCTGTAAAGGAGGTGCTTTCTGCTTTGCTGGTCCAGAGACCTGAGCATAGACTCTTTTCAGGGAGGGCTTGATTACATTTGCAAAATTTTCATGTAAATTTTTTTCATTGTAAATATATTCTTTCTACAAATCCAGTGCTGATTCAGTTACAAATGTTTTTGCATTTAGAGGAAGCTTCTTCTGTGTTACAGGTAGACAACAGCCTTTCTTGTGTATCCCAGACCTGGTCTGATATAAAGTGATTGTATGGACAAAACCTGTGTATAACTGTTGCTATCTTTGTGATTTCTGGTCTCCAATCTTTGTTGTCTCTGGATCACAGCAAACAGATGGTGTTCAAGTTTTATTTGAATATCTCACTACATTGGAAATGAGGCAAAGTGAATTCAGCCATCACTAATAAGAATAATGCCAAACCCTCAGGAAGTTTCTTTTCTCCCCTGCTTTTCCATAGTCTTGTTTATAATTTACTTTGTTACACAATTGTGTTTCATCTGAATGGTTTACCAATGGCTTTGGAAATGCCCCTGCAATTTTTTTTTTTTTTCTGTGAGCTGAATCATGATGATCGTGGTTACCGTGCACACGAGTGTCCCTTTAGATCTGTCCATCTTATTAGTGCATACAGAAATTGGATTTAATGCAGAAAAACACATCACCATAAAATAGAGTTACTGTTCTGGCTAGGTAAATGCAGCATTTTAACTTTATTTAGAGTTTAAGCCCAACCAGTTGTGTATTAGTAACTGTTCTCCTCACAGCAGTAACCAGTATCAACCACAGACATTGAGCTTTAGATATAATTTAATTTTTGGAAAAATTGTTTAGCAATTAATGCTAATAGCTGGCTGATACTTGCATGGCATCCAAGTTCAACTGTACATTTGCCTTTCGCAGACCAGGCTTGCAAACAAGATCTGGCACCTGAACAGGCCTGTGCTAGACTGAAATTATTCATGTGTAGTCAGATAAGTAAACAAATAAGGAATTTGGAGACTTTTTAGATTATTGAATTTTAAAAAGTCAGATACCAAGTGAAAAAACTTGGAGTCGCCCAGGGTAGTCTTGAAACTAAGCTTTTAGGCTTAAAACGTCATTTATTTCTAGGATATGTTACTGGTACTTGTAATAAACTGATGGGATTTAATAAACCCAGAATGGCCTCAAAAAGGAGAAACTATTCTTTGGTGTGATGGACATATCTAAGAAAACAGGTTCTATACGCTTTGCTATCAGGTTAATGATCCTTCAGAATCGAGCTGTATAGCACTGATGGCTCAGTTCTGCTCTTCAGTGAGATATTATTTCCTTGAATTATCCCTTTGATGTTTCAAAGTCCCAGAAAAGGTGTGTTAGCACTTAAATGGGAAGGAATGCCTTTGCAAGGGTGACATGAGGTGAAAAGGGGAAGTGGCGGTACATGGGCTGTGCCGGCTCCTGAGCTGCAGAGCATAGAAAATGCTCAAAATATCAGATGTGTAAGTTGAAATTGCCTCAAGGCAGCTTAATCTTATATGGGAGGAATTGGCATAGTGCATAAACCAAGCAGAAACGGGCCTTGGCAGCGGCAGAGGAGCAGCAGCGTCTCTGGGACAAGTTGTTCTGAACAGTTTATCGCTCGTGTGAGCTCACGCTTGCTGTGTTGCTGACCTGGGGAACGCGTCTCCTGGTTTGATCTTGGCCTGATACCACCTTCGGCAGAGCAATTCTGTGCTTTATTGGAAACTGAGCACTCCTTTCAGGGAAATCCTCGACGGCTGCTTTTTGCCTGGGCTTTGTGGTGGTAGTGAGGGCTGCGGCTCCACCACCCCCAGTGTGGTGGAGGCAGATGGCAGAAGTAGTGATAGAGCTGGAAGGGTAAAGAAAACAGTTTAATGAAAGTAATGCTTTCTCAAATATAGGTCATCTCTTGCTTTTTGTCTGTTTTTTTCCCCCCTCCTTCCCCCAAACTGGGATGGGGCAAGCAGGTTTTGCAGCAGTCTGCGCATCCCAGTGTTCAAATCAACTTGGGCAGTTTGGTGCCTCAGGACTCATTTCTGCTTTGTGATTGCTTCATGCTGGGACATTGCAGTGGGGTTATTTGGGGGAGAATTAAAAGCTTTTTTGTTGCTGTTCTGGATGGTTTTTGGCACTGACAAAACCTGTAGCTCTTGCAAAACGTTCAGCATCCCTGAACTTAAATACTATCGTAGCATCAGACCTCACTGGATTTTGGCTTGAGCCTTGCATCCGGAAGTATTAAAACGCTTGCGTTAGACAGGAATGTTACCCTCAATATAAATTTCCATATAAAAACCTCTACTTGTCATTTCTCCATATATTCCCCCTGTTTGTCTCACCCTTATTTCTTTTTATTGCTATTTCTGCTTGGCAAACACCACTGCGATCCTAGCTGTGTGTCAGCATTTGAGGGAGCTTCTGCACAGCAATGAGGTTTTAAAAATAAAAAAATTAAATTTGATTCAGGCTTCCTTTGGACTCTGTGGGGCTCTTTGCCCCCTTGCCTATGCCTGGTGAAGGAAATGTGTGAGCGGTGGGATAGGGCTCTGAGTGTGGGGTGATGTCTGGGGGGACCCCACAGACCTCTCCCACTGCCTGGGTGGCCACAGCCATGGCTTTTTCCTCTGCATGGGGCACCCTGTCCCTGCCTGGTCTCCGCTGTGCTCTCCTGGTCCTGCTGTTGTGGGCAGGATGGCATTTACACCTTTAAAACCTCCTCGGCTCTGCACTGGCAAAGGGCTGTGTGGTTGTTGGCTCCAGCCTCGGTGCTTCAGGGCATGATTTCAACCATGTCTATGGAGACCAATTTTCAACATCAAAACAAACCAGTGTAAGTGGAATTTATATTACCTTTTAAAAACGCAAGTCAACAGAGCTGAGGACTCTGCTTCGAGGAAGCCTCTTGGGTTTGTTCAGGGAATTACTACAAATATTTTACATCCTTTTTGAGACTCCAGGCAACCTCAGGAAGTGTCTGCCGAGGACAACTGTTGAAATACCCCAGGCTGCATAGCTGATCGGGGGACTTTTGGGGCCGATGGTGTGAGGAAGCACACCACCTATCCCCCATCCCCAAATATTCTATGCTGCTTGAAAGTGCTCTCTAATTTTCAGAGCCAGGCTAATCTTTCTAAACATTTAGATACTATTTCTCTCCCAAATGCACAGTGTTTTCAGCTTGGGTGATGGTGGTCAAGAGCAATCAGAGCAAAAGCCTTGATCCCAAGTCTCTTGAGTGAGTGCAAATTTGGGTAAGCCCAAAGGTAAAGAAATACTCTACCACCCAGGGATGGATAATATCCCTGCAGAAATGTCACAGCAGTAAAAGGATTGAATTCTGATAAGGCTGTGCTGGAGGATGCATTGGGATGCTGCCCAAAGCTCATTGAAGAGGCAGCTTGAAGATGAGTGAGAGTGGGCTGAGGGTGCTCCATGGCCTCCAAAATGTGCTTCGAGCACTTGGTGCTCAGACTGAATATTTTGGAAACTCAGTAATAGATGCTTAAAGCCAGACTCTGGAAATTTTAGGTATAGGTTTTTTGTTTTTTTTTTCTTCTTCCCAAGGTGGTTAGAGCTTATGCCATTTCCCCACAGTACAGGGAAGAGAAAGACCTACCAAGGTACTAGATCTAACATTTGAAAATAGCCTGGTTTAGGGATTCTGGCTAGGTACAAGCACCAAGTTATGTCAAGATGAATAGTGACTTAAATGCTAATTTTATGACAGGAGAAGCCTGTGCCAACAAGCTGCCAGTGTAGAGATGTGTTTTAATTATCTTGGTAGCTTGCAGGCAGGTGTATTTGAGTGGAATGTTGGCACTGGCTGACTTCTCATTTCTTAACCTATCAGCACTGCATATATGTAACATACATCTGTAACATGTTTGTGAGCATAATCTTTCAGGAGAGTTTTATTTTCACCTTTGCCATGATGTGAATGTGATGGTGCCTCCCTAGCTTTTCTTTACACTTGTATGCAAACAGCCTTTGTGGAAAGTGTAAGTTGACACTTAACAAGAAAGTCACTGTGGCCTCTTAATTTCTGCCAACTCCAGAAATGGGGGGGGAGGGGGGAATTCTTAAACTGAGCAAGGAAACATGTTCCTGAAAAATGTTTACTTGTGATGCAACAGGGCAGCTTTCAACCTGGTATGATGGAAATTGTAACAGCCAGCAATGCCTGTACTGTGTAGCATGGGGAAAAAACAGCAGTTGCATAGGGGGCAGCTTCCTGATAAAAGCAGGAAGCTGAACCCTTGCCAGCTTGCTTAGAGATGGAGTGGGCTCTCAAAATGTGATGCTCTTGCAAAGGTTTCACTGCGGGTTCACTCTGATGTTTCCCAGCACTAGTGTGGAAAATGATGCACCAGTCTAGCTTGCAGTAAGACATATGCACATGTCAGCTTGATCTGCTCTGTTTGCAGAAAACAGAAGAAACTGTGGTCTTTTGTGATATATTAGAAGAAACTGCTGCTTGATTGTCCATGAAACTTTAGCGTGTTATTGGAGTTGTTCACTGTATAATTTAGGTCTTCCCTCTTTAGCATACCAGAGCAAAGGCAGAAATCTGACCCCATTAAAGTTTCATGTTACTATTTTGATGCTCGTGATTTGGTTTTTAGTACAAAATCACCAGCCTCACAGTGAGCGCATGGCATGTTGCTTCATGTTTTCCACTGCCTGCCTACCTTTGCCAGTTTTTAAAGCTCTCATGAAACAAAACAGTCCCTACTAAATACTGGGGGGTAGTCTTTAGACTGACCTTGGGTTGTCAAATTGTCTGGAACCTGGTTCATTATGGGAAGAGAAAACAGCAAATGCAAACTTCAGCCTCAGGCTTTGAATCATTTCAAAGATCAATTCACATCTAATAAGTGTCCAGAAATGGCTTTCCTAGAAATGCCATTATTTGCAATGATGTAGTTTCTGCTACCTTCCCCCAGGCAGTGCCTTTATACCAGGCAGAAGTTACATTTTTCTCCCTGGAACCTAATTTTTGTTTTTGCAAGCGTTTGCTGCTCATAGAGTTTGCTTTAATGCTTTTGTGACCACTGCTGAGCTGGGTGTGACGGATGATCACCAAATCCAGTACCGGCAGTTCACCATGGACTAACTATGGCAACCACACAAAAAAAGTCACTAATGCAAATGATGGATGCAGCATTAAAATGCTTTGTGCAGGCTACCTCCCTTTTCCTTTTTAGTGTGCTTTCTGGAGCTGTGGTTTCCTTTGAATGGTCTGTCATAACCTTCACGCTATTCTCCTGAGAGGTGGAGATAAGTTTGGCGGCCTTCACTGTTCAAATGCAGCTGGGATAACTTTTCCCCCACATGCATTGCTTTACATTTATCCCCTTTGGTTTTATTTGGCATTTTTTTCTGAATATTCAGAGCACTGTAAAGCCCTGTTTTCAAGAGGATGCTAATCTTTACCTGAACAACCGGCTATCAGTAGCAAAATTTGCCATTCCCCCCTCTTCTAGCCACTTCTTACTTCGAGGCAGGTCCTTTGATATGTTGCTTGTAAGAACAGCTCTGGCATGGTGGTATTGCCAAATTCCCCATCCAGGAACATGATAGAAAGCTTCACTTCATTTTTTCTGCCACGGCATTATCTTTGCTGCTCGTTCCCCTAATGTGTGGGTCGTGCCTTGGCTCCACCAGCCTCCTGGGAGGTTGCTTCTGCTGTGATTGGAAGAGGCTTCATTTGCTAGTCCAGGCGTTTGCGAGTTGCTCCTTTGGCCTGCCTTGTTTGTTTTTACGTGTGACCTTCCAGATCTCAGGAACATTTCTATTTTCCTCATTCGTATACAACCTCAGCTTCTCAGAGGATGACTTATTGATTTTAATAATGCCTTTTACCCTGCTGTTTTGGTATGTTGGCTTCCCCTCTGCAGCCCTTACTCTGAGCTTCCAAAATCTGTTTGTTTTCCTAGTTTCCATGCCGCCTGCAAGAATTTCGCTCTTTTGACTTCCCACTTGGGTGTTTGTTGTATATATTCTGTATAGGAAACATTCCTCTATATTGCACATAGATACTCCAGAAACACTCAAAGTGCAAGAAGAAAATGTGACCCTCAAGAGGAGGTGGTCACAGGTTCAGAAGTTTCTGGAGTGGTATCGGTAGGATTTGGACCTTGGGGTGTCTGTGTAACTTTCGTGTTTTCAGATTTTAACAGCATAAATATGTTACTTTTGTCAACCCAGCTGGCAGGCTGCTAAATTTGAAAGCCTTTCTGTATGTTTGTTTGGGTGTACAGATGGAGATGGTGCATGCCTTTGCATGGGGAGTTTTTGTAGAACAGAACTCCAGAAGCTTTAGGGGGTATCTTAGGAGAGGGGTGGAAGAATGTTTCATTAAAGCTATGTAATAAAGTGCAGCAGAGTGTGTGTTTGCAGGGCAGGAGCTGCAGAGGTGCTTAGCTGAGAACTGCACCTTTCACTTTCAATGCTCTGATCCAAAGCATGTTGGTGGGAATGTTTCCCGTGTTTCACTATAGACATACTGTGTGGTTATGTAGAAATTACAAAAAAATTATTATATTAAGAAAAGTTAGTTATTCAGACATTTTTCTAGGAGGGAGCAGAGATGCAGAGTGCTCCTGTCCCTTTTGGGACTGTTTGGATTCTGGATCAGAAAGTGAATTAATTTCTCTCTGAAGTGAGAGCAGGACTAGCATGTGACTGACACAGCATGACTGTGTTTACAAACAAAACCTGGAGCTCACCTAAGTCCAGTATTTTGATCTGCAGGAAGCATTGCTGTGTGTCTTGGCTGCACAGCCCCTAATCCAGTAGCACAGAGTTTTCTGATATACCAGAGAATAAATCAGGGGAAGCCTTTAATACTACTTTGTCGTATTGTTGTGACACAATGTTTGCAGGTTTTTCTGCTGAGCAAATATACACAATAAATGGGAGGCTTTAAAAAGAGTTAACTTTGAGATCACTTGCTGTAAAAAAATAAATAAATTACTTGTTCAATGTACATAATCTATATCAATATAAAATTGGACTGTATTTTTTCCCATGTAAAAATGACAAAAGCTGTTGTACTGTCCTTCAAATTTGCTTTGGCAACTATAAGCCAGCTCCATTTTATTAAACAGCTCTCTTTCCTCCTAATATATACAGAAATGTTTGCAGTATAAACATCTTAACTAGACATCTGCTTTTCCCCAGATATAAAACATAGTTAACTTTTTGCCCTGTTTCTGTTCACTGGGGCTGATAACTTTTTCTGCTGGCCAGATGAAATAAAATTGGTTTTTGTACCAGATGGAGCACAGTTCAGTTTTGCATTATGCAGGTGTTCCCCCAGCTGGGAAGTGTGGAAACGTGCCATTTTGCTGGGATGATGGTGAGGTTTAGATATGTGAGGGCGTTAAAAATAATTCTCCGTGTTAACAGTGGGCTTTGTCCCTGGTGGGCTCCATATGCCGAACAGCTGACTGGGGCAGCAGCTGTTCTATATTTTAATAGGAGAGTTATAAAGTTAGAAACATGGATGATCATTCAAAACATAAGCAACTCTTTGCAGTCATGGAAACGGATTCAACAATAAACTTGCATTTGTGAGCCTTCCAAACAAAATAATCCCACTGCACTCTGTTCAGGTGGTCTCAGGAAAGTGAATGAACTTGAGATTCTTTTTCCCTAAATTCTGTTTACTCGAGGTCCTATTTTTTTCTTTTTACTTTTTTCTCCCTGTTTTCTATTTCTGAGAAGATATTAAACTTTGCATGTGATCCTGATTTAGATTCTTTTCCAACACTGACAGAGATTTATATGAGAATCTTTCCTGAAGCGTGTTATTGATAATGGTCATGCTGGTAGGATATAGCAAAAGCTAAGCAAACACTTTGCTCTCATATAATTTCTTGGGATTTCAGCATCCCATTTAACCCAAGTAGCTGGTCAAATGCTTGTTTGCTGCAGCTCCATATCCTTTGCAAGGAACATATGAAGTCCTGCTTTCCTGGAGAATCAGGTGAACATGTGGGTTTCCCTCCAAGCAACACACAGGTTTTCTGGCACAGTGCAGCGTACAAAAGCTCTCCTTGTTCAGGCTCTGAACCATTTTCTCATTTTGATTATGGGCTTTTTTCGGACACTCTCACACTTGATCATGTACCGCACCCCTATCCAAAACAATACCAACCACCCTCTTCCAATTTCTGTGCAGTCCTGCTGTAGTCCCTGGCTTGTTCTCCGCACTTGCTTGTGTTTTGGTTTGGAGGGTCTGCTGTTATTCCAGCTCCCCGCTTCCATAAAAGTGCTGTGATTCATGTTGTGCGTGGAGGGTGGTGCCCACACCCAGTGACTACATTCAGGTCTCAACCAACCTATAGCAATATCATGGCAAGCAGCTGGATCTACGCTTCTGAGCTGCGTGATAACCTCTGACTTGGCTAGTTTGGGCCATAAGTGCTCTTATATAGACCTGAATATTGCAAACAGACGGGGAGAGCAGGGTGGTTGGCAGGACAGTTTGTGCAAAAAGAAAATGGGTTAAGCCAAGACTATGAGCGTGATGAGATGTGGAGGAATGAGAGAGCTGAATATGGCTTGGGCACGTGTACAAGCTACAACTGCCTCTGCTGTTTATGCCATTTGATAACTATATGAATGTTATTTTTTCTATATGTATATAAGGATTAATTTTGGGTCACTGTCAGATAAGCAGAGAATTAAAAGGAAGACTTTAAAAGTGCTAGTGATGAAACTGGTGTACATATTAGCAAAGCATGAAGGTAAAGTAAATCCTTGGGTCAAAGTCTGTCAGCTTGGGGATGTTTGGGATGATTTGTGGCTGCTTAATTCACTGTGGAAACCAGCCTGGTGCCCTGCAAGTCCCAGGACTGAAGGAAGCAAAACCACCTCAGCCCCGTCTAGGCACTTATCGAGAGAAAACTGTCTATTTTAAACCTAGAAACAACACAAAATCAATTGTTTCTTGGAATGGGCAATGCTGAATTACACAATTGGGGAAGTTAGAGGTTGATGTAAAAGAACAGTGCCAATGCTGGAGGTAGAGTGGGATGCTTGGGGGCCAGCACAGATTGTTTGTGAGGACAGACTATGTGGAGAAAATGCTAGTTGACAAACTAAGTATGGAGGTGAGCATGTGTTGCTTGCCACAAGAATTGCAGGGAGGTCAGAGGCATTTTGCTCAATACATGTGTGGGATGAGGAGTTGCTTTTCAGACCAAGTGGATTTGTGGTGATGATGAACGGGGAGGAATCCCTCTGGGGAGAGGAAGGAGTTGAACTCTCTCTATCAGAGTTTTCACCATGGAAAACAGCAATTAAATCCCTCTACAAAGCAACTGGGTTTGTATTGGTGAGCTCCTCTCTGCAGAGAGGGATGAAAGCTACCTGGGGTCTCACCCCACAGCTCTGGGGCCCCAGGCAAAGAAAATGTGACCGAGCGCCAGCACTATTTTGGCCTATGCCACAACCATGTGCTCTGACCCTTTTGGCAGATGAAGTATTTGTTTAAAGCCACAAATGACTGCCTGAAGGAACGATCATTGGATAATGGGGTCTTGCTCTGCAATTTGTCTGAGTGTGGGGGATATGTCACCCTAAACCAGAGCGGTTGTGGCCTATTTTAAGTTATATTCTGGAGCGAATTTTTGCTGTCTTGCCGTGCAGGACCTCCTGATGCCAAGTTCTGCAGGCATGCTCATTGCTTCTCTTTGAGCACATCTGTTGAAAGCAATCACTGAAGGTTACTGACATACTCAATAAATATTAATCTGTTGGTCTGCTCCACAAGAGGTTTTTTTGTGACTAATGTATGCACTATTCACAAATATTTTGTATAGAAAATGAATTTTAAGTAGGAAAGAGGCTCCTTCCTGTGAATCAGCAACTAACTAGCAATGTGTATATTGGTATCCATTTTTTCTTTTTTAAAGGTCAGTAAAAATTAAAACTCAGTAGGTAATACATTTGTCTTTCTACAAAGGAATTATGTTTTGGTCTTCCATGAAATAATACTCTGTGGACTGAGATCTGGGTCATTCTGACTCTGCAGAACTTGATGTGCAAGTCCCACAGTAGCTGAAAATTTGACCACCTAAAGTGGCTAATAAACTACCTGAAAAAAGACTAAACACAACATGGTAAGAGATCTTTATTAAAAATTTTGTACATCAAAAGATTAACTACTACATTTTAAACAAGAAATAAGATTTTACATATTACAAAAGATGTTATTAGTTCTTGAATTAGAAATAAATTTTATGAACACTGTACATGATACGTCTGAGTTGTAAGAAGAGGAATAGGACCGAGTGCCTAAAAATGATATAACTTAATAAGCAAATGCACTCAATTCTTAGTATCAACATAATATTTCTGGAAAAATAACACGTTAACTTCTGTCTGAAGATGCTGTATCCCTCTAACTAGTAACTACCAACAGTGTTCTCAGGGGAAAGCAGAGACACATTTGCCCTGCATGGTGATTTTTCCATTTGAGTGTCTTTCATTGTTGGTGAAATTTTCTTCCTATGGTCTATTTTTCTTGGAGAGAGGAGAATGTTATTCCATGGTATGGTTAACACAATCTGCATATAAAAATCCAATGCAAAACACTTCTCACAATGGAACTTTGCTTGAAATCTAGATTAGAAAAATCAACTGATAGTACACAAATGTCTACAGAAATAGATTTTTATTGACTGTTACCTTTTGTTACAAAGTAGTTAAAAGAAATATATTTTAGCTTATCAGATAACCATTAATGTGTATGATTTATACTGTATTTTTTTTCTTTTTGTGAGTGTAGCTGCATTAGAATTTAAAATAAAAACAACACAGAAGAATCATCTTTTAATTGCATGACCTAGTTGGCTAGGAAGGGTGTGTGAAGTTTTACAGGATAGTATGAACATACAGTTCTCATACAAAAGCGTAGTATGTATCTAGTCCAAGAAAGGTAATAAAAAAAAATTTAAATCTTTATACAGAAAGTGACAATGCCCATGTTATACTATGGAACACATCTACTAATTTTGAATTACAGGTGTAACGTGTGGATTAAAGATATCAACTTACTAAACAAATCTTAAAAAAAAAAAAGAGAGCAAAATCTATAAATAAAATAGTAAGTGCTTTCTTTAAGATAATATTCTTTGGCTGCTTTAAGTGCCACTGAAGGGTTATTGAAAACCACTAAAATGCATAAGGCCCCACTATTATTGTTAATCTTAACACCGAGCTTGTACGATAATTCAAACTGTTGACTGTTAGCATCTCCAGATCCACGATGTGTTCTCTTGGTCCTGATAGTGATTTCACCAGTACAAGCATTGCACTTACGGCGCTTGTTTGCTGAAAGAACAACAACAAAAAATCTTAATTCAGTCAAATCTAACACGATTCCCTAGTTGCGACAAGAGAGTGCTTGTGTGTTATCACACTGTAAAAATGCCGTCTCAGCACAGAGATACACAATGCAAGTATTCTTTTAACATTTTTAAATGGCCATGACTAATCTCACACCTGGCTTTGCTGCAGGGGAAACTTTACCTGACTAGGGCTCAGAGGAATAAGCTGCACCGCAAAATCTGTTCCTGGTTATGTTGGCTCTCCTAAAGGACATGAAAAGTGGTAATCTATTCCAGGATGGACTTTGTTTTTTATCCCCATCTATCAGCTTTAAAAATATATATAGAATAAGTAAAAGAAGAGAGACCTAATGTCTTTAACAGTGATGTAGCTTGTTCAGTGGAGGGAAACTTTATCTCATGGCTCATACTCCAGAAGGAGTTGTGCTCCCCGTTGTAAACACAGGCAATTTTTGCAACTGGTGTGCCCATTGCCATCCCCCTCTTGTACTGCTCTGAAGCTCTTTTCCTGGTCTGGGATCATGTTGCTGGGGAACACTGATGGGTCTTTTCTGTGGCATGCTGCCAGTTTGTTAAACAGCTTCATAATTTCCAGATGATAATAAAAAGGTAAACTCCATCCCTCCCTTCACCTACTACAAATATTTTCTCACCATGTCAAATGAGTAGGGTACACAGATGAATCTAATTCATCTGCTCTGTCTGAGACCCGGCTCAGACTTTTACTAAAACAATAGGAATAACTTCTAAGTAAGCCTTTGTTTACTGCAGTCTCTTGGCAGGAATAAACACGTGCTTCCTTACTTAAGGCCTGTGATTCCTTATTAGGAGTCAACAGAAAACTGGAACTGTTAGTCTTAAAGTCAGCCTGAAGACTAGGTTGGGATCTAACCCAAACTAGAGCGGGAGTGATCTTGTTCTTTTATGCAAACAACGGTTTATATTTCGGTGGTAAGTGTGGATTTTTGATGTGTAATAAATCCAGGGGAAAGCACTGGATTGTAGGTTATACCAGAACAAATCAGATGCAGATGAGTAGTTCCTTGCTCCCATCTTGGAGAAACATGGTGTAAATAGGCAATGCCATATCTTGGTATACTTTTTGGATGTATTATTAACCCCCCCTAATCTTCAAATTTGAAGAAAAATAAACAAAAATGAAAACTTTCCAATTAATATATTTCTGATTTCAATTTTTTCGTGCTGATTCTGTTTTACTGAGTGTAAAGCCACATATGAAGAAAAAGGGTTTCCCAGGAATTTAAATATTACAAGTGTCCAAGAAAATTGGATTTCTTCCAATAAAAATATATCTGAAAAAGCAGATGTTACAGACACTTTCTTTCATGTGTATCTACTTCAATTTATTATACCAACAGGAAATACTGCTATTGTAAGTCATTTGAACTTTTGTGGTTTTCTGAAATAGTCGCATCAAGTATGTCTCAACAAAAAACCTTTGCAAGTTGGCCTGAACTTAGCACTTTAGAAATGCGTGCTCCATCCCAAGCTATTATTCTTCGCTTTTTCACAAAAATGAGAAATTTAATAGCAATAGTTGTACAAGGAATCTTTCTATAATCCTCTCCTAAATACATGTATATGGAGTGTTGGTAGAGAAAGTGAAAAGTGTAGAGATATCTCATTTGAATTTGACATAAGTGTCACAGGATTGCTAAATATTCACGATTGCTACTAGTGTTGTAGTGTTCTTTCATTGAAAGAAATAGTTTTATTTTCAGTTTAGAGTTTTCAGGTAGAGAAGTAAAAGGCTTTTGCTTCCAAGTAAAAGCTTGGAACCCAAGCACATTTAATAAGTGAGTATTAAGAAGTTGATAAACATTGGGATGCTGTGATACTCTTGTGGGAACTTTTGATGGTTTTGTCAAAAGGGCAAGGCACTAGAACATCTTAGTAGCACCAGTGGTTTTTATACCCTGCACAGAATCCAACTCCCACCAATACTCACTCTCAGGTAAAATTCTCCATTTTCGTTTCCAGACTTGATCCGGAATGTGTTAATAGTATTAGGGTAAATAGTGGTTGCCTGAATCTGGAATATATCAGAGGGCACTGTTCTGTCTGAACGGATGCTCATGTATTTGTACACAACAGAGTAAGGCAGCTCTCGGCAAATGGCATTTGAAACAGGGCAGACACAGCGGCTGAAAAACAAAAACGGATGAAACTGTGATAGCTGCAAACAAACGGTACTTGCTTTCTGTTGTATTTGATCATGTTGCCTGTTGAGGATGATCCTAAAGAAAAAAAAAAAAGATATTCTCTTACTTCTCAGATGTAAGGACATAAGGCTCTTGACAAGGATTTCTTGGGTAACAACGAAATCCTCCGTGGTAATTCCAGCAAATTTCATCCTCTCTACATTCATTAGTAGTCTCACACTCGTTTATATCTAGGATGAAGGAAAAGGGACTGTGTCAAAGCAGGTGGAAATGAGTTTGCTACCAAAGCACAATGCCTTCAAAAGAACAACAACAAAAAGCCACCTCCTTGGCCGTTGCAACTCGACACGTTTCCATGTTCTTTACCTGCTTTTCTGGGGCCTGGTTATAAAGGATTTCTCTATGCCAAAATGGAATAAATTTGTTCATTGAGCTTAATTAAGTCTAAATATTTTTCAGTTGACTGAAGATACATATTAATCATACATAATGCAATTATAGAAATACTGGAAAGTTTCTAATTAGCAAAGAATGATTTTGTAGCAGAAGATATCTTGTTGACAGAGGGAAAGGGTTTTGAGGAAGAATTGTGATTTCCTGCCTTTTGCCGGTTCTCATTTTTAATTGCCCAAGTTTCATGGTCTAACTAAAATGCTTACTTAATGGCTACAATTTAACTAAAAAAGCTTTGAAAGGAATAATAAAATTTGTTATGCAAAGCAGAGCTTACTTTTTTTTTTTTTTTTTTGCCTGGGAAAATAACCCCGAGGGGAAGTGAGGGCTGTCAGACTTGTGCTGTATTAATGCTCTATTACCCTGCCAGTGCCAGAACCCCACTACTGTGTACCTATATGGTCTCCTGATATTAACAGAGTCACAGTAAGGGTTTATTCAAATGTAATCTCTTGGAAGGCACAAAGAGTTTTTAGTTTAGGTTTTTTTTTCTTTCTAGTTTGTCAAACTAACTAGCCCACAATGTTCAGAATCAGCTGCTGTTCTTAAGAAGGGAAAGAAATTAATCTGAATCTTATAAAAAAATTAATAAAAATTGAGTTATTTCCTCATGTCTTCTGCCAATAATTAGCACGCCTATTTATTTCTAAAAATAATGACTGTTACATCAGGTTTTGTATTACATAAACAATGGTTCTTGCACCTAATATGTTGTTCTGCAATATTCTCTAATAAGATGCAGAGACATTTAACACCAGTGAGTAAAACCAACAAACTTTAAAACTCTGGCATCCAATGGCATGTGACCAGAACACTTTTTTTCTTAACACAAGATGCTAAAATCCTGCATTTTTTTTCTCCTGTTATCACAAGAAGCATGTTTAGCATCTGCAAAAAAGACCCCCCCTTTTTTTTTTTTTCCAGATATTTATCTCTGAAACTTAGACTCACTACCTAGACATCTAAGACAAGTTTTACCTGAGGGCTGCAAAAACTCCAATTTTGTCCTAGAAATATGAAGGACTTAGAATTTGAGCTGAAGGATTCAAATAATAATTAATATAAAAGATGCAATTAATCATCAAATGCTTTACCAAAGTATCTTTTGCTAACATAATGGTAATCCTGTCATGAAATATAAACATTTAGATAGCATGCATTTTTAGTCTTGCCTGAAATTGCATTATTAATGATGTAGTATTGAGACTGCTAAGGTGGGGGCACTTACCTTGACATGTTCTGCCTCCTACTACCTGGTATCCTTCAGGGCAGACACATGAGAATTTTCCTGGTTCATTGACACACTGATATTGACATATATAACTGGAGGTTCTGCATTCATCAGTGTCTGCAGAGAGCCAAAGAGGTTAAAGTCATTACTTTTTAACATCTACCTTGTTAGAGAAGTAAATATAATAGCTAAATAAACGCTGGTTCTAACAGGAAAAAAACCCTGAATTCTTCTAAAAAGAGTAAGTTATCAAAAAATGGAAATGTATTTCTTAAACCCTCAAAGTTGCAAACAGAAAGGCTAGTTCTACTTGTGGTTTATCAATAATCTTCCAAAATGATTTGGAAGATAATCCAAATTTTGGATTTGAGGAAGAAAAGCTAAATTGGACTTCAGAAGAGGTTTGGGAAAACACCTCTTGAAAGAATTTATACTTTTAGTGTTCCTAAATGTGATTACTTTCACAACAAAACCACATGTGAGATTAGTTAGTATGGCAAAAATTTGTCTTTTTACTTGTGCCCTATCCTAATGGAGTAGCTCCATGGGAAAGAGGAGGTGGCCTCTTTTTTTTTAAATCTTCAAATAATGTTCAGTGTATACCATTCTCTTTTGCTTTTTTATTCTTGTGTAACCATCAATCTCTTGCCAGAGAAGTGCACCATGAAATAGAATTTAACAATACATGCCATAAACCAGAAATTAAATGAAACCTATCAAAACTAGGGAACGTCTTGGAAAACAGCATAGCTCCCTCCTACTACCTCTGAGGCTTGAGCTTAGTTCTTGATTTGATGTCAGGGTTGTCCTTGGAGGCTGCATACTTGCTGCTCCCTGTTCTGTTCACTTGCAAGTAGGATTAACTTAAGAAGCTTGGAGAGGGAGCATCTGTAATAGCTTTGCTGGCTTGTTTAGGAGGGCAGTGGTAAACCAAAAAGACGTCTTTGGCTCAAAGAGCGGTAGAAAGGATATGGGCTTTAAGGGTGAGATCATCATGTGTCCAAAAGGAGATTAGAGAACCCCTGTGGAGACTCTGGCAGAGGAAATAAAGTGTTGATTGTATAATCATCAGGAGACATGCTGTTTGTATACACAGGCTTGAAAGCACCTCAAAAGCACAATTGTCGCTTCCTTAAAATCAAAAATTTGATGTTTTATTTTCAGAGGAGTCTAACACCACACAAAATTACACTTGTTTTTGGTTTGCATTCCTTTCTGATTCATTTAATGGTCATCAACATTAGACCACACACAATTCAAATAAGTTTGTGAAATAAGTATTCAGAAGCCTTATTCTTCCCAGCTGTGATCTGAAATGTAGCAATGTCTTTCCTGTTTTGCATTTACTATTAAAGAGAGAGACACATTGACATGTACCTGAATGCAGCTGCAGCTACTAAGGTGTGTATTAGCAATTTGCAACATAAAAAAACCCCAAAAAAACCTGACAAAGTATTGAGGGTTTTGGGTACAAACTGCACCCACAGTGTGGCTCCACTTGAATTATATTCCTTAGTTCACAGAAGGACTTCTGGGAAAATAATTAAAAAAAAAAAAAGCAGTCTTCCAAGACAAAAAAAAAAATTGCTTACCATCACAGTTGATTCTGTCACTGCTTAACTCAAATCCTGGATTACACTGACAGATGAAAGAACCCAGTATGTTGTAACACTGTTGTGCACATGGGTTATTGGCATCACATTCGTTTATGTCTGAAAGGAAAAATTACAGATTTTTATCTTGTGTAGCTAGTAATTAGGTTGATTAAGTGGATTAGTCCTTAGTCTGGGTCTATTGCTTAGCAGAAGCTCAGCTGACTATATCAATATAGATCTGCAGTCACTGGAACAATGTCAGATCTATGCTTTACATTCCATGTAGAAAAAGAGTATTTTTCCAGGAATGAGAGTTATTCTAATGTGTGATGAATTCTTCCAAAAATATTTAGTGTGGCTATCAAACTGCACATTCCAGCGTCTTTTTTCAGGTATGAAATGCCAAGTCTCTATAAATAATGATATAAGGAACACATACTGATAAGACCTCTCAGCATGCAGTGGTTAAGATTTATTTGAACTATTTATTACTCTTAAAATTTGTTCTTTTAAATTCCATTACAATTATAAAATGAGCCTTTGAGGCCAGTAGAGTTTTGCAACGCTCTACGGCCTAGACCATATTGGGGGAAGGTATGTTTCTATGCTGGATTTTTTCATGATGTGCCCATCCTAAGAACATATGTGAGAACACTGTGGTATGAGAAGAGAAGCAATTTTAAATGGAAGGTTTATATAACTCTAATCACTTCTGGAATCTGTAACACTTGTTTTTTCACAGGCTGTTGACTAACTGCTGCTCCTCTGTCATTCACTCTGTAGATTTTAGTGAATTTTCCCTTGTGTTCCTCCCCTGCATGTTTTCCATTCATATTTGTGTTTATCAGATATAACCATTGGTAAAGAGCTGCATTTGGAAAAAAATATCTTGAGTTCATGGCTTTTGCAAATGCTTATAAATGTCAGCAACACTCATTTACAGATAGAACTTAAAACTGACAAAGACAATTAAGATTAGGCATTCACAAAAACTAAACCAATGAGGAAGATATTAATTCTCTCTATGTGATGAACCTCCTAGTCCTGAAAATGAATGGTAATAGGGGAAAACAGAGTACAAACCTTTTCTTCCTCCTTTTACTTAATTTCTGGCAATAGTGCAAAGAATGTACATCATGACAATGCTACTAGAGGGGATAAATAAGCTATCCAACACCAAAATTCTGTTTGTTTTCCTTCTGAGAAATATTGACCCACTTTCAATATATGCAAACTTTGTAATGCAAATGCACTCAGTACAGCTGTCAAGCGTCACTTCTGCCAGATGACTGTTGTAGATGTGAAAGTCCACCTTGATGCAGCAACCATTACTTTACAGATTTTCTTCTTAAGATTTACTTTACCTAGGTATGTCTTATTAGGCTGGGAGGCCAACAAGGGTCAGAGAAGGGGCATTCTGGTGAAGCACCTGGCAAACTTGGGAGCTGTCATACAGATTTCACTGAATTTCTGGAGTTGGAAGGGACCATAGAGATCATCTAGTCCAACTC